>CM076569.1:93020752-93566739 GCA_034641835.2 Pinus albicaulis | reverse complement strand
CTTGGGCTCCAAAGCCTGGTTTGATGTTACATCGTCATTTGGCTAGCCAATCGGCCAAATCACGGGACCCTAACATAATGGCGATCACGGTGGGACTCTGAGTGATTAAAAAACTTAGTTTCCCTCATCTTTAGAGATATTTAAGAATACTAGCTGATTGACTTATCCCACCGATCACTAACATAATGGCGATCACGGTGGGACTTACTGAGTACATGACAGTCTGGCGAACTCTTATAGACTCTTTAGTCCTTCAATCCTAAACTCAGACCATCAGCCTTTAGAATCATTTAGTGTAAACTCTCTGTTTCACCATCTTAGCAAAGTGATGAATCAGGTTTATAACACTCTTACATCCTAGGCTGCACATAAAACTCAGAAAAAACCACAAAAACTCCCTTAGATTGGTTTTTGTTAGTATTGGTGGTGGACCATACACATATACCTCAAAACAACTAAAAATCCACCTGGCGACTCCACTAGCTTCTAGTAAGCCTTACTATTTCACCAAACTCTAGGCTACTTTCCGATAGACCTTTCCCATCACTCACTAACATAGCGGGAGATGGTAAGACACTGAGTACATAATAGTCCAGCAAACTCTTATAGACTCTTTGGTCCTTTAGGTACCATAAACAAGCAAGCAGTCCATAGACCCATTTAGAGTAAACTCTTTTTGTTCTCATCACCCTAGCAAAGTGTTGAAACAAGTCTAGGATACTTTAAACCATAGGCTGCACATAAAACTCAGAAAATTCAAAAACATTCTCAAAATAGTTATTGTTGGTGGACCATAGCTATCTTCATAAGAACAACCCATTTTCCACCTGGCGACTCCACTAATCCATCCTGTTACTTTGACCATCCTTCACCTTAGTAAAACCTTAGAAAACCCACTCATCCAGAACATTCACCAATATCATTCTCTCTAAATTCTGGATCTAAAATCTGGCTTCCCGAAGAATCAATACCAGATCCCATCCAGACCCAAATCCCCTTATCATAGTAGATGACCCAGAGAAGATTCTGTGGCAAGCTTCTGAAACTGATCATCTAGCTACCGATAGATCCATCCGTAGAACAAGATCTGTACCTAAAACTCGCAATATCCTTCTAGATTCACCTTCGGAACTAGAGTCATCACAAGCTCTTCCCGAAGTAAATCATATAGTAAGATAAACTTCAACAATCTTGAACCCCTAAACCCACCACAGAGTCCTATTAGAGAAGCTTCACCCACCACTCCTCCTGATTTCTAGCTTCTCTATCAATTTGGCTCCTATCATCCCAGATCTGCTCAAAACCAGATCACTAGTCCAAGTTCATCCGCCACACCTGGTCAAACCACCATTGTTCAAACCATTTCATTTCAGCCTACTAGTCCTCATCTTGCACATCATCCATTAGCTCCAGTCATGGCAGCCTGGTACGCACCTTTGGTGTTGCCACCGCCCTTGGCTCCTCTCCCAAACAAATATCAAGACAAAATCCCACACTTTACTGGAGAAGACACCACCACACCTCAATAGCATATAAGTAGAATGACTGATGCTTATGAATACCTAGAGGTACAAGACGAGACTGTCAGAATGAGAATATTTGCCCAAAGTCTTGGTGGTGAACCCAAAGCATGGTTCAAAAGCTTAGTTCCAAACAGTATCCATGATATCCCCGAACTACATCAAGTTTTCAGAAATAGGTGGGAAATCCGAAGAAACCCCATTCAAATCCTGTCAGAATATAACAATCTAAAACGGGAAAATGGGGAAAGTGTCCAAGCTTACTGTACTAGGTTCAACAGTGTATATAACTCCCTACCACCTCATTTCAAACCTCCACTTGGTTTAGCTTTGGCAAAATTTCCTGAGGGTTTTGATCCGGACATGAAATATCATCTGAGAGATAAGGATCCCCTACCTTGGAGGAAATGCAACAAATAGCTATAAAAGCAGATGCCAACTTAGCTGAAAAAAGAGCTAGAACTAGATCAGAAAGAAAAGTCACATATAGAGACGAGGTCTCCACTTCATCACCTTCCCTAGATCCCAGAATATATGACTTAGTCAAATCCATGGCTAAAATGTGGGAAAAGATCAATGAAAAAGCTCCTGTTAGGGACAACCAACCAAACCCTCCAATCAGAAACCGAAACCAAAACTTTAGGAGGGAGCAGCCCCAAAACAAACCAAGGGATAATGACCAACAGATCAGGCCACCATTCAATGAAAACTATGTGGAAGAAGATGATAGGGACTCAGAACCTCTTGATGAACATCATTTAAACCTCATAGGGTCTGACAATGAGAGTGAGGTGTACCTCACCAAAGAAGAACAAGCGTTCTTTTCTCCTGATCAAGATGAGACCAATTATGAAGATCCCGATGACCCTGCCATAGAGTTTCAAAATGCTATTGTAGAAGCCCACAGGCGATATGATCTTAGAAGCAAAAGAAACCAAGATAATGTCAAGAAAGGTAACTCTGATACTGCTAAAGCTCCAACCACATGTATGAGTGAGAAATATGACATCCAAGTGAAGCACCGCCCTACTATACCAGATAATATTGACCATTGGCAGGTGTTCCAAGATGATGATCAAATTGATGATTTCCTCCAATCTAGGAATGAGTTTGAAATAACCAAAATAGACTCAGGAGATGAAGAAAGGAAACCCAGCCTAAGTCAAGATCAAGAATTAAATCTACCTTTGTGGACAAATCTAAACCTGGTAGATCATTCATGTGATAGAGAAATAGAAGAAGACATTGACCAAAGAGAACTCGAAGTCTTACACTGTGAGAATGACACCATACCCAGAGGGCTCGCACCTTTAGAAGAATTGTTTGACTTTAATGATGTGGCCAAAAAGCCTAAAATGGAATCTACAGAAGATGACATAGAGGAATACAATACAGGAAGCCCAGAAGAGCCAAAAAACATTAAACTATCCAAAACCCTCCCACCTAACATAAAACATAGGTACATAAATCTATTCAAAGAGTTTAAAGATGTGTTTGCATGGGGGTACCAAGATTTGAAATCATATGATACCAGCATCATCCAACATAAAATTCCCCTTAAAGAAAACCAAAAACCTTTTAAATAGAAGTTAAGAAGGATAAACCCGGTATTACTCCCATTGGTTGAAAAGGAAATTAAAAAGATGTATGATGCCGGGATAATAGTATCTCTCCGATATTCTGAGTGGGTCTCAAATTTAGTATCAGTTAGGAAAAAGACTGGTGAAATCAGACTCTGCATAGATTTCTGAAACCTGAATAGGGCATGTCTAAAAGATAACTACCCTCTGCCCAAAATGGACCACATACTTCAGAAGGTCGTAGGCGCCAAAATAATTTCGTTGCTTGATGGTTTTTCAGGTTATAACCAAGTATTGGTTTATCCTACCGATCAACATAAGACAGCTTTCACCACCCCTTGGGGCACTTTCATGTACGTTAAAATGCCTTTCGGACTGATGAATGCTGGCGCTACATTTCAAAGAGCCATGGATATAGCCTTCTCAGAAGACATAGGTGTTTTTATAGTCATATATCTTGACGATATAACAGTATATTCTAAATTAGATGAAGAACACTTAGTACACTTGAGAAAAGTTTTCAACAAATGCAGAAAGTATGGGTTATCCCTAAACCCCAAGAAAACACTCTTCGGTCTAGAAGAAGGGAAACTCCTAGGTCACATTATTTCGGAAGAAGGAATCAAAATAGACCCCCAAAGAATCGAAGGAATCCTACAGATAAGTCACCCCAGAAACATTAAGGAATTACAGTCCTTTATCGGCAAGATAAATTTTTTAAGAAGATTCATCCCAAATCTTGCTGAGCTCCTGAAAGAGATCACTAATATGTTGAGAAAGGAGGTCGGGGTTAAATGGACTATAGAAGCCAAAAAATCTTTTGAACTAATTAAAAGGGCTTTAACTGAAACACCAGTATTGATAAGCCCTGACTTCACCAAAGATTTTTACATTTTCTCATTTGCCTCAGAACATACAATAGCTGCGGTGTTGTTGCAGAAAAATGCAGCTGGGCAGGAGCAACCCATTGCCTTTTTTAGCAAATCCATGAGAGATGCTCCCTTGAAATATAACATCATGGAAAAACAGGCATTCGCATTGGTAAAGGCACTAAAGGATTTCCGAGTTTACATCTTACATTCTCATGTCATAGCTTTCGTCCCTAATACTGTCGTCAAGGACATTCTCAACCAGGATCCCGATGGTAAAAGGGGGAAGTGGATTGCTATCATCCTAGAGTATGATTTAGAAATCCGGCCTACTAAACTAGTTAAAGGACAAGGACTTGCGAGACTAATGGCTGAAACCAACCTCCAAGCTTTAGATATAAATTTTGTCGATGCCTTAGAAGAACAGGAAGAGTGCACACTTCCCCCTATCGATCAAACATTTTTGGATTCACCTTGGTATGCAGACATTCTTTATGTATTAACTTATATGAATGCTCCTCCGACTTTATCAAAAACAAAAGCAAGATTCCTCAAACAAAAAGCTTTAAAGTTTTGCATTATAGATAGTTCTCTGTATTGGAAAAATCCTACTGGTATGCTGCTTAAATGTTTGCTTGAGTCTGATGCAGAGAAAATTATGCGGGAAATGCATGAAGGGGAATGTGGAGGTCATCTCTACTGGAAAAATACTGCAAACAAAATCCTTAGAGCCGGTTATTATTGGCCCACCTTGTTCCCTGATACTCACAAACTGGTCATGACCTGCCATAAATGTCAAATTTTTGATGGCAAGAAAAAGCTTCTACCTTTGCCCTTACATCCCATCATAGTTGAAGGACCATTCCAACAATGGGGTCTAGACTTTATTGGGGAAATTCACCCCTCCTCCTCCGCTCAACATAAATGGATCCTCACAGCCACTGATTACTTTACCAAATGGATAGAAGCCATACCATCTCGGAACGCCACTGATTCAGTCATCATCACGTTCCTAGAAACCAATATCCTATCCAGATTTGGCTGTCCCAGGAAAATCATTACAGATAACGCCGTTGCCTTCTCTTCCAAGAAAATGATAGACTTCTGTCACAAGTATCATATTTCATTAGGACATTCCACAGCCTATTACCCTCAAGGTAATGGTTTAGCCGAGTCTTCTAACAAAATCCTAGTCAACATTATCAAAAAACTTCTTGAACAAAATCAAAAAGCATGGCATGGGAAACTAGTACACGCCTTATGGGCTGATAGATTAACTACCAAGAAGTCCATAGGTATGTCCCCTTACCAGCTATTTTATGGTGTTGATGCCATTTTCCCAACATCTTTAGGGGTTCCGGTAATGAAACTATTACAAGAAGTCCAAATAGAAGAAAATGACATACAAAGGAGAGTAAACCAGACTATCCATTTACAACAAACCAGAGAAGAAGTTTACCAAAGGGCTCAATTAGCACAAGACAAAATAAAACAGATTTTTGATAGAAGAACTAAGGAAAATGATTTTCAAATTGGAGATAAAGTTTTAAAATGGGATTCTAGAAGAGAAGACAAAGGTAAACATGGCAAGTTTGAAAATTTATGGAAAGGGCCTTACATCATCAGCTCAGTCAGTGGAAATAATGCTTTCTTCTTACAAGAACCTGATGGGACTGAAATTTTTGGGGGTCCTGTGAATGGCAGGACATTGAAACATTATTTTTGTCAAGAGCTCCATTTTTGAGTTTGAAACACTTTCAGTCATTGTACATACCATTGTTTGAAATATTGAAAAAATAGAAAAGTCAAAAACAGTAAAAGATAGGAAAGTCAAAAACAGTAAAAAGCAGAAAAGAGGGCAAGTGAAGATAGAACCAAGGCCCCATGTTCCAAAAAATAGTCTTTCGGAAAGCGAGCAAGTCTAAATGCCGCTGCTGGTACTTCAATGTCTTGTTCAGCTATCTAGCCTAATCATAGCTGAGCATGTTTAAATTTATTTGCTGATAAGTTAGTGAGTGTCAAGATAGTCAACATTGTGTAAGATTGACTTATCACAGAGCTTAGATTAGGGAGAGAGTCTGGTTCCACATGCTTAAAACAGAACCAAAGAGAGAAGCGAGGGATGAAAAACACATTGTACATCTTAGCCCCGCTTGTCTAGTTTCCTTTTATTGCAGAATAACATTTGTGTGCAGCTTGTCTTTATGCCGCAAATGCATGACAAATCAGACTGCCTAATCCTAATTTGATCATTTTTGAATTTCATGTTGTAGATTAGAGAATGAAATCCTGTCAAACTGCTTAATCTTGACAGTCGATCTAGTTTTAGGTAGAGAAATGAAGGAGTTCATCAGCTTAATCTGAACTCCCGGCAGATATAAGAGTAGAAATAGATAGGTTCATTTTGCAAAAAGAAAAAATATGCATTGTCAAAAGGATGCTAGTTCAAATGCGCCAAAGAGAAGAAAAAATGTTAGGAAAGATAGTGGGGTAGGTAGAAGTATCATTGATGTTAACCATGCTGTCACTTTCAGAAATAACATCAAGAGAAGGGTAAAATTTTGCGCCAATGGATAAGGCACTGGTCTTCATAAGCCAAAGATCTGAATTCTGGACACCTCCTGACGAGGAGCTGCCCTCCCCAAATGGAGCCACTGTTAGCCATCAGTATTTTTTACATATTAGTGATGACTATATCTACAGCTGAGTTTTCTAGAAACTGATTTCCTTATGTCAATATGTCATCCAGAAAACCCTCCTAAAACTTTTTCACCTTTCTACCTTTTCAGCTCGCCCATGTCGAATATCAAAACCTCATATCACAATCCTATCTAGCTTCAGCCTTATTGGTCTGCCCATCAGCTTTAAAAGGCAAATCCACATCTGTTTCAAAAGTCTCCCCTATGTTAGGAAGTGGCGCTTTAAGACATTTCACCTTTGGCAATCATCAAAAAGCCAAAAAACCTCCATCTGCAACAGACCTACCATGATTGATCCCTTACTTTGCAAATGAAATTGACAAACAGCCTTAAGTCGCGCCACTCACATCCCCTAGATCTCAGCACTGCATAAAATCCAATCTCAAGCTGACTATTAGGTTTTTCACAGTGTTCTATGGTTCTACAAAGGCAGGAAATATATTTCATCTCATGGAGTAAATGTTTGAGTTTACAGTTAGAGGAACAGCTGCTTCTAAATGTAACTTGAGCCGGAGATATGTCTGCAAAACAGAAAGCTACTCATCTGGACTTTCCAGCTCTTTCCAGCATGAAAATCACAGTAAGAAAGGGACACCACTGTCTCAGCAAACTGGTAAATTGTCAAGGCCCAGAACCTCCTTCATTTACAAGCAGAGGGTTAGGGCGCCTCCTTCATCCACAAGCAGAGGGCGCTAGCCAATATTGACTTAGAAGATTGCAAAGGTCCAGGTTTGCTTTGTATTGAACAGTGAAACAATATCTCCAGGTTTTATGAATTTGAGTAATGGTCATAACAGGAACAGAGTTTGGAATATGCTAGGAAAAAGAGTCTGGTCTGATAAAGGAGGTCATCTCAAGCTTTCAAATCATGTAAATTGTTGAAATGAAGAAAGGCATGTCATTGGTGAAAATTCCAAATCATAAGTACCCTGCTTATCCACTAGATCAAGTAGAATAGATACTGACAACAAAATTCCATCACACAGGCAGGGGGAAAGTCCTTGGTTTTTCAAAAAAAAAAAAAGCACTGACCTTCATAAGTCACAAAGGTTATTTGTCAAGTAATCTGTCATGAGATGACCAAGCCAAATGATAAATATCTCAGTCACCCCTAGAACAGTACAGGGAAACAATGTCACTGTGATTAGGGTTTCTTCTGAAACACAGTGATGCTTGCAAGTAAAGATGCTAAGATTGGTGTTTTTCAAGTGGTTTACTTACCATCACATTCAGAGAAAGGCTGTGTCAAACAGAGTTGTCAAAAAGCCTTCAGATACTTTACCTGATGAAGAGCCTCCTCCATATACGAGCAGATGGCCAAAGTCATTGCAGGTTGTTGAAAACTGATGGGTCTAAAAAGTGCAGAGAAAGGACACAAAGAAATTGAATAAAGGAGTCATTGCACAGGTAAGTGTTACTGTTTATGGTGCAAAGGTATTGTTTTCCCTCTTCAAGGAGCTATCTGTCAGACTGTACCTGCAGTAGAAAAGAGAAAATATTGAATATATGTGTGCCATTGATACCAAAAAGAAGACTTTTCCTTGAGGGAAAGGTTCAAGCAACAAAACAATATCACATGCCAAAGGTCCAAAGAAGCGCTTTTCAAGAAATGGTGTTTACAGCTTTCAAATGTTTTTGGCGCATTATGAATAGCCCTTCCTTGCTAAAAATCGCCAAGAGAGAAAAACAGTGAACATAGTTCAGTCATGAAATGGTTCTATTGACAAAAAGGGGTTAACACACTGATCAAAGCAAAATAATGACTGTGTATCAAAGAGCCCTGTTTTCATATTTTACAAGCTTGTCTTTTCAGATGGAGGAGGCAAATGGGTATACAATCTTATGAATAGGCAGAAGAAGTTGGTTTTGATGAGTTGCCACTGTTTATATGTCTTAAAACAAACACAGTTGTCATCATTCCAAAGGGTAGATTTAGCACAAAGATACAGTATTAAATAAACAGTGGCAGAGATGTGGCATAATGAGTTGTCAAGCAGAGGATTATAGTAAAAAATGCCCCTCTTTGGAGAACATTGCAGGTCATAAAAGATGCAGCAACTTGTACTCGTACCATTAAACACAGTGGCAGAAATAGCCCCAAGATTATGGAGACATTTTTAGGGTCTAAAGGTTGGTGATGAAATGTCCCCCAAAGAACAAAGCTGGAGGTCCTCCTCCTAACACCTGTGCTAAAGTCCGTGATCTACATGTGGTCAAATGTATGGCAACTCTCCAAAGCAAGTTTTGAACGTACCGAAGTTAAAAGAATCAAAGGTTTTTCAAAACAAAAGCTCCGCAGAAAAAACCAAACCAAAGTTCTATTTTTAAAATAGAATGACCGTTGAGAATGTTTTTAAAAAAAACGATATAAGGTTGAAGTGTGAGAGTGGCAATTCATTTTCAAAAAACTAGAATCAAAATCCGGTCTCCCTAGCACCAAGGCAAGAAAATCTGGTCGAAAATTCAAAAGTTTGCACTGAGAAAAACTGCGCGACGTGCCTGGGTTTTGGCGCGACGTGCCTGGGCGTAAATTTACACGGGCCACCGTTTACAGCGCGATGCGCCTGTACATTGGCGCGACGCGCCTGTACAGGCCGCCCGACTGCCCGACTGGTCGACCCGACAGGCCACCCACGGTGATTTCTGCGCGACATGCTGACTGCAAAGAGTGCCGCGCAGCTTCTGAAGATCCTTGGTGTTACTCCGGCTCCACACAAGGGTTTTCATCAATCTTAAAGGTATTTCTCACACATTTTGCCGTGTTATTCAAAGCCACCTCGAGGCTACAGGGGAAAACTGTTGATTGACTGTTTATTGATTGTTCAAAACCTATTTTGCAAGTATTATTCATCCTAGCAGAGGTTTTAACCATATCACCAGAAAGCTGCATTCATAAAGGACCATTGATTGTTTTAACCAGATAAAACTCCTATAACCTCTGTCTAAAAGCTTTAAAGTCTTCTAAAAACCCTGTCAATCTTTGCTCCAAAACTGTGTATTGGCTGGTTAAAAACTAAGGGTTGATTTTACATATGCAAACAGTGGAGAGTGAACACACCTGTACAGGACAGAAATTGTTAAATGTTTGAAAGCCTCCTTGAACAAGGAGTTTTTGTGTATGGGTTGACATCTAAGATTTCAAAAAACAGAGTAATCATTGGCATTTTCTCACAAGCACACTACTTAAGCAGATTGCCTTTCATTCACTATATTCTCCCACTGTGAAATTGTTAACAAAGAGTTTCCAAAGGTGAACAGCATATTTAAGGACAGAGGTTGTTGATGGTTAAATTTTGACATTGAAGGCAGAGGTACAAAGGTGGTGTTTGATTTCTTAAAACTTCACAAGTGAAAGGGGCCATTTTCTAAAGAGCAGAGTTGTTAGTGATTGAAGTTAATATTGGAGACAGAGGTATAGATGTGTTGGTGTATCTCTTAAACTCACAAACAAAGAGTGTGTTTTCTAAACCACTGTGCACTGATTTTACACCCAACCTAGGTCTGCTTTTTCTTTTTACTACATTGTATCATTGTGAAGAGTTGTTGACAGAGAGATTCTAAGGGTGAAATAGGGCCATTTTCTAGAAGGCAGGGTTGTTGATGATCGAGTTTAACGTTTGAAGACAGAGGTACAAAGGTGGTGATTGATTTCTCAAAATTCACAAGTGAAAGGTGTTTTCCTAAACACTGTGGGCTAATATTTCACCTAACCAAAAAGTCTCCTTTCCTTTCCACTGTATGGTCTCTTTTATAGAAATCTGTTGACAGAGGTATTTTCAAGGTAAATGACCTGAAGAGCAGGGTTTTAATATTTGAGTTTTGTTTTGAAGACACAAATACCAGTGTAGGTTGGACTCTAACAAATTCACAAGAGGGGTGATTGTTCAAAACTGTGCACAGGGAATCTACAAAGCAGTTATCCCATCTTTACACATGGTACCATTGTTAAAAAGTTTGCCTGGCTGAAGTGCATCCAGAGTTGGAGGGCTGTTTTTTAAAGAGTGCAGAGGTGGTTTATTTAAAGAAAAATTGTTGCATTTCATCAAAACCACATTGTCTAAACTTTCCAAACATTCTAGTAACTAGTTTCAATCCAGCAGAACATTTTTCATACAGTGAAGGCAGTTTGCCTCTTCCAAAGTTTGGTCAGAGTCAGAATGCCTCCAAAGCGAGATCACAAGAGCGGTCCACATAAGAGATATGAGCCTATCTCCATAGAAGAAATCAATGCTCACCCATCAGTGCTTTTCAATTTCCATGAAGTAGGTTGTCTTGATTTCTGTCAGAGGATAGAAAAAGTCAAGAGTTTCTCGCCACTTACACATTTGTGCGCTTTGAGATTCAAGGACAAACACTTCCAGTTAGCAGGTCTTGACTTCAAAATCTCCCCAAGGTATGTATCCAAGGCTACCAAGATCCCGTATCATGGTGAAAAGTGGTTTAAACAAGTGCATCTTGATCTGGAGGATTATAAACCTTTCATCAAGCCTGAACATAGGGAAACCATCACTGCTATTTTCCCCTTCTCCTATCTTCTTGACAGTTATGCTCCGCTGATGAAAGCCATAATGAGATATTTCACTTGTGAAGGGAGGTTTAACCAAATTTATGCCTATCATGTCCGCTTGTTGATGCATTTTACCAGAAGCAGGCAACTAAACCTTCCATACTTTTTGTCCAAAAGCATAGAGAAAATGGCAGCTACTGTCCAAAAGAAGGCTCCACCTCAGCAAATCCCTTCTCTCTTTCATCATTCCTTGATCAAGATTATCTTCTTACACCAGTTGGAGAAGAAAGGGGTTTCATGGGATTCATTCATTAGCCATGCAGATTTCGCCACTGTCCCTCCTGTTCATGTGTCTCCTACTCAGCCTGCCCATCGCCCAGTGCCTTTGTCTAGTAGGCCTACACCTAAAAAACTCAAAATGACCACTGGGCAGCCAAGTCTACAAGGAGAAGGAGAAGGCAGCGAACCACAGGGAGAAAAAGAAGGCAGTGAACAGCAGCAGGTACAGGAAGAGGGACAGCAACTAGAAGGCAGTGAACAGCAGCAGCTAGAGATTGAGGGACAGCAGCAAGTACAGGAAGAGGAACAGCAGCAGACAGTAGTTGAGGAGCAGCAAGTTGGGCAAACAATTGAAGCGCCTTTTGAGCCACAAACTGGACAGGATGTTGAGGAAGGACAGCAAGCTGAAGCTGCCACCTTAACAGTAACCAAAACTGTTCCTAGAAAGAGGAAATTGCCCAAAAAGACAACTTCTAGCTTGCCAAGGAGAAAAAGCGCCAGATTGGCCTTCAAAGGCAAAAGCATGGTTGGAGAAGGTGCCAAGCATGGAGGTAAATCAGCTGTCATCCCTATCCCAAGCGATGACAGTGATAATGAGGCCCGCATCCTTGAAAACCTCCTCATTCACAAAGAAGGGAAAATTGAGGTGTTACAAGAAGATCTTCAAAGGGCAAGGAATTTCAACCACTTCTTGGAGGTTGAAAACAAACAAATGAAGTATCATGCAGCCATTCATGAGGCTAGGGCGATCAAGTATAAGAAAGAGGCAGAAAGGGCACAAGTAAGAATTGAAGAGCTCATAGGCGAGTTTGATGATGAATAGGAGGAAGACCAACCTAGGCGAAAGAGGCCTAGGACCATCGGGCTTAGAAAAGCCTTGGAGAAACAGAGAGCAGAAGAACAAGCTCAATTCGAAGCCTTTCCTCTCACTGCCCTCTTTGAGCAGGAAATTGAGGAAAACAAGGAAGCATGGCTTGAGAGAGCTAACCAGCATTTGGAATTAAAGCTTGAGAAGGCAAATAGGGATCTTGAGCTGCAGAGAAAGAGGACTCTTCACTTTCAGAAGCTAAATCAGTTTGCCAGGCGAAAATTAAAGGTAGCACAAGAGAAATTGAAGAAATTGAAGGAGAGGCGCCTAGCACGGAAGGAAGGGAAAAGCATATCAGCCCTTGATATTTTGGCCTCAGCTTCGGAGCATGTTTCTATGGACCCTTGAGGGTCATGCATGCCAATTTTGAGCCTGTTTCGGAAACTTTTTGTTTTTTGGCATTTTTTGGGTTTTTGGCCAAAAACTCATAAATGCGCCATTTCAGTTTGATGAGTCGTCAAGGGAGGAGGATGATACCGATGGATGCCATAATTCCATGAGCAGCTCTCCAGCGATTTTTAGGGCATTTGAAGATCATTCGCCCCCTCAAATTGGCGAAAAACAGCCTCATTTTGCACATTCTGCCCGCCATATCAGCAGTCTGCTATTTTCTGGGTTTTTGCACACATGTACAGTTTTGAGGGACTTTCAGAGATCAGATTGAGGTGATTTCACTTGCGTCGGAAAGCAGACACAGAGAGCTTTCCAACAAGCCATCATGAGCCTCATTTCGACACCGGGAAGGCTGCCATTTGCCTTCAGCAAGTCAGGGGACCTTTTTCAGGCATAAATATGAAGTATTTTTGTAATTTTTGAACTCCAAAAATCTGCTTTTCCCAAATGTGCGTTAAGCTATTTTTATCATTGGGAAATCATGTAAAGTCAATATAATTTCCGTTTTAGCAGTTTTTTAGATATTTTATGGGATATTTTGTGCCTTGGGCTTTGCAAAGCCTCAAGGACAAGTTTAGATATTTTGACTTGGCCAATGGGATAGCTAGTTGCCCCATGAGGTTTTCCTCCCTCAAAGCCTATTTATTCCATGGTTCTCATTGTAAATCAGGGGCTGAACTTGAGAGAAGAATTAATACATTGGTCATATGAGCTTTGAAGAATACACTTGAGTTATGATTTTTGGACTGCCTCTTGGATGCTTTTGAGGAATGATGAAGGATTGTTGATGGATTCCTTGACATGGTAGAATGGTATAGTGCTTCTTAATGTGTTTTTTCTTCTAGTTTTCACTCATAATTCATATTTCTTGCTGCTATAGATCAGTAAAGATTGATTTTGAGATATGCCCATGGAGGCACCTCAAAATCCCTGAATCTTCATAGCTTGATGTTTTCTTCTCCCTTAGTTATGCTAAAGAATTCTTAGTTGCTCTTTAGTAACCTAAGGTATTGTTGCTAAGTTTTATTCATCAGTTCTATGTATGTTAAGTAGGATGTATGGTTTGCCCTACCTACCTACAAGCTGCCCATAGTTCTTTCCATAAAACTTTCTCTTTGACTGATTTGTTGATCATCTTGTTGAACCAAGGAGGCCTAGTCCCGATCTAGCCCTTTGCCTAAAACTATGAAAACTTATTTGTCCAAGTGCCCAATGACTTAGAGACTATGTTTAGGCGTTCCGGTGTAGTTGATGAGTTGTTAGTTTGTCTTGTGTGTTTTCCCCAAAGTCTGGTAGCCTTTTCCCGAAGTTAGAGGGTCTTATACCTCTATGTATGGCTGGAATGTTTGATTTCTATGTATTAATTAGCTTATAGTTATACTTAGCATGATTAATGGCTTGCTATTACATGTTCATGTCTGCTATTAACTAGTTACGCTTGAAATCCCTTGTCTTTTATTATTTTCCAAATTCATGATGCAAAAAGGTTTACAAATTCTACTAAAAAGCCACTGAAATTATCATCAAAAGCATACCTTTTTAGTACTCCACAACCGGGTTACTAGAATCCAGACTTTAACTAGGCGAAGTAGAAGAGGAAGACGAAGAAATAGGTGAAGAAGGGGAGAGGTCCACTTTAGAATCAACATGATGTTGTTCAGGTGGAGAAGATGATTGTACAGCGGGCAGAATATTTGAGACCACAGAGGTCAAGAATAACCAAATAGGAAAACTGACAATTAACCCAGGAAGAGATAATGTTGCCATATAAGGAGCACCAACATTACCAAAAACAGGAAAAGGCCCAGGATTCCCTTCAGAGGTTATTCCTTGGTTGGTAAACTCTAGGAACGTTGCCATTGGGAACAACCCTAAAAAACACACTAAGGAAGATAACTTTAACCAGTAATATTTCGTGGGCAAGTAATATTTTAATACATTGAAACAAAACTTTGTTGTTTCATATTTTAAGAGTCGAGAAACAGGAAAAAGGTGACTCTATCACTTTCAGGTTGAAACGAGCGTGAAAGGACAAGAGCTCGATGATATTTTCACTTTTAGAGAGTCACGAAAAGACCAAAATGACTACTTAGGTAATTTAAGCAATAGGGTGTACCAAGTTTCCGTGAACTTCCATATACACCTTGGTGATCAAATGAAAGAGAAATGACTAAGGACTTAACGTACATGCAGGTAGTCTCCCCGAATGTTGTGTTCGTTGTATCACGGTTACAAGGGGCAAACTCAGATTCCTATGGATAAAGAATTGCAACCTATGAGGGTTTCCCTTTATATATTTGATGGTACGTGGAGCACAAGTCCATACTAGCGTTGTCTAAATCCAGATGGCGAACGACAGCTGCTAGGTTTAACGACGCCAGAACATGTCTCTAACCTAGACCACTAAAAATGTTACGTTAGGTTCCAATGTTTCCTTAGGTTAATTCAATTGATTTTAAAGTTGATCTTGAATTAGAGTTTCAGTTTCAAGGCCCTACCAAATTGTGATCTCGAATTCCCTAAATGCAAGCTATATGCAATAGAACACCATTTTCCATTCGATGAATGCTAACTATGAAAAGGATAGAGATCTTCCAGAAAGCAACAAACGTAGAAAACATACGAAGAAGTCTCCTAATGCATCTAATACAATCAAAAAGAGAAATGAAAACTCTTTCCTAGATGCAAGCGCTAGTTATGCGAAATACTTTTTCATTTCCGATGCACATGAAAGTATGCGATTTTTTTTATTTTTCAATGAGATTAAGCACACAATGCACTAATTACATTAAAAAAACAAAGCAAACACTAGTTTTGAGTATTGCGAATGTAGAGAGCTAAACTGAATGAATCAATCAAAGCAATACAAACACAAAAATCACTCAAACTAATGACACTCTCTTTCAAGCAAAGTGAAAGCCATCTAAAAGACCCAAAACAAGCAATGTAATCTATGTTCGAAAACGAAGAGATGGAGAGTCAAACAAACACAAAGTAATCGTTTAACAAACCAAAACTCAAAGGATCAAGAAAGACTCAGGCAACTAATCAAGGAATTGAACTGACAAAAACCAAAAGACTCGACCTTCAACCACAAGGCTCAGTGAGCGAAAGACACCTAGAACCCTAGGGCTACGAACTGCAATGATAGGAAAATAGACAAACAGTTGAGAAGAGCAAGCCTAAAACATTCAAAGAAACTCGAAAAAGACCAATTGCAAACCAAAAACAAACCAAAGTCAAGCACAACTAACCAAAAACTCAATAGGGAAGTCAAACCAAACCCTACAGGGTTCGGCGCGAGTGTAAGGCGGTAATCCACGCCAAACAGGGGTTGACGCTACTGCAACAAAAGAAATAAGCGCCAATTGGCACGACTGTTCAAACAAAAGGCACACCAAGCCGAATATCTATGGGAGAATGGGAAAACCAGTGAGCAAAGGTCAATATTGACACTCTGGAGCTAAACAGAATGATTCCAGACACTCAAGAAAATCAGAAAAGTCAGACAAGCAAGTAAACGACCGAAGTCGACTTGACAAGGGCGAAACGACAAACTCACACTGATCCCTAGCGGAGTCACCAATTTGTTATGCAGGTAAATCCTCTCTGTGGACAGAGACGATCCCTCTAGCCCTAGAGTGGGTCTAGTAACAAAGGGACAAGCTAGAGTGAAGGTTCCTAATTAATGAATGAAAAATACAACGTAGATCAACCTACCTGGAGTCCAACGCTGTTGTCGTAGTTGTCATGGTGGTGGCCTCTTAATTCCTGTATCAGCAGGTCATGATCCTTCCACAACGATGCTTGGATACCTGTACAAATATCAGCAAACAAAAGCAGCATACGAAACAATGATCTCATTCATAATTACTAACCAGTCAAGGAGGGTAAGCACATTGCATCAAATAAAACACATTAACACAGGATGGGAACTAGACAATAGTCATGTATATGTATTAATAGAAGAAAGAGTTACAATCGGAGCCTTGACGTTGCAACCTCCTTCAATGGGGTTCAGTAGAAGCGCGTCTTGATGGATTGTCAGGGAATTCGGATGGGATAAAGACACAAGTATAAACTCTCTCAACGAGGGTCTCTTTTGTTCTATCTTTTCTAACAAAATATACAGAAATCTCTTCAGCGTTTCAGCTATAATATGTTCATTTCAGCTAGCACATCAATGGAAGATGGTTGTATTTATAGAGGGAGAGGAGGAGGTTGGGATCCCTACAATAGTGGAAGGGAGGCCTTATCCCTTGGGAGGTTTCCCCAAAAGGTGGAAACAAGAGGCCAAAGGAGGGAGGCAGTGGTTATTCAGTCAAACCACTCCAAATGACTAGCCCACTTTGTTTGTTATGATGGAAACTTCACTTCTATTTTTAAAAAACATTCCATAAACATGTTGGCATGGGTAATTAACTGGGACAGATCGCCAATGGGTGTGGGGCCCAGTGTTAATTTCCCGATTAGCACAAGGGCATAACGGTCTACTAGCGCCAAGGCAAAAACAAGTGTTTCTGATGGTCTGCTCAAGAAATTGTCAACAGAAGGAATTTTGTGCTCATGACAAGGGATGCAATGATGGTCTTTGCAGGGCATGACACTTTATTTTGGTCACAGAAATGAGCCTCCAATGTGTGGGATGGGAATTGCAGGGACAGTGACAAAATGTTGTGTAACAGGGATAGCATATGCTTGTGATATAAGTTTGTCCTTTGGACAAATCCATCCTAGTGCATTTTACAAGCCCTAGGAAGGAGGAACTCAGTGTCGTCATGATGACAGATCCAATGCCGTTAAATTTTAACGAGTCCGAAAAAGGTAGAACTTGGCATCTTTTCACATTTAGAGAGTTTGAAAAGAGGCGAAAATAAAACTCTAGATGGCCCTTTCTGTAAATATTACTTCATACCTGAAAAGGTAGAAAGCAAAGTGTGAGAGAACTGCTTAGTTGTGATTGACTAAGGTATTCCTTTTTCCTAAATAATTCATCCCTGCCCGAAAATGGGGTAAACGTATACTGGGTAAATGATGTTTCGTGCACTTTAACAAGCTCAAAACGACAAGAAATTGATAATATTTTCATGTTTAGAGAGTCAAAAAAGAGGTGAAAGATGACTCCTACTGAAAGAACAAGTGGTATAAAGGATAGCAGCTGGTTCCGGTTATGGTGGAACTACTCATAACAATTAAAGGTCGTGAGGCTGGCTAGCAAGACCACTCATTACAGCGGTTCCTAGGGAATGGGTAAAACAATCAAGTGAAGTTGTATGATCGGTCGAGAAGATGGTGACAATGGAATAATAAAACCAAGGTTCATCTAGCAAAACAGACAGATAAAATGGCAATCATGAGAGGTGAAATGACAATGGTTTCATTTTTACACAAGCTTGAAACAAAGATAAACTATGCTTGAAAAAAATTTTCATGCCCCCAGCATGGTGACTCAAATCGAGGTACATGCCCCCAAGCTTCAGTACATTCACCGGAGTAGACCACTAGTTACTAACAGGTGGATGGAGTGAAGATTCAATTACAAGATCAAGTGAAAGACTCGACTGGGATTTTACGAGATCTGATCAAAGACTCGAATAGAAAAGGGAGCTTGTTTCATTTTTTAACGAGGGTGACACAGTAAAAGAACTATCCTCTTGACAACTTGTTTTATTTTTTAAAGATCTTGACACAAGAAAATGAACTATGCTCTGACGAGCTCGTTTCATTTTTTAGGGAGATTGACACAAGAAAATGAACTATGCTCCGACGAACTTGTTTCATTTTTGAAGGAGCTTGACACAAGAAAATAAATTGTGCTCTGACGACCTGATCAAGACATATAAGAAGTCATGTCTTCCGAGAGGTTCTCATATGATGGGAGAATAACATCTCGAAAATCGCGTTTGAATTCCCCCAGTAGACGGTACTTGACGACACTATCACTGGATGAGGGCAATGAACAAGTGGCCACATAATTAACCTGTGGCAGGGAAGGTACCACCGAAAGGTAAGGATAAGCAAGGGGCGATGGTAGACCAGATGTCACATCAGCACCAATGAATGAAATTTGATCAATGGTCACAATTCAACTTTCATGCGGAAAACAGATAACACGAAAGAGGAAGAAACAAGCACTCCCATGACATAAGCGTAGTTGCAACCCAACAGTAAGTTAAAATCCAAGAGGCCTTGGACAACCATCACATCTATATGGGAAATATTTCCTCCTAAAGCAATCGGAAGGATCCCTAACGGTTGACTAGTTCCTCTGTGAAAAGCCAACAAATTTTGAGCAACAGGCACAAGTTGCGGAGAAACGAAAGCTTGCCAGGTAGTTGAGGACATAATACTAACCGAGGCACCTTCATCTATAATCGTTCCTGGTATGACCATATTGTAGTCCTGTACAGTGATCTAAAAGGGCACGTAAGAAGGAAGACTGTATCCCATGAATCAAATCCAATCAAAGGAAGCGACCAAACTACATGGAGGGGGTGCCATAGGAATAAGAGGATTATCCACCTTCGTTACGAAAGCGAAAAGACCATCCTCCTAGATTTTGGTAAAAAGAGTAGGAGGATCACTTTCTTGGACTGTAGTAGTGGGAGTTGAAGGATCACCCTCCTGGATCATGGAAACGGGAGGATTTCCCTCTGGTCCCGGAGAAACAAAGGAAGCAAAGAGAACCTGACTGGGACAAGACCCACTCTTGACAAAAAAGACCTAATGAACTATAGGTGGAATCAGGTCGACCTTTTTCTCAACTAATGATTGGTCGGAAATTGACTTAGGAGACTGACTTTTAGAGAGAGCGCAATGGGTAGGAGATGAATCTCGAACGATTACTTGATCGACATGCGGAGGACTCAAGGAAGTGAGCAAACTACATGGAGGGGGTGCCATAGGAATAAGAGGATTATCCCCCTTCATTATGAAAGCGGAAAGACCATCCTCCTATATTTTGGTAATAAGAGTAGGAGGATCACTTTCTTGGACTATAGCAGTGGGAGTCGAAGGATCACCCTCCTGGATCATGGAAACAGGAGGATCGCCCTCTGGTCTTGGAGAAACAGAGGAAGCAAAGAGAACCTGACTGGGACGAGACCCACTCTCGACGGAAAAGACCTGATGAACTATAGGTGGAATCAGGTCAACCTTTTTCTCAAGCAATGATTGGTCGGAAATGGACTCAGGAGACTGACTTTTAGAGAGAGCGCAATGGACAGGAGATGAATCCCGAATGATTACTTGATCGACATGCGGAGGACTCGAAAAAAAATTCCGGTAAGCAACGGGAAGAAAGGATTCAGAAGTCAAAAGGGTATTCAACACTTTGGAGGCTTCATCCATATAAGGACAGAGGTGAATGAGATGGTTCCCTTCACATAACCTACAGGGAATTTTGATTTTAGCCTATTTCTTACGAGTCTTATTATCTCTATTTGAAGGCTCATCATCATCATGATTCCTAGAGTTTTATGATGAAGGATGAATCAGGGCAATAGACCACACTTCTAACACCTTGGGAATACCAGGGAAATCATGAAGAATATGGTTACCCTCACATATATTGCAAGGGAATTTGAATCTACGGGACGCAATGAGAGGTCTCTCAACATTAGTGGCATGGGTAGCAACAGTTTCAGGTTTTCCCCCTTGCTTATTTTCCTTCTTCTTCTTCTTCTTAGCCACCTACTTACTAGAATCCAGACTTTTCACCAGACGAAGAGGAAGAATGAGGTGAAGAAATGGGCACTACAATGAAAAGACCCTCTAGCAGAGGTTATAAAGGAGGTTTTTAGTGTTATAAAATTGGCCAAAATTGTCAAAAACACATTTTCTACAACATCCGTTTACAGTTACGGAGGTTTTGGCGGAGTTTTTAAAGAAATTTCAACACAACTAAAAAAGTTGGGCGGCTGGAGATTATTGCGGATGTTTTTTTCATCGGTCTGCTACTAAGGTGTCAACGCACCGGTATGTGTCATCTAGAAGCTGGCCCGGGGCAGTCGAAGGTACATGCACCGGGCCGTCAAGGTATAAAACCGCACCAGGGCATAGTGTTGGTGATACAACGCACGAGCCATTCTAATTGGCCTTGGGATTTGTGTTGTGTCCATAGGTTGTCTCAACACACTGGTACATCGAGTTATAGAAACTCACCGGTGCGTATATTAGACAAACACACCACTTGTTCTAATTCATATTGGTATTTGTACGGTGCCCATAGGTCGTACAAATGTCCCGGTGCGTAGACTCACATAAACGCACCCGTGCGCAGTATCGCACAAATGCACCAAGCTTTATAATTAGTATTGGTATTTTTGCGGTGCCTATAGGTCGTATAAACGCATCGGTGCACTGTATCATACAAACGCACCGATGTACAGTAACTGACACGCACCAATGTTCATTTTGTATTTTTTAGAAACATCGACCTGTGACAGTGCAATTATTATGATTTTTTAAAATTTATTATTCATCAAAAATCGACACATCTTATAACAGTATTCATATTAATTAAATTTTTATTAATGCATTTGAATGTGATGTTTGGATTAATTTGTTGTATCATATCATAATTATTGTGATTTTTTAAATTCATTATTCATCAAAATACGACACATATCTTATAACATTACTCATATGAATTAAATTTTTATTAGTGCATTTGAATGTGATGTTTGGATTAATTTGTTATATCATATCATCAAATTTCACATCTCTTCATTATAATATTTAATCATCCATAAATTTAATCAGTGGTGTTACATTTCACAGCAACAATGGAGAACGCAATAGAATAAATCAATATATATATACATATATATGAATAAGACAATCTTTGTCATACAAAATGGGACAATTATTGGTATCCATTTGTCTTTCAATTGGGACACTATGTCCATTACATTAAAAAAAATGTCTGATTTCACAGGCAAATATTTCAAAAAATACAACGTCTTGCTTTGATATCCAAACATAGTGATCATCATTCTTCACTCGAACTGTTGTCACTGCTAGAGGTACTTCCATGACTTGGGTTATTTTCAGGAATGTTTCTTTCACGGTGTTGATTGTTTTCTTCTTCTTCACCTTCCTTCTTCAAACATAAAAATAAATTGTAATGAGTGTATATACATTGGTGAGAATAATGAAAATCGCAATATTAAATAATATACATCAATGTAAAGCGAAAAGAAATGACGTACCATAGCAACAATTGACTCATGAACTATATACATTCTTTCAAAACCATGTAGTATGCCATCTTTCAAGATTTCATCTCTTGGCACAATTCCATACTTTTTTCTTGCAAGTTTTATACCCCATAACAAATCATATATTTATTATAAAAGATTTTTTTATTCTATTAATTATAGACGGAGCTATGTAAAACAAGATCGATAGATGCTTACAAATTCCACAATTAATTTCTGATATGCCAACATATATTCACAACCCATATTTAACCCAATGTCAATCAATTCGCCTCATGGTTCTTCTTTGTATGTTAGCACTTGTTTGAAGACATTCAATGATGATTTTTGTAAAACAACTTAAAAAATACAAAAATGAAATATAGTTAAGTTGTTATAATGAAGTAACAATTACTCACAAACTTAGATATCAACCATTTTCTTCCTTATCGTCATGTTTTATGTGTTGAATGGGTTCCATTTTCTTTTCTTTTCTGCAAGAAAATACTTGAAAATTACTATTTAATGCTAAATTGTTTATTTATTGTACCTAATGATCGAAAAATTCAATGATTACATATTACATTTGAAGGACATTGTTGTTGAGATGGCTCCTCCTGCGATGCAATTTTGTCCATTTCTTTGACCATCTCCTTGTACACCTTTTTGGACATTCCAACTGGCATATTTCTGATATCAACTCGTTCATTTTTTGAGATTTTCATAATCTTCCTAAAAATGTAACATGACAATAAACTATTTAATTTTTATATTGATATATGAAAAATAAATATAAAAAAAGTGATGTTTATAAATAATTCTAGACAAACATTTAAAGGAATATTACTTTTTCATTCCTTCTTTTTTGTTATTGTACGTTTTTGCTATTAAAAGTCTGACATGTCTCATTGACCATTTCTCTGGAAACTCTTCCTGTAGTTTAGATAAAATTTGGTACTTGGAATCATTAGATTGATTTTTGTATTGTAAGTGGAAAGAACGTCTATACATTCGTTCCACTAGATCCCTCAAACTTTTGTAAAAGTTTTTCCCCTTTTCGTTAACCTCCAACACCACTCCAGATGAGTTAAGGAGCAATTCATTTTCATTTGCATGTTCTATTTCTTTTCTTTTCTTAAAACTACATTCCTTTTATGAGTTGTTGGTCCCTGTAGAACATTAAACAGATGTGAATTAATATATTGTTTGACACATTTTATCTAGTAATTTTAAGTATATTATTAATGAAAATTATAAAAAAAAAAAAAAAAAAAAAAAAAAAAAAAAAAAAAAAAACTCATGTTGGATCGATAGTATTTTTTCATTCACCTAATTCATCCTTTGCAATTTTTTCCATCAAGATTTTACACTGGTGATTCCAGATCAGAAATATATCTTTATTTTAGCTCACATTTATTCGTTCTGGCAGATACACAGTAAACAATATATATTAGTTAAACTTACATATAGTTCAAAAATAATATTTTTTGTAAAGAATTTACAAAGAACTTGCCTTTTTTTCTTTTCTTGATGTGTTATTAGTATTTTTGTTACTTGATCTCTTGTCAGCCATTTCTTTATCAATATGAAACCTGTACCATATCATTCATTAATATATTTTATAAATAAATTGTCAACTTTTTAGGTAAAAAAAAAAATCTCAAGAAATCGGTGCATCATTCATGGTGTACGCACTGATGTCGATGCGTAGTGGTCTTATAAATGCACCGCCAAAACAGTATAACACACCGTACGGTGCTCTGTGTCAACAAGGAGCACCAATGTGTTACATGTTAACCATAGCACCGATTTACACAGACAAAATAATAAAAATAGTGCACTATTAATTTTTGTAGGATAAACGCACTGCATAAACAAAGGACCACCATACGGTGCTCTCTGTGAACTAGGAGACCCGGTGTGGTGCGTTATATGTTACATGGTGCACCGATTAACACAATATTTTTTTATTTTTTATTTTGCGAAACAGCACGAGCGCGGTGCGCCATAATGAAATAGCGCACCGGTGCCATATTTTACATATGGCGCACTGATTTAAAAACAAAAAAAAAAAAAAAAAAAAATAAAAATAAATTTTTTTATCACACAGTACTTTCGCAATGCACTTGGATAATCCAGCGCACTGGTGCGCTAGGTTACGCCTGGCGCACCAAAAAAAAGAATCTTTTTTTTTTAGTTCACGCAAGGGTCGACATGGATTGGGATCCCGACTATGCATGTCGTCCAATGGGTTGGATTTCTTAGGCCTATATATAGCAATACAAACCCTATAAATCTAAAATGAAAATGCCTAATTCTGAAATCACAGAAACAGGGAGAAGAAAGGGCAGAAACAAAAATAATGTAGGGTTTAGGGTAAAAATGGATTTTTTATTTTTATTTATTTTGTTTCCGAAAATGAAAAATAAATTGATTTTTTTTTTCTTACTACGTTAAAAAAAAAAAAAAAAAAAAAAAAAAAAAAAAAAAAAAAAAAAAAACTCATGTTGGATCGATAGTATTTTTTCATTCACCTAATTCATCCTTTTGCAATTTTTCCATCAAGATTTTACACTCTTATGGTCCTAGATCAGAAATAATCTTATCGAGCTTCGTCATTTTGTGGCTCTGCATGATACACAGTAAACAATATATATTAGTTAAACTTACATATAGTTCAAAAATAATATTTTTTGTAAAGAATTTACAAAGAACTTGCCTTTTTTTTCTTTTCTTGATGTGTTATTAGTATTTTTGTTACTTGATCTCTTGTCAGCCATTTCTTTATCAATATGAAACCTGTACCATATCATTCATTAATATATTTTATAAATAAATTGTCAACTTTTTAGGTAAAAAAAAAAATCTCAAGAAATCGGTGCATCATTCATGGTGTACGCACTGATGTCGATGCGTAGTGGTCTTATAAATGCACCGCCAAAACAGTATAACACACCGTACGGTGCTCTGTGTCAACAAGGAGCACCAATGTGTTACATGTTAACCATAGCACCGATTTACACAGACAAAATAATAAAAATAGTGCACTATTAATTTTTGTAGGATAAACGCACTGCATAAACAAAGGACCACCATACGGTGCTCTCTGTGAACTAGGAGACCCGGTGTGGTGCGTTATATGTTACATGGTGCACCAATTAACACAATATTTTTTTATTTTTTATTTTGCGAAACAGCACGAGCGCGGTGCGCCATAATGAAATAGCGCACCGGTGCCATATTTTACATATGGCGCACTGATTTAAAAAAAAAAAAAAAAAAAAAAAAAAAAAAATAAATAAATAAATAAATAAATAAATTTTTTTATCACACAGTACTTTCGCAATGCACTTGGATAATCCAGCGCACTGGTGCGCTAGGTTACGCCTGGCGCACCAAAAAAAAGAATCTTTTTTTTTTAGTTCACGCAAGGGTCGACATGGATTGGGATCCCGACTATGCATGTCGTCCAATGGGTTGGATTTCTTAGGCCTATATATAGCAATACAAACCCTATAAATCTAAAATGAAAATGCCTAATTCTGAAATCACAGAAACAGGGAGAAGAAAGGGCAGAAACAAAAATAATGTAGGGTTTAGGGTAAAAATGGATTTTTTATTTTTATTTATTTTGTTTCCGAAAATGAAAAATAAATTGATTTTTTTTTTCTTACTACGTTTAAAAAAAAAAAAAAAAAAAAAAAAAAAAAAAAAAAAAAAAACTTTGATCACGAGATCATTTGAAATTCTATGCTACAAGGTTTGAATCACCAAAGGTTTGGAATTTTGATTGTATGAATACTTCTGTTCGAACGTATTTCGCTGCTCCATAGTGCTCTCGTGCTTTGTTGCTCCAGGTATGTCTCCTGCAAATCCCTGGCTGAATATTTTGCAAAAATAGTGAAATAATGAAAAGTGTTTAGTATTTAAAGAATTGTTTTATGAAATTAGATTTTCGAAAATATTTTGCCACCCATTTTTCAATTTACTGTTTTTTTTTTCACTTAAAGAAAATAGAGTTGCTCTTTTTTTTATTTACGGTTATTCGTCACCGATGCGTCACTTAATATCACCACACAAGTGCGCCCATATATAACACGGCACCGATGCGTAGTAATGAAAACGCATCGGTGCAGTGATCTGTACATTAGCATCGATAACAAGAAGTCCATTTTTAAGGCACCAAAATTACTTTTGGGTGTGCACCAAAATTTATTGTTGATTTTGCTCAAATGCAAGGAGAAAATATCATAATTATGTCGAATGGACAATTCTTCAAAATCCAGCTCATTCCATAATATTTCTCAAATTCCATCGCAGAGTTCTCCCTATCCATATCGATAAATAATATTTACTTCAAATTTTATTTATATTTTCATTATCTAATTAAATTTATGTTTTTTATCCATGTCAATCATGCACGGCTTAATTAAATTTATAATGTATACGAATTTTCAAGTTCATGCAGATTCATAATCGAGTTCAGATGCACAAAATATTCAAACAACTCCAAAACATCGGAAGCTCTTATCAGGAGCAGCATACTGCAAAGCACATTTGGTAGATGAAAATGGCCAACCGCTTCACCCTACCAATTGTAACAATATTGCATCTTCTAGCCACAATCCTGGGACAATGATGTTAATAATTATAATTGTTTAGTATATTGATTAATTTAATTATTTCAACATCAAACCAATTAATCATGCAATATTGTCAACGTGGTTACTAATTGATATCATATATTTTGTACTAATTATGTTCAAATTTTTTATTTATTTTTTAATTCTTAGGATTATAGTGATGATGAGCGACCTACCTACCATCTTCCGTTGCACCCCATGACAATGTCAAATCGAGAGAAGACTGAATTAAGAGAAAAAATCGGAGAGGAATGATACCAAGAATGTTTGAATCAACCACCGTTTGAATTCCCGCTACATCCAGATTCACCAATTAGGAATGACTACAGCAATAATAGTTCTTCACAAGATGGCAATGGAGGCAATCTAATAGAGGTTGGTATGGATGATTATTTAAGGGATACGACTACCATGGAGTCAATGTTGTTAGATGCATTCCAAAATGATGATCAGCTAGGGGATGATGCTCATATCGCTGACACCTTTTCCAAAAGCCTTAAATTTTCTTCCACCACCCCTCTCTTTAGACCTAACAGTCAGTAAAATTCTACCCAGTTGGGGACAACAATGTTACTGTACAACTTGAAAACAAAGTTTGGCTTGTTGAATGCATGTTTCTTGGAAATATTGAGGTAAGTTACCATAAATTCCCCCCTTATATAAATTTGAGAAATATAATCAGTACACAATGAACATTACAAATGGTAAATTTTATGAACATTAATAATTATATCGACATTAATGTACATTTATTAATATATTTTCCATGATCACCAACTACAGGTTATTCAAAGATAAGGTTCTTCCGAGTGATAATGTCTTGCCCGGTAGCTATGAAGAGGCAAAGAAATTGTTGAAAATGTTGGGTGTTGAGTACATATCATATCATGCATATCCAAATGATTGTATTCTATATAGAGGAGAATATGCAGACAAAGAGATATGTCTGAAATGTGAGCATGACAGGTATGATAATTAAAAAAAGAAGGTTAAATCAAGTATTGGTCCTCCTTTTAAGATATTGAGGCACATGCCTATAATCCCAAGGATTCAAAGGCTCTTTCGTTGCAAAGAATTAGATGTGTTGCAGGGATGGCATGCCTCATGCAGAAGTGAGTTGGGAGTTATGTGAATCCCAACTGATTCAATAGCCATGAAGCATATAGAGGATACATGGCCCAAAAAATTCAAGGATGAAGTACGAAGTCTACGACTCAGCATAGCAATGGATGGCGTCAACCCATATTCCCTCCAGAACACCAACTATTATGTTTGGCCTCTACTAGTGATCAATAACAATATCCCCCCATGGTTGTCTGTGAAGAATGAAAATCTTATGTTGGCTCTCATAGTCCCTGGTAGAAGACAAGTGAAGAATATGGATTTCTACTTACAACCACTCGTAGATGAATTGAAGGAATTATGGGATGGGATAAATGTATATGATGTATCAAGACCCATCACAGTAGAGAGGATTTTTACGTTGTATGGCATATGTGCTTACACAACACATGATTATCCAAGCTTAGGAGTTTGCTCTGGTAAATTGCATGTTTAATTTATTGATTTGTTTATATACGTAACAATATTCCTTCACATATTAGTTATTTAATTCGTTGTAATTGTTCTGATCTTCATGATATTCTTTAACGTGCCATGCATATTAATTGTATACAATAATATCGCATGTCTTGTAACAAAAGGGTATTTTGGATGTAAATGTTGTGGACCTTCTCTGAAAGCTAGATGGTCCAAGGACCTATGAAATCTAGTGTATGATTGCTCCAGGGTATTCCTCCCAAAATAACATCCTTACAGAAGAGCGGAATTCGCTTTCAATATTAAACGAGAGATAACCCAAAGGCCTCCAATAACGACACCAACTGAATGGCTTAGAGCATATGAGAGACAGAAGGAGAAGGAGTTCATAGAAATGTTTGATTCAAATGGGGAGCCTATGTTTGATGATCCAGAATTATTCGACACCTATGTTGAGAAATTTCCCTTGGATTAAAAAGGAAATCTATATTTTATAACCTCCCATATTGGGAGCATCTTAAGATTACCCACTTATTATATCCCATGCATATATTTAAAAATGTTTCATCTTCTTTATGGATGAACATATCATCGAAACAAAGTGACACACTGACCGTTAGGAAAGATCTTATTACTTCAAAAATTGAAAAGAAACATTGGCCAAGACGATTAGAAAGTATGGGATCAGAGGCAGGCGTTGGTCCCTCTAATTCATGGTATTTCAAGGAAGGTGATGTCCCATGGATTTTAAAAAAATATGATCGTTCTTTGGCAAAGGAAGTTATAATGGGTGTGAGGGTGTCATATTCATATGGGTCTTCACTACGGCGCTGCTTCACCGTGGATGACCATTTGTCGGGGTTGAAATCGCATGACCATTTGAATCTTCTAAGAGTACGTATAATGTCAAAAGCATGATTTTATTATTTGTTACATTAATAAAACTTATCCCATGTAGGGATCATAAAACACAACTAATTTTGTATATTATTGCACATGTTTATAACTTTGCAGTGTCATTATCCTTTTTTCGTGAGTGAGTGTGTGAAACATGAATTCCCTCAAGACCTAGGACATGTCATATCTAAATTGCCTGCATTTGTACATTGGATCACGTCAAAGGATATTCATGTGGCTAGCATTCCACGGTGGCGTCAAGAGATAATTGAGATTGTTTGTATGTTTGAGAAGGAACTACCTACGAGTTTCATGGACTTGTAGGTTCATCTTCTAATCCACCTAGTAGATGAGGTTGAATTAGTTGGGGTGGTTTCTTTTCGTTGGATTTTCTTCTTAGAGAGGTACATGAAGACATTGAAAGGTTTTGTTCAACAAAGGGCGAAACTCAAGGGGTCTATGGTAGAGGGGTACATATCATATGAGTCTTTCTATTATGCCAGTGAGTACATCAAGCATATCGACAACAGACCAGGTGCGGTGATTTGGGACGATGAAAGGGATGAAGACAAAAGAGAAGGGGAGTTGCTCCAAAAGAGTGGAAAAAAGCGTTTGATAAAGAGTAAGCGACTTATAATTTTCAAATTTACATAATGTAAATATTCATGTTGAACTTCGATATAATGTATATTTTGATCTCTATGTACTATATAATGTTGGTTTGATTTCATCAACAAATGCAGAATTTGAAGCAATCAATAAATTCGTTCTTTACGATTCGGAAGCAAGACAATCGTGGGTCGCAATGTTTGAACAAAAGAGGATGAAATGGGATAGTGATAGGAAAGAATTCAGACAGTTGAATGGAAGAAGTGTGCCTTATCCCGATCATTTAAAAGAAAATATGCCAAAAATATGCCCCAACAGTTGGGTTGTTGACCAAGTCAGAGAGAAATGCGGTGCAACTAGTCGTTACCCGCGTGCTAAATAGGATGCGCTAAATGTAGGGATTGGGTGCAGCAACTCGGTAATAGTCTATTTAATTTATATGTACATTTGAAACTTATAAGACATCTATATTTCATATTTTAACTGTTGGGTTATTATAAGACACATGACACTATGATTTTTTTAACTTTTTATAATAGGTGCATTTGTTCCCATCTATGTGGGCATATGGACACCATTTTCGCACAGAAAATGCCGATGTTGGAAACATCACACAAGACTGTGGAGTGGAAGTCGAGTTCAATAAATCTAGTCGATCTAGCCACCGTGATCAAAACCTAGTACGAGGGACGTTAGGTTACGTCGAAAAGATACAAGAGATCATTGAAGTGGATTTTTCTTCTTTCCAATGTGTTATTTTTAGGTGTAAGTGGTGGGACACCTTTGATCGGAATAATGTAAAAGAAGATCGCGATAGTAGGCTGATATGTATCAACTCTAGAAAGATGTGGGATGAAGCTAAAGAGCCCTATGTTTTCCCCAAACACTACAACCGGGTGCTTTTCTACCCATATGTGTTGGATAGGGATTGGTGGCTCATATTGAGACATGACCCTAGATCAAAACATATTTTTGAGAACAATAGTGTTATCATGCCATGCGAGTTGGAAGATAATGAGGGTGATCATGAGAACCGAGAGTGATATGGTACATGTGTTATTTGATCATCAATATTTATACTTTTTAAGATGGGCTTTTCAAAAAATTATAATACGTGTTTTAAATTAATTGGTAATTTGCATTGTGTTAATGTTAAAATCAATATTTCACTTGATAATTTGCAATTATGTTGATCTAAAAAACAATGGCATACTGTATAAAGTTCTTTTGTTTTGTAGTAAGAAACAGCCTCTTTTGTGTAATTATTCAGTTTATTTTCAGCATTGTACAGTGGACCTTTTTAAACTTATGTGATAACTGCTACTATATTGAGTCCAGAATTGTTGTCCTTATGTAAGGAGGTTCTGGGCTCGCTTTTTGTTTTATTTATGTTTTTATATAGGGCTGGGATAGTTTCTACTGCCAATTCTTATGGGTGCTGGAGCATCTCGATTGTGCTGTCTCTTACTGCTCTCATCTCTCTGGTTTGATGATGAGCAAAAAGAGTCGCACCGATGCCTACGCTGTGGTTGTTTTGTTTTCTCTAGAGCTGCTAACATCTTGTCAACAGGTGGTAAGTAGCCTTGATTCCATTCTCTCTCAAAGGGAATGGCTGTTTTGTTTCCAGAAATGCTTGGCATATGTCCAGAGACTATCTATATTAATAGAAAGTTCGTTTTTTTTCTGTGGAAAAAAAAGATCATAGTAAAATAATGATAATTCTAAAGCACATGAATTTATTTGCATTATTTCTAAACTTTATTATGTTACAATAATTCATATTATTCTAGATTTATTATTTTACAATTATTTAAAATTTTACAAATTTAAAATTTAAAATTTTTAATAAAATCGTTTCACATTAATACAATTAAAATTTTACAAATATTTTACATACAATTACAATTACAATTTTAGAATTTTACATACAATTACAATTTTACAATTTTACAATTACAATCATTTCACAGTAATACAATTTAAATTTTACAAATATTTTACATAGAATTAGAATTACAATTTTACAGTTTCAGGTACAATTACAATTACAATTTTACAAATTTACATATATACCATTACAATTACAATTTTAGAATTTACGTACAATTACAATTTTATAATTTTACAAACAATCAAAATTACAATTACGTCAATCTTACAATTTTACATATATCCAATTACAATCATTTCACAATAAATTAAATATTACAATTACAATTAAAATTTTACAAATATTTTACATATAACAATTACAACTAAAATTACAATTAATACAAATACAATTACAATTTTAGAATTTTACATACAATTAGAATTACAAATATTACAATTTTACAATATCATGATCATTTAATATTAAATTAATTAATAAACATCACGATCTTGATAACCATCGTACAAACATCATATTTGATTAAAAATCACATTCAAATTCGCTAACATCATCGTGATCATGATCATCTAACAAAACATAATTAGCATTATATAACATCATCACAACACAAACATCAAATATACATCTCATGTGAAAGAATTGTTATCACATAAACATCTATCTGCAAGATGCACATTAAATGAACATATCTAACATGACCTAACAATATACACATCATGATGATCACCAACATGTAAATTAAGTACAACTGCAACATGAACATAAAATACATGGACCATATATATATATATAACTGAATAATTTCAAAAATATACAATTGTAATATAAATGTCATATATCAACTGGTGGTACATCATCAATAGCAGTACTAGTCGAGGCTTGCTCAGTCAATGGTGCAGCCTCGACAAGCTCAGTTGATACATGTTGATCATCACGTGCCTGGTGATCTGGTACTAGTGCCTCATGTTGATCAGGATCAACCGTCGACTGCTCATCGTGATGACTGAACATGGTCGATGGTCCAGCCTGCTCATGATCATCGTGATGAATGGACATGGTCGATGGTCTAGCCTACTCTCCATGATGACTGCTGCTCAATGCTAGTGGAAGTTGCTCATCTGGCGCGGCGCGAGATGAACGATGGTCACTCCCTTTATCATGATCATCAGATGATGCATCAATGCTACTCGCGGACCGTCGATCACGTGTTGCATCTCGACCATGACTATAACGTGCAAGGGCCCTCCTCAGTCGCGTAACTACGACCAGGTCGTAGCTCCTACGACATGTCGCATCAGGTTGTACATGTCACGCGGCATGCCTCTCCACATATGTACCAGCCTACCATCGGCCTGTATGTATCTCATAGTAGCGGGCCTGACTCCTGCCTCAATAATCAATGCACAAAGTTGGTCACCCAACTCCATCCTCAATATGATATCAAGCCTACCGCGCCTAGAAAAAGGCAGTACTGGTGCACCAACAGGAGCAGGTCTCTCTGCACCGGCCTCCTGATGATCCTCGGCATCTGGAATATCCCGATCGTCATCAAGATCCACACCTGGATCATGTAGTGGTGCTGGCATGTCCTTGCCATCAAAAGACCCAATGTCTGCAAAATATATACAAGTACACAACAATAATTAGACAATTTCATTACATAATTTAATAAAAAACAGTTAAATAACATGTTAGAATAAATTTAAATAAAATAGTAATATTACCTCTATCATATGGCGGCTCATCATCTATGAAGAGGATGTTGGCATACCCTCGCTAATCCAAACCAGCATAAGGACAGGGGACCATAACGAAGGGATGCTCGTCAACACTGGCTAGCAACTCCAGTGCATCATGCGATATCCTCGCAAAAAACTCAGTGTCACCCCTCTTGGGCATCATCTGTCCCCACATTTGCATCCGTGCCTCCAACATCAGCCTACGAGGCTGCCGAAAAAAATTAGGCCTTGTTTCTAGAAACCTCTCAAAAAATAAAAATAAAAATAAAAATCTCTGAAGAAAAAGGGAAGTTCACCATCCCTTGTGCATGAGCACGACATCTATCTAAGGCTGTACAAAACTGCCGCAAAAAAATGGCAGACCACCTGACAAGTTGTGGCTCCTGTACTAAAGAATCAACATAATATAGAAGTGGGCAACTAATGTGTTGCCCGTCACTGGTGTTGTGTGAAATGGTCGAAATCACAAGTGAGAGGCACCTCACCTCCTCACTACCAAATGCAGCAATACGTAACTGACCTCTAGAGACCTGAAAATCTGAAGGAGACAATATATCTATGCTAATGTATCTCTGGGAGTACACCAACTGACTCCTTGCTGCATAGCCAACTGGAACCTCTGGGAACGAGGGAAAATCCACCCCTCTCCTCGATAGCCCTGTAATGAAATAAATGTCCTCCTCAGTGGGCGTGTACCACTGGTTAGGACCAACCCGAAAAGCCTGTAGGTGGGCATTCCACCTGTGGATAAGATGTCTAAAAAAAAACCATGGCCCTTTAGGGAAGTAGCCTCCTCATAGAACTTGAGGAGGCCTACCTGCCTTAAGAGCCCCTAGGTAGCTGTTGTAATAGGGTGAGGGTACGCATCTCTCTCTCTCTCACATGCCTCCCACAGGCAAACCATTTTATACTGGTCTGCTTGTTGTTGTTGTTGTTCCCTCTTCTCTCCTTTCACGTCTTTGAATGATTGACATGTTAAATACAATTTTTTTATTAAATGAGACATGCATTTAGGAATATATATATGAATATATATATATATATATATATATATATATATATATATATATAGGAAAAAAAACAGTCAGTGCGCCACAAAAAAAGGGATGCATCGATACCGATGCGTAAACTTTTGTCGCGCACCAGCGGCGGTGCACTAGAAAATATTCAATGCACTAGTGGCGATGCACCTGAAAATTTTCAGCGCAACACCCTCCTATAATTCTTCTTAAGTCAACAGTGCGGTGGAATAATAGACCGCACCGTTGACTATGGACCGTGTCGGGAGGGCGGTGCGCTGACTAAACTCTACGCCCCGGGGCATATAGTTCGGTCAGTGCACGGACCTCCTGACATTATTACATAGTCAACGGTGCGGTCTTTTACCAGGCCGCACCATTGACCCTATCGAAATGCGGAATGCGGTGCGCTGACAAAAATACCCGCCCCGGGGCGGACATTTAAATAAACGCACCTCATTGCCGCCATTCCACGGGGTCAATGATGCGGCTAGGTAACCAACCGCACCGCACTTTTTTAAAATTTTAAAATAGCACGGTGCGCCTTTCAATACCGCCCCAGAACTAGTGCGGATACCGTTAGCATCGGTTGCAGTGCGGCCTATAAATTTATAGGAAGTACTATGAACCGGTGCGAGTCAAACGGCTCGAGCGCACCGCACGACAATTTTTTTTTTTAATGGTTAATTTTAAAGTAATTTGAAATTCTAATCCACTAAATGTATAGGTCGTCGAGGAGGCATATTGGTTGTAGAATTTTCAAAAGTAAATTTTCCCACCGTTTTGCAAAATTCAAGCTGGAGATTGGTGGGCAATGCACAGTAGCAGTGCGTTCAATGGGTGCAATGGGAACATTGATGTCAGGGCGGATCAGACAATTATAAATTGCACCAGTGCTTGAGAGCTCTAGAGCACTAAGAAAAGTGAAAAATGCGGTTTTTTGGCCGTAATATCTTTTTTTATTTAACCCTGTTCTGGTGCACGAGGTTTTATAAGCGTACGAGTGCGGTTTCTTAAGACCGCTCTAGGCGGTTTCTATTTTGGCGCGGGGTTTTAGGATGCACCGGTGCAGAATCAATGTAAAGCACCGGTGCACTACACTAATAAGACACACCAGGTGGGTGTGTATGGAGCACACGACGTCCGGTGTCCCAATGTTTTGTGTGCACCGGTGCTTTCTCTTGTTGAACACACCAGTGCAGTTTAGGATGATAAGCGCACCGGACATATTAAAAAAAAAAAAAAAAAAAAACCCTCCACCCGCCAACCTCCTCGAGTAACCTCCGCTAGAAACGGATGTCTGGGGTATTTTTATAAGGGGTTCCTCAAAAACATCTACTAGAGGGTCTTTTTCCTTGTAGTGGGGCGAAAAAGGCGAGGGGTCAATCTTAAGATCAACATGAGGTTGACATGGTTCAGGTGGAGGAGAACTCGGTTGAGAGATCGTTTGTATGTTTGAAACCAGAGGGGTAAAAAATAACCAAATCAATAGACCAATGGTTAATCCTGGGAGGGACAACATTGCCATATACGGAGCGCCAACATTTCTGAAAGAAGGAAACTAACCAGAATTCCCATCCGAGGGGACCCCTAGGCTGATGAACTCAGGAAATGTTGCCATTGATATCAATCTAAGATGAGCACAGGTAAAAATTTATTGTGGATGATAAATTTTAGAAATTAAAAACAAAACAAATCAAAAGGGGTGAACTAGGCAAAAGGATTACCAGGTAGCCGTGAACTCCAATATACACCTTGATGATAAAATTAAAGAGAAATGACCAAGGACTTAACGTACAACAACCAATCTCCTTGAATGTTGTGTTCGGTGTATCATGTCTACAAGGAGACTGACTCAGTTACCTATGACAAGTTTGCAGCCTAATTGTGTCTCCCAAAATATACGCGATAGTACATGGGATTCCAAATCTGTAGTAGCGTTGTCTGATGTGTAATTGTTCGATGAGAGCATTCCAAAATATACTTTCATACTTCAATATACTTCCATACGCGGGACGGGATATCACCCCCGGGTTGTAGCATATAATATTAGCGATAGCTCCTACGCTTAACGACGAATGAACATGTCTCTAGCCTAGACCTCTAAATGTGATTCGTTAGGTTCCAAATGCTCCTTGAGTCGATTGAATAAATTTTAAGGTTGATCATGAATTATGTCTTGGTTTTAAAGTCCTACCGATGTCAACTGAACCCCTAAAATGCAGCTAGATGAGAAAATAACCATTCATTTTGATGAATACTATGTTAATGAAGGAGAGAGAAACTCACACAATCAACGCAAAAACAAAATAAATGCATAAAATGGCATTCATTTTTCTCTTCAAGTGCGAAATTTTAAAGCGAAACAAAAATTTTACAATTTATTCCTTTCACTAAATTCACTTAGAAGCAAATCGAAATGAAACTTTTTAGTTTCTAAAGCGAAACGAAACAAAAAATATTTTTGGATTTTTCTTGTAAGCACAACGCGAAATGTAGAATGCAAGTCAATCAACAATGCTTTGAGTACTAATGAAATCTCTCAAAAATGCATGTAAGAGGCAAAGATTTCAAAAAATCAAAGAGAGATGTAAACCATTTTCTTCAAAACAAGACACTCTTCACTTACACATTGATCAATCACTCAAATAAAACAAACTCTAGTCGAAGGACAAGCAATTGTAATCTATGCTTGATGGAAAATAGAAACTCAAATGCATTTAGAGTTGACACTTGAAAATGCTACTCGCGAGAACCGACCAAAAGACAAACCTCAATCAAACACAAACCCTGAAAGATAGGACAAGACTTGATTCAATGAGAAGTCTAGAAGTCAACAAAGTACACAATTGCTCGGATGACCCGAGGACACCTAGAAACTTAGGAAGACAAGGATGCAGTAGCTTTGCATAAGAGACAACCAAAGGTGTCAAAATTTGAATCAGAATTGTCACTGAATAGAGAAGACCAAGAGTTATTCAAACAAGAAAGAAAACTCAGAAGGATAAGACTCATTGGCTAACCATTGGCTAACCAAATGAATAAAACCCTAAAAAAGTTACACATAGAAATCGACATGACTGTTAAGCTGCAACTTGCACTGGAAGGGTAAAATCACGACTGTGTAAAACGCATTTAGCGTCGATCGGCGTGACTGTCAGGAAAATACTAGTGCCGATTGAGGAGAAGACTGAAAAATAAAAGGGTTTTCTAAACTGACACCATGATTATCACTTTAGTAGAGAGATAAATGTATGTAAGCAATTACAGAAGCTACAGAGACAAGGAGATGGACACTCGATGAAAATCGATGACAAAACGAGAAATCAAAAATCGAAAACAGGAGACTTAAAGGCTAGCATCTCCCCAGCTGAATCGCCAATTTGTTGTGCAGGAAAATCCTCTCTGTGGATAGAGAGGATCCCTCTAGCCCTAGGATGGGTCTAGTAAAAATAGGGAACAGTTAGAAGCCTACTTTCCTAGATTGTAAATGCATGCAGATCGTGAATAGATCACCTACCTTGATCTGATGCTATTCCTCGCTTGAATCCTTTAATCCTTCACGCTCCGTAGTTAGATATTCGTCGTCACCGACTCTTGGTTATCTTCACAAGGGATCAAACAACAACAAAAGTGAAAGCATGAAATACATATTGCATATACAATCTACCTATTTGATCAAGGAAAAGTAAGAATCCAATCATACATTAAAGACGAGAATGGAAAGAACAAATCAATTGTATTATATTAAAAGAGAGAGGGGGAGTTACAACCTGCGCCTTGATGTCACAACTCTCCTTTGACGGGTCCGGATCCAGACACATCTCCAAAGCGCTCGTTTTAACTATATGTGAAGGGGAAAAGGTCTTAACTCTCACTCAATACCTGTAGCAACAAATATCTCTATGTTGTTCTTCTATCTCTATTCTAACTAGCAGAGCTATGGGAGATTGTCCATTTTATAGCAAGGGAGGAGGGAGCATGGATCCACTTAAGGTGGGGAAATGGGTTATCCCTTTGGGTGGTTCCACTTTTGTAGGACCAAAGAGCCCAAATGGAGAATCTCGGCTCTATCCTCGGGAACAAAAAACCAGTCTCTGCCACGAAGCTTCTAGATCTTGAAGCTTCACTTCCATTTTAAAAAAAAAATTCCATAAGAGGATCATCACAGGTATGATCCTTATTCCAGTGTCAATCGGTGTGAGTGAGACACGGAGAGGGCGCGTCGCTACAGATAATCATGTTTTCAAGGACCTACTTTAGGAATGGTCAACAGAGAGTTTACTCATTGTGATGGAAGGGATATGATGGCACATTTTCATGATGGAAAATAGACACAGGGGTCACTGTTAGGGGTCTCCAGGAACAAGAACGGGGAGTACAGGGACAATGACATATTGATGTGTAATAGTAGGCCGCTTCATATAATGTTGGAAATGGTGATGATGTACATGGACTATGTTTTCTGTCATACAGGGATATATGCCCTCAGCATGAGTGGCTTGTCTCTCCACAAGACGTTCCGCTATATGAACTCTCACTCACAATAGACCTCCTATCAGCATGACATAATCTCACACAAGATGATGATGAGGATCCCTTCAAAAAGGTTACATAGGGATCATAACAATCCATGGAGAATACATCTCACATGAAGTAGAAACATAGATCCCGCAACATACATCAAGCAAGGATCTAAACAACATATTACATCCCACAGCAAATGACAAAAGAGGCACATGATATCAATATTTCATATACCTCAACCCCTGAATTTGGCAGAAAAAGTGGATGCTCAACTGCTGAATCTGGATGCACCATCGAATTCGTGGCATCGAGAGGCATAAAATAAACTGTCCACACTTGGGAATCAGACATCATCACTCCAATCTGGAAAATGGCCGAAAAATGGGAAGCTCTACTGCTGAAATGGACAACGCAATTGGATTCTTGTCACCGAGAAGTGTAAAATCGACATAAAATTTGTCAAAAACTTACTCCGGCAAGTGTTGTGCCTTAGGGAATATTTCTGATGCCCCTCAAGATTCCCTAGGCAAGGTTCCACCCCTGTGGTCGCTCATGGTTCTGCACCTATAAATAAATAAAAATATTAAATGTTGAAAAGCGCGTCGGTCCTCCATGTTCTGCCTCCGCTTTGCTCACGACTCCATTAGCCTCCCTGTGCCCTCATGTATCATGTATTCTCCATCATTCTCCATGGTTTCCTTGAACCATTTGAATGACATTTTATAATAAAGTGTGAGGGTGAATAAGATAAAGTGCGAGGTTGGCACATTTGTTGGCATAATCATATTAATATACTTGTTGTTGGGAGGTTTTGGGTTCAAATCCCATTGACTCCCAATATGGTTTTAAAGCTCAATTTTAGTTTTAATATAGTTTTTTCGAACTATATAATATATGGAATTCGTATGTCCATATTGTAACGACTCCCAAAAACATGAGAATAAGACAAAAAAAATGGAGGTTGCACCATCCAAGGCCACTTGGGCCTAATTTGAGGTGAAATTTGGCACCATGTGATTGGGCCATGTGGAAAGTCCTCATTAGTCCACATCATATGCCACCTCTACCACCTACTTGCCATGTGTCGACTTGTGGTGCTGCCACATTACCTTTTTGTGGGTCCACCTGTTTTGTTGACTGGGCTGCCACATTATCTTTGTGGGTCCCACTATGTAGAAATTATAAAACATATATGTATATCATGGATTCAATCCGATCTAACAATGTAATAAAGCTAGATACTAAATCACTTCTACAAATCAATTGCAGAATTAAAAACACAATCGCCAATCACATGAAGTAAAGACGAATCAATCAAACCACAACACAAATAATTTCCTAGGGAAAGCTTGCTGCTCAAAACCCCACTATATTCTATTGTATATTCAACATGGATACATGAAACAATTACATACAACTCTCCTCACAAGAGCCTCTTGTACTTAGCTGATTGTCTCACATTGTCCTAGACAAAACTGACAAACACTTAGCCAATTCTCAACCTCTAAATAGACTGCCTTGCTTGCGCAATTCATGTGGAATGAAATCCGTATTCCATAGGAATTTTGGCCTTCCTTGAATGGGCAAGGATCATGGGCAATCCAATGGGTGTTTGGTTGCATGGGTGCAACCCAATAATCCTACAACTGATAATCAACATCCCTTTCACCTAGATCTCAACTGGGTCTCCACTGGAACTGACATGCATGCAGCTAATAATAGTAAATCCTCAGTTGCATGTTAGATCACTGATTGTGAATTAAATAATATTTATTTCACTTGATCTCTCACTAGTGCAACAAATAGTTACAACTAGCACAACTAACTTGAACTCACTTAACCAAGTTAAACTGATTACAACCTGCATTAACTAATGCACCACTGCACTTCGAACTATGTTACAACTAGAATTACTCTGCATGCCTCACCAACTACCCTCAACTCGAAATTCATGAGCTAACTGAGTTTATCACACTTAGTTAACTATTACAAGTTATTTTGAAATTAGATTATATTTTATTGTCCATATTAATCAAGGGATAATTAAAATAGATATGCACCAAATTTATCCCACACCAGTGTAGGTGCTGCTAAGACCTGTGGCCCCACACTAGTGTAGGTGCTACTTGGACTTCCTGGTCCCACACTAGTGTAGGTGCTGCAATTTCTTGTTGGACTTCAACACTCCCTCTCAACAAGAAAGGGATTATCCTTCACCCCGATCTTGTCTCTATGGTATTTGAATTTGCTCTTTGTGAGTGCCTTTGTCAGAATATCTGCATCCTGATCTTCCGTGGGAATTTACTGAAGTAACATTATGCGCCTCTGCACAAAATCTATGAGATGATGGTACTAGATGTCTGTGTGCTTGGATCTATCATGAAACACATGATTAACTGAGAGTTTAATGCAACTCTGGTTATCACAATGTATCACTGTCGGATCCATCTGAGAACCAAACAAACCAACCATGATCTTTCTCATCCAAATGGCCTCACATGTAGCTTGAATTGTTGCCATGTACTCTGCCTCCGTTGAATTGAGTGCCACATATCGTTGCTTCCTGCTGTACCAAGAAACTGTTGTCGATCCTATGTTGAATATCCCTCCTAATGTGCCCTTTCTATCTGATGGATTGCTTGCCCAATATGCATTCGTGAAGCCTTGAAGCTTCACTCCCTTTGTTCATCGGTACCATAATCCATACTCTGATGTGCCCCTTAGGTATCTCAATACATGCTTCCCCGCATTCCAAAAGAGCTTGGTAGGATTAACCATAGCTTGACTCAGTTGGTTAACTGCGTAGCAAATGTCTGGTCTGGTGTTCACGAAGCACATCAGTGAACCTACTAACTGCCTATAGACAGTAGCATCCACTACTTCTCTAGAAGTAACATCCTCTTTCCTCCAATTTCTTGGAAGACGAGTGTCCATGGGTTTGCAGCTCTACATGTGAAACTTATCCAATATCTCTTTGGTATACTTGCCTTGAGAAACAAAAATTTCACCATCCCGCTACCATATTTCCAAACCAATGAAATAATGAAGGAGTCCCATGTCCTTCATTTCGAACTCCCTTGCAAGATCCTCCTTGCATGAGTGTATCAACTGCTCATCACCAGTCAAAATTAGATCATCAACATAAAGTACAATAATCAATGGCTTACCCTCAACCACAATCTGGTACAGGTTTGCATCAGCTTCAGTTTTGGTGAAGCCCAGTCCAGTGAAATAACTTTCAATCCGAGTGTACCAAGCACGAGGTGCTTACTTTAGCCCATACATTTCTCTCTTGATTCGACACACATGCGACTCACTGTCAAAGATCTCGAAACCTTTTGGATGCTCTATGTACACTTCTTCCTCAATAAATCCATTGAGAAACACAATTTTCACATCCATCTGATGAATGTGCTACCCCGTCTGCGCTGAGAGTGCAAGGATTGATCTAATGGAAGATTACCTCGCAGCTGGTGCAAAAGTCTCATCATAGTCGATCCCCTCAATCTATGAGAATCCCTGGGCCACAAATCTAGCCATGTACTTCTCCACACTCCCATCAGCAACTTGCTTTACCTTGTAGATCCATCTAGATCCAACCACTGATTTACCAACCGGTCTTCGGACAATCTTCCATGCACTGTTCTTGACAATGGAGTCATACTCCTCCACCATTGCATCAATACAAACTGGTTGTTGTACTGCCTCCTGAAAGGAAGATGGTTCTGTCACAATACACTTGCTCATAAGAGCCATGTATCTGGTAAACCTGTCTGGAGACTGTCTCTATCTGTGCAGTGAAGTAGGGGCTCCTACATTCTCTGCTACATTAAGTCTCAATCTATCTACTTCCGTGGTGCGCCTTCTACCATTTTTGGTGGATGGCTTTGCATGAGTGTTTTCCGCCACTCCATGATCCTCCACATGTGGTTTCTACACATCTTGAGGCTCATCCTTTGGAACCAAGAGTTCCTCCTCTGCATGCAAATCCAGCTCCCTCTCAAGGGACAATTGCATGGCTTTCTCCTCATCAAATTTTATATCTAATCGCACAAAATTCATTCTACAGTTTAGCAAATACACCTGATAGTTGTGGGGAGTTTCAGTGTACCCCACAAAAATCCCAATCTCAGCTGTTGGTTCTAGCTTCTTCCTCGCGTCTTTGGTCACATGCACATAAATAGATGAGCCAAAAATCTTAAAATGTGAAACAAAAAGTTTCTTACCAGTGAAAGCCTCTTATGGTGTACTCATGCCAAGTATCCTATGAGGACAACAGTTCTACACAAATACTATTGTGTTGCATGCCTCCGCCCACAAATGCATCGGTAGGCCCTGATCATGTAACATCGCTCTTGTTGCACCCACAATTGTTCTGTTCTTTCTCTCATCGACCCCATTTTGTTGTGGGTTATGAGGCGTTATCAGTTCTCTTCGAATTCCTTCTTTGCTGCATAAGTTCTTGAATTCATTGGAGATGTACTCACCACCATTGTCGCTCCTAAGAGCCTTCACATGATTCCTAGTGTCTTTATCCACCAGTGCTTCAAACTCAAGAAACTTTGAGAACGTCTCATCTTTCTTCTAGATGAAGTAGATCCAGCACTTTCGAGAAAAGTCATCAACAAATATCACATAGTACTTATGCTTTGTTGTCGAAGCAACAAAGAACCGTCTGCACACGTGTAAGTGAACTCTCTCAAGGATCCCCGAGGCTCAGTTCTCCTTCTCATGAAAGGCGACCTTTAAATATTTTCCCATAGTACATCCCTTGCATGTGTCTGACTCGCAAGTGTACCCTTGGGAAGACCCGTAGAAATATGTTGCATAACTTTTAAGGCTCCGCGGTGAAGATGGCCCAATCTCCTGTGCCATAACTCACCCTCATCCCGGCTCACCACTTTGTCAGCCTTACCCATCAATATTGTGGAACCATCTACATCCAGTTTATAGAGATTATTAACTTGAATCCAAATCTTCTTGGCTTGTCATGTTGTTTTGTGTCGCTGGAAATATTTTCATTCACTGAAAACAACATCATAGAATATATCCTCCAACATTGCAACTGAGACTAATTTTTTCTTCAAGCCTGGTACATGCATTACATCTTTTAATTGAAAGGGTTTACCTGACTGTCTCTGGAAGGTAATGGTACCAATCCCGATAGCACTGTACTGCCCATCATCACCCATTTCGATATGCATCTAGAGGTCCTTCTCCTTCAAGCTACTAAAAAGTTCTTTGTCTCCCGTCATGTGAAAGGATGCACCACTATCCAAATACCACACCGATCCCATTGCACTTGACACCATGCATGCAATGATTGAGAATTAAAGCTCAAATTGCAAGGCCAAAGCCTCACCAACTGCAAATCCTGAAGCCTTCTTGTTCTTCTTCTTTTGTGGACAATTAGCAACATAATTCCCATGCTCGTGACAGTGAAAACACTTCACTTTGGACATGTCGCGCTTCTTGCCATCTTTGGACTCATATTTGGAATGGAATTTATTTCCATTCCCATTCTTTGCCTTGGAATCCAAAGTAAAATCCTCTTAATCTTCATTCTTAGATGAAGATCCATCTCTGGAATTCCACCTGAACTCCTCCTACACTAAATCTGACCAAAGTCATTCCCAATCTGGCAGCTTTTCCCTTCCATTGACAGAGTCCTGATAACTATGCCAACTCTTGGGAAGTCCTAGAAGAGCTAGGCTCACTAAATCATCATCAACGACAATAATGCCAACGCTCCCCAACTCATCTCGACATTGGACAAAATTTGTTAAATAATTTGGCATGGAGTCGCCTTTCTCCATCTTGATCTTCCCGAGTTTATCTTTCAGTGCCAATTTCCTATGGTCACTGTTTCTTTGAAATAGATCTTTCAAAACTTTCCACATAGCATATGGTTTCGCTTTTCCATGGCGAATTGAGACAATGTGGTCTCGTACTCCCTCCAGTAAGATCCTCCTCGCCTTTGCCACTTTATTTTGCCACGCATCAAGATTTGCAACATCTCTCACAGTGGGTTAAGGAACATCATTGTCAATGAATTCTTTCAAACCATTGTCTTCGAGTAATGCCTCCATCCTGTCTTTCCAAGCAATATAGTTAGAGCTGCCCTCGAGTGCATACTCCAATCTCAAGCCATTGAAAGCCATTTCGATCCTGAATTGGTTGTAGCACCAAGAAAGTCTTCTGCAAATTTGAATTCTATTCATTCACAAACTCAACTCCTCCTCCACTATTGTAATTTCTTGTGCTCTAATACCATGTAGAAATTATACAACATACATGTATATCATGGATTCAATCCGATCTAACAATGTACTAAAGCTAGATACTGAATCACTTCTACAAATCAATTGCGGAATTAAAAACACAATCACCAATCACATGAAGCAAAGAAGAATCAATCAAACCACAACATAGATAATTTCCCGGGGAAATATTGTTGCTCAAAACCCCACTATCTTCTATTGTATATTCAACATGGATACATGAAACAATTAAACACAACTCTCCTCACAAGAGCCTCATGTACTCAACTAATTGTCTCACACTGTCTTGGACAAAACTGACCAACACTTAGCCAATTCTCAGCCTCTAAACATCTTGCTTGCCTTGTACAATTCATGTGGAATGCAATCCCTATTCCATAGGAATTTTGGCCTTCCTTGTCTGGGCAAGGATCATGGGCAATCCAATGGGTGTTTGGTTGCATGGGTGCAACCCAATAATCCTACAACTGATAGTCAACATCCCTTTCACCTAGATCTCAACTAGGTCTCCACTGGAACTGACATGCATGCAGCTAATACTAGTAAATCCTCACTTGCATGTTAGATCACTGATTGTGAATTAAATAATATTAATTCACTTGATCTCTCACTAGTGAAAAAAACGGTTACAACTAGCACAACTAACTTTAACTCAATTAACTAAGTTAAACTAATTACAACCTGCATTAACTAATGCACCATTGCACTTCAAACTCTTTTACAACTAGAATTACTCTGCATGCCTCACCAACTACCCTTAACTCGAAATTCATGAGCTAACTGAGTTTATCACACTTAGTTAACTATTACAAGTTATTTTGAGATTATATTACATTTTAATGTCCATCTTAATTAAGGGATAATTAAAATAGATATGCACCAAATTTAGCCCACACCAGCGTAGATGTTGCTAAGACTTGTGGTCCCACACTAGTGTAGGTGCTGCTTGGACCTCCTGGTCCCACACTAGTGTAGGTGCTGCAATTTATTGTTGGAATTCAACACACTAGGCCTACCACATGTCATCCATATGGCCTTCCATGTGGCAGAATGTTGACTTTGACTTATTTTTTTGTTGTTTGGTACAAACTTCAAACTTCAATAACTTTCTCATACATACTCAGATTTGAGTGCCATTTGCACCATTGGAATCAGGGCGATGAGCGCTACAATCTTGTGCTGGTTCGAAAAAATTACGATCATTTTGAATTTTGACCATTTCTGAGCCCTCTTGGTCTCCTGAGGGTGTCTGGAGCCACCTGGATTAGGCAAGATCCTCAATCTAGATTTGGTGGGATTACACCTCACCCTACTTGGAAAACCAAACTTTGGTGGTCCTTTATATGACCCTAGCTGGTCCAGTTCTTTATTTTGGGAAGGGGTTTCACACATCTATTGTTTTTGGTTGAGGTTATTGGTTTTGAAGTTTCTTTGCAGGTTTCACAACATATCTGGAGCATAACTATTATGATCACGTTGGCCAAGGGATCTATACACTAAATTGCACATAACCTGTTGGGAGCCTGAAAGCTCTTGGATAGATCCACATAGTGCGCCAGAGTGATTTTCATAAGGGTTTGTTGCAACCACATATCGACCCAAGTCAAGGGGATTCTCACGTATTGAAGGGAGAATGTAATATTCCCAATTAGCCATGAGCTAGTTGGAATATTAAATTTTGTTTTACTGGTTTGTTTAATGAATAAGAGGATAATGGAGGTCCAAAATTCTCCTTAATAATGAATAAATCAATGCCAATGTGAAAGAGATAGATCTTGGCAGCTTAATTGAGCACCCTTAGGTGTGAAAAGGGGTTGGAACACCTTGATTGGGTCAACCTTGACCAAATCAACAACGTTGTCATGGAGGAGTGGTCATCAATGAAAGACAACGCAGTTTTAGATGGAGATGATTTGTGTGGAAGTAGTGCTATTATTTGATGGGGCTTAGGGTTTGCAAGCTCATGTCTTATTTAAGGAAGAGGATGGCAGCCATTGTTCATTATGTTTTTGTATATTGATATTTCTAAATATATGGTCTGTTTAGACATATATTTTTCTCTTGTTGTTTAGCTGAGATAGAGTGTTGTTTAGCACAAGGTGTTCCTGATCGGGAATCCCACCTCTTCCATTAAGAAGCTCTTGGAGGAGTCTTGTACTACATTGTCCACTATCAGGCTTAAGGCCAAGATTCATCTTTCATTTACAATGCAGATCTTGTTGAGGGTCTGGCTGTTTTGCAGGTTGCAGCAAGTGGAGACTAGATCTGGGTCATTTCATTACTCATTTTCAGTGGAGGAGGCTTCCTTTCCATTGGGAGGACAATAAGGAAGGCCCTTGAGCATATTTTCAAATCTTGGCATCAGGCCAACCTTTTATTCAACCCTACAGCGCAGTTTACTTCTAGATCTGCGTTATTTTTGTAAAAGGAGTTGCAGGGTGGATTGGCACACCATTTGGAGAGTTGGTTTTCAAGTGAAGGGGATCTGCCTTTCACTTAGAGGATCTATTGGAGGAGGCTATCGTATTGATCATATTAGATTAGCCACACTTTCCAGATCTGTATTTTGTAGTAGATTTGCAGCCTTAGGGCCTAGATCTACAACTTGTACATGGTGTTTTACTTAAAACCCTTGAGAGGTTCTTCAAAGGAGGTTGTATAGTGCTCAGATCTGCAATAGATCTATCTTTTGAGGCACATATCAGCCCTGGATCCGATTTATAATCATTTGTTGTAGCAGAGCTAATAAAACATCGTTGTAAGGGTCTTCCAGCTTTTATATATGTTGCAGCACCTCATTTTGAGGGATTTTGTCCATTGGAGGCTTGTATTTCTTGTTGTGTATCTCATGGGCCATTATTCATGTATATTTTGTTGTTGCTATAACATATGAAAGGTCTCCGAGTTGGCCTCTTGCTTTTATATGATGATTTGCGTTATTGTTCCAACATTTTGCACTATATTCCTACTTTTCCCATTTGGGAATATTACAATGATATCAAAGCATAATCTTGGCACAGTCTGTGCATATTGAAAAGCCAATATGTCATCTGAAGAAGGACAGCCTCTTACTGATAAAGAGAAGAGGTATCAAAGAAGAAGATACCAGAAGTTTGATTATACAAATGAAAAAGAAGACAATGGTAAAACCCCTTTATCTGGAGGTGAAGATGAAGATAAGGAGTTCCCTAAGATCCTTCTTAGAGCCATGCAAGATATTGCTAGAGAGATCAAAGAAATTAGGATGGATAGATACAAGGAATCCCCTAAAGTATTTCATCATGGTGAGGGATCTGGCATGTCTCATCACTGGAATGATCAACCAGTGCAACAACCACAAGTTTCCCAACACTCTACAATTCCTACATTCTTGACTGTGGGAAATGAAGGGTTTCAAGAGCAAGAATCCCTTGAAGACTATTTTATGGAGTATGAGTCTCAAACTCAGAGATTCAAGGGCCACTTGAGTTTTCAAGAATTTTGTCAAATCAAGGATAATAGAAGACCAAGGCATCACAATAGAAGTGGTGGATTAATTCAGAATCATGATCTACACCACACTATGGGCAGATTACTTTTACCCAACTTTGATGGGTCATCCAAGTGCACTACCAAATCATGGGTAGATAAGCTTGACATATACTTCCAGTTGAGCAAAGTTCCAGAAATGGAGGCCATTAAGATAGCAGTGTTGCACCTTGAGAGTGAAGCACATGATTAGTGGTTCCATGGCTTGTCTGCATTGGGTCATGCCAATATGACTGCATATTCAAAGTTCACTAGAAGGCTAGTGGATAGGTTTGATAGAAGAGATCCTGAAGCACTATGCATGGGCCTTGCAAAGCTAAAAAAATTAGGTAATCCAAAAACTTACATTTCTGAATTTTTGAGACTTTTTGTTATGGTTCCTGATTTATCTGCAACAAGAAGGGTGTATATGTTCATTGATGGGTTAGATGAACCTCTTCATGGGTTGGTTAAGTCTACCAAGCCCACTACCCTTCAATATGCCATTGAGAGGGCTAGTGATCTTCAAGATGCCTTTCCAAAAGCAAAGGCAACATTTCATCATAAGCCCTCTTTACCATCAAAGTGAAAAGAAGAGAAGGTTCCTCTTTCAAAGGAGAGCCAAAATAAAAAAACCTCTTGATGATGATTTCCAAAGAGATTTGGGGAGAAGGAAGCTTTGCTTCACATGCCAAGAATCTTGGGCACCCGGACATAGATGTGCAGCAGGAAAGGCACATTACATAGAGGTCTTCTCAGATGATGAGGAGGAAGAAGAAGATGAACAAGGAAGGGGTCATAGCGCTGGGATAGTAGGAGATGATCCACCATCACTTGGAGGTGAGGATGGAGCAATTTCTCCAACTAGAGGAACTCTTGCATCATTAAGAGTGGTACCCAACTATCATAAAACTTCCACACAAGAAACATAGTTGAATTTGTGCAGTGGAAGTAGGGATATGATAATCCCATCTATTATGCACATGAGAATGGTCCATGAGACATCACTATCTTGTGGAAAACCACCTGGGAGACCACTTGATTTAGATTTAGTGAGAAATGTGTCACATCTCGATGCTCTATTCATAGATCCAAAAGGAATGGGAGCATTAGAAGACCAAGATACAATGTTAAGAATCTTGGGTAGGCTCAAGGAGGAGGGAGATATGCTTCCACTATCACCATTACCCACTCTCTCATCTCATACTGCGCTGAGAGGAAATGTTGCAGGATTGGAGGATGACACCATCATGGGGCAAGGAGACCATTCCTTGACTATGGAGACTTAGAAGATGATCTCACTTAGAGATAAATCTTCCATACATGATATAATATGGTGGCCACACATGCATGCTTTGGCTAAACCCAGGAAGTATTGGATAGATGATAACCTCCCATGGGAGACTAACTTCCAAAAGCTTCAATCCTTACTTGAGCATGTGCATATGCAAGAAGAGCAACAAGGAGGGGATAACAACCTCCCATCATATATCTTTAGCATGAGAGATGTCAAGGAGGAGAATAACCATATGAAAAATGTTCTTTGTGATAGATCATCAACACTGTCACTATGGAAGATCGATCCATACTAGAAATCCCAACTGTTGGTGGATTATTCCAAGGATCTTTTCACATGCATGATACTTGATGACCAACTACATGAAGAGGGCTATTCAGTCAAAGAAGGAGTCATCTACTATCATGGTAGGATCTTCTTATCTAGAGCCTCCAAGCTCAAGGAGAAGTTGCTACAAAGGGCTTATGAAGAATTATTTTTCGGCCATACTTATTCCATGAATGCCTACAACATTATCATGGAAAGCTACACTTGGGAAGGCTTTGAAGAGGAACTATATCAAAATTTTCAAAGATGTGTGAACCATGTGGAGTTGGAAGAGAGACATGACTCTATGAAGGAGTTAATTCAGCCACCTCTTTCCTCTTTTGGAATGAGAGGAGAAATATCTATGCACCACACCATTTGTATGAGGATAACTTTTGGTAAAGAACATGCTTATGTAACTAATGTTTCATTTGATGATCATTTGCATTCTTTTACCTTGTATATGTAAGCAATAACTCCAAGGAGGAGCACTATTCCATATAAACTTCATGGCCAACTTTGGGCCATAAACATTTCTGAACATGGCCACTCCCTTCGAGGACAAAGGGAGATTTTGTATCATTGTGGATGCATTCCAAAAGCACCAAACATATCTCACACTTTCATCCATGGTGAGATGACTTGGGCAACAAGTAAGTGGTGGGGAAACCACTTACCATATCATTATCTGATGCAGTCAGGAGATTTACTGCACTGGTTCCACATGTGGGACTATGACCCACCTCCATTTTCACAAATTTATGTTTGTATGTACTTAATTTTGATCCCATACATTGATGGTGTACTTGTACTTTTTATGGGAATGTTTGGAGGGAGGATGGGAGTAATGTACGTGCCCAATGGGAGAAAGATTTTCCATGTTAATTATGCTACATGTTTCAAGGAGAACATTGGGCAAACCATGTTTGTTTCGTTTGAACTATTGTCTCCTTGTGGGATGGATTATTTGCATCTCATGAGAACTTTGGAGGAGCAATTCATGGAGGGATGGATTGGTGAACACTTAGTTTGTGAGGGAAGCTTATCACATGTTGGTGTCACCAATGGGGAGGAGAAGAGTTGCAACACTCACCTTGTCAGTTACTTGAGGACAAGCAACATTTGGGAAGGGAGGATTGTAATATTCCCAATTAGCCATGAGCTAGTTGGAATATTAAATTTTGTTTTACTGATTTGTTCAATGAATGAGAGGACAATGGAGGTCCAAAATTCTCCTTAATAATGAATAAATCAATGCCAATGTGAAAGAGATAGATCTTTGCAGCTTAATTGAGCACCCTTAGGTGTGAAAAGGGGCTGGAACACCTTGACTGGGTCAACCTTGACCAAATCAACAACATTGTCATGGAGGAGTGGTCATCATTGAAAGACATCGTAGTTTTAGATGGATATGCTTTGTGTGGAAGTAGTGCTATTATTGGATGGGGCTTAGGGTTTGCAAGCTCATATCTTATTTAAGGAAGAGGATGGCAGCCATTGTTCATTATGTTTTTGTATATTGATATTTTTGAATATATGGTTTGTTTAGACATATATATTTCTCTTGTTGTTTAGCTGAGATAGAGTGTTGTTTAGCACAGGGTGTTCCTGATCGTGAATCCCACCTCTTCCATTGAGAAGCTCTTGGAGGATTCTTGTACTACATTGTCCACTATCAGGCTTAAGGTCAAGCTTCATCTTTCATTTACAGCGCAGATCTTGTTGAGGGTTTGGTTGTTTTGCAAGTTGCAGCAAGTGGAGATTAGATCTAGGTCATTTCATTACTCATTTTCAGTGGAGGAGGCTTCCTTTCCACTGGGAGGATAGTAAGGAAGGCCCTTGAGCATATTTTCACATCTTGGCATTAGGCCAACCTTTTATTCAGCCCTACAATGTAGTTTACTTCCAGATCTGTGTTATTTCTCTAGGAGGAGTTGCAGGGTGGATTGACACACCATTTGGAGAGTTGATTTTCAAGTGAAGGGGATCTGCCTTTCACTTAGAGGATCTATTGGAGGAGGCTATTGTATTGATCATATCAGATTAGCCACACTTTCCAGATCTATATTTTGTAGTAGATCTGTAGCCTTAGGGCCTCGATCTACAACTTGTACATGGTGTTTTGCTGAAAACCCTTGAGGGGTTCTTCAAAGGAGGTTGTATAGTGCTAATATCTGCAATAGATCTATCTTTCGAGGCACATATCAACCCTAGATCTGATGTATAATCATTTTCTATTGCAAAGCTAATAAAACAACATTGTAAGGGTCTTTCAACTTTTATATATAGTTGTAGCACATCATTTTGAGGGATTTTGTCCATTGGAGGCTTGTACTTTCTTGTTGTGTATCTTATGGGCCATTATTCATATATATTTTGCTGTTGTTATAACATATGAAAGTTCTCCATATTGGCCTCTTGCTTTTATATGATGATTTGCTTTATTGTTCCAGCATTTTGCATTATATTCCTATTTTTCCCACTTGGGAATATTACAGAGAATTCCAGGTATATTTTGCATGTCACGTTGAAGATCAGTGTGGGAGATAGAGGCATTGTTGATCTTAGCTACAACACAGTGCAAATGGAGAGTATCTTGGCTTTCTTGAAGTTCCTAGAAACATCGATATATCATCGATAGAGGGAGCGTTTTTTGGAAAGTCATGAGGCCATTACATAATGTCGAACATGGGAATCACTGAGCATAGGGGTAAGAAGTATCATTGTAGGCCAATGGATCAAAAGGGGTTGTCAAATCGATCAAACGTTGAGGTCATGGGGAATTCCTTGCAAGATTAGCTGGCCAACTGAAAATGCTTAGAGGTTTTGGAGCATTACTGTGAGTGCCACTTATCTCAGAAGTCGTTTGACAGGTGCAAGGGTAGAATATGTGTTGTGGATCCGCCGAGTCGTGGGACGACGAAGGTAGGGACCGAAGGGCTATTTAATTATTCTCGGTTCATGCAACAAGTCTTCCGCTTAGACACTTAGGGATTGTTGGAAATGTTGTCATCGATGGCAAAGGAGGTAGCAGATGTAGAGACAGGAACAGTTACAAGGAGACAAAGACAGACAATGGAGGCAGCAAAGAGGAAATGAATATAAAGGAGAAAGGCAGAGGAAGAAAATACGGAGACAGAGCCGTTATCACAGTAGCAGAGGCAGAGGCAGAGTGACAAAAGCGGCAGAGGTAGAGCCACAACTGTTATTGTAGAGAAACCGCTGTTATTCCAAGAATATATATATATATATATATATATATATATATATATATATATATATATATATATATATATATATATATATATATATATATATATATATATATATATAAATACAAACAGGTTAAGCCCTGTCTCGACGTTACACATAATATAAATTAATTTTCGGACTTTATACTCAAATGCTCTGTATTTAGTTGAAGAACTCGACTTCTGGTCGATGTGGTGTTTTAAATTGTACATACCTAGATTGTAATGAGCTCTATGAACCAGCGTGAATAGGCTCTATGGGGATGAGCACTGTACACATAGCCACAAGGGTTATGAATGGTGGAACTCTGTGTCAAAGTATAACGTAACCATAGTCGAAAAATATATATATATATAATTGAATGGAGCGGAACCATAGTTGTAAAAAAGAATATATATATTTGAAATGTGATGAAAAGTTATATATATATATATATATATATATATATATATATATATATATAATTGAAATCGTGGAGGACCGGAACCTGGAGCATAGGGAGAAGTGGAACCAAGAGCTGAATGAACAGTAACGGCGATTTAAAGTGAACGGTGGTATTCATTGCACCACTATTATACGGAAGGCGGTATTCCCGAATTGGCAGCGATTCCATTGATTGATTGACGTGTGTCCCTGGATGAACAGTAAAACCACCGTTTAACGTGCGCCTTCGCGCATTAACTTTCGTACCAGGACGCGGAGCGAAATTGACACGAGCCGTTGATCTGGAAGAGGGCCATCGGACGGTGATCGTGCGTTGGACTTGCCTGGAGTTTAACCAAGGTGTGCGGAGGATAACCCGAGTACGGAGCGCCATCGCGCATTATTGTTTGCGCATGTTGATCGAGAGATATACGTTGGATCGGGCAACGTAATACCAACCGTCGGATGGGCGCGTGGGTTAACAAAGGTAAGGTGTGCACTTGATTGGTCCTTTGGTTGTATTGTGGGCCCGGGGCGGAGTCATATATAATGAATTTGGTTTATTAATGTTATTCGACATATTGTAATCTTAGTATAAGGCCCGGTGAGTTATATTAAAAAGAGTTTAACCAAGGTTAATCGTATTGGCGGCATAATATAAAGTTCGAAAGTTATATATATAAGCTGGGAGCCAAAATTAAGTTTGAAATTTGTAATGATCGAAATATGAATGAATTCATATGTATGATTTTATAGCCATGGCGGAATGTTGAATTAATATCTCAATTCTCTGAATTGAGACATTAAAAATGACCAGACTTATTTGTTTGAGTTTGCCAGCGTAGAATAAGTGCAGAGTGAGATTGCCGAGTTGGAATATGATTGGAAATGAAGCTTGGGATGCATTTACACACAGTTAAGTGAAATATTGAAAAGTACTGGGAATATGGTTGATTTATTAACACTTCAGATTTAAGCATTGGAACTGCCAGTGTAGAACAAAGCAGAGATTGTGAGATTGCTCGGACTTGGGAAATGATTGGGCATGAAACTTGAATGCAATTATGGAAAAAGAAAAAGAGGAGGAGAGCATGCAGAGATGAAAGTTTGGTGAACAGGAATAGGTACAGGAATGAGTTGGACAGGTGAATAAGCACAGAAAACAGGGAATATGCAGATGACAGTGAACAAAGTGTATGCAGAACAGGTTCTTAACAGCAGCAGAAAAAGACAAATCCAGTAAAGTCAAAATCCAGAAAAGGAGCTGAGTGAAATTGAAATGTGTAATTAAAAATGTGAATGTAAATGTTGTAATTATTTTTATTGTTTGTGATGCAAAGCCAAGTATCCTAAGGAAAAGACAAAATCCCACTGTAGCATGGAAATCTGTACATATTGTAGTAATTCTAAAAATGAGTTGGAAAAAGGAATAAGAAGACAGAAGCCAAAGAGTCATGATTGTTCACTCCAAATTCCTTGTGAAATACAAACAGTCATGTGAGAATTTCTATATATAATCAATTTGATAAGCTCAAGAGAAGAAGAGAGAACAAATATAGAGAATGCAGAATATAGAAGAATAAAGCAGAGAAGATTAAGAGAAGAAGAGCAGATACAGAACAGAGCTGATATCTGGAGTAAATCAACAAACATTCAGTTTGATAAATTGAGGAAGTTGGAGCTTCCCTATCGAGTTGCAGCTTGATAGCTGTCAGTTGTAGCTGACTAAGGTTGAAGCCTCCTATAGGTTGGTGCCTACAGAAAATTGAAGGGAGTTGGTGCTTCCTTGCAAGTTGTAGCTTGCATAATTGAGGTTGGAGCCTCCTGTAGGTTGGTGCCTGCAGAAAAACAGTGGTGAGAAGGAGTTGGAGCTTGCCTTTGCATCACAACAATAATAAGATGTGGTTTTCTCCCTTTATGGGTTTCCACTTATATCTGGTGTCTCTGTGTATGATATTTATGTATAGATCTGACATGTATCATCTGCTTAATACCTGCTGCTCTCATATTAAGGATACTGTTATATTATACTAATACCTGTTGCTTACATTCTAAGATTACTCACACATTAAATTGGATATGAAATGAAGGTATAAATAGTTCAATGAAAATTTTTAAAAGATCAAAGAATGCATTAAACCGATTCAAACCCCCCCTTAACTAAAGGTTCAACAGGGATTAGGTGCATTCCAAGATAGCCCATTAACTGAAATGGTTGACCGTTCGTGGGTGACCATAAGTTAAAGTTTAAGCCTTGGAAATTTTTATGTATATGCGCTCTAAATTTAATGAAAACCCTCTGCCTCTTTGAAAATAACGATTTATTGTAGGTCTTTTTTTTATATATTATAATTGTTATATCATTGGCTAGATAAAGGGATTATAATGGCATTAGGAGGAGTTTAATTTTTTGAATAAAGGCATTTTACCGAGTGGAATTTGACAGATTTTAAGACTTTTGGAAAAAATAATGTACTCCTCTAAAGCACAACATTCTAGTGGAGGAATGGGAAATATGATTTTATCTACACGATAGTTTTAGATCATGTAATTCCTATTGTTTCAACACATATTTTCAAACTTTAAATGGTTGAATAAATGCTTTTAGATGTGGAGAGTACAAGTGTTGAGACTACTAGTAAGTAGAATTTCATGGTCATTATCAATGAAAAAAATATACATTACATAAAATAATGTGATATATGCATAAATATTCGTTGAAATCAAACTATATTAATTTGCATAAGCGACTCTAGAGTAAAGGAGGATCAAACTCAAGGTTACAATGACTGTCTTTCAACGAACATAATGTAAAATTGAAGTTGAAATGAAGTCAACGAACATAATGTACAATTGAAGTTGAAATTGTTTTCATTGACATTCCTGTAGGTTTTAACACTGTACATAAATTACCTACAAACGAATCCTTAAAACAAAAAAATATACAACGACGATAACATAAAATATACACAGATATTTTCCCATGGAACCCAACACCGAGACTACCAGATTGATTTTTCATTATATTCCTTTTAATGTTACAATACATATATATACATGTTGAAACATTCATAAACCCCAACCGTCACCCCCTTGCGAATTTAGCCACTCTTCAAGCTTGTCAATATATAAACCAAAAAGGGTAGGAGACAATGGGCAACCTTGCTTGACCCCGATATCGCTTCTAAAACTTTCAGAAATGCCTGCTGAAGTTCTAATTTTGACTTTTACCTCTTCATATAGCTTATGCACAACTGCTCTCAAATGCCTGGGAACCTCGAGTTCCTTCATTCTGCGCCAAAGATTATCCCTAGGATATCAAAGGCTTTTCTGAAATCAACAAAGTAACAAAAAACTGCTTCCTTTCTTTCCCAAACTTTTTCAATGATGTGCCTTAAAGTTATAAAATGATCAATTGTGGAATGTTTAGGTCTAAAACCTGCTTGCCCTTTAGCACGTTTATCTTTGTCTTTTGCTCACTTGCTGATTTTCTTTTCTAACATGCTTCCAAATAAATTTGCAAACAAGGGGCTTATCATTATGGTTATATAATTGGAGGGATTATTGACGTCACCACTCTTGAAAAGATAAATTATTGACGTTATAATTGAAGATAAAAAGGTGGGTATTAGAAAAATTTAGTATTGCCATGTGGACAAAGAAGGTAGGAAAAAAGAAAGCATATTATGTCTAAGAATTTAACTCAACGTGGTAACATGATGATAAAGAGTATTTGAGTTCCTCAATCAAGGGAACAACTAAAATTTTAATTGCTCCACTGAGGACTAGCTCCCATCATCTAAGATGTGAAACTGGTAGATTTTCGGTCCATAAAGAAAATTGGGAAGATAGAACTTGCATTTTTTGCAATAGAGGAGTGGTAGAAACATAATCACATTTTGTCAAAGAGTGTGCAACGTATATGATATGATATTTTAACGTCCACGACACTAAAAATAGTCTATGGGACTACAAACCTCCTTGTTTTTTTCATTTTGCAATTCAATCATTTTCTTAAATTGATGATGCACTGACCCAACCTTCTAACATTACTCTCACTGAAAAAACAATGCCACAAAATTGATGCTAACATAATGCTATAACTATCCTGAAACCTCTAAAAACATCACATTCCAAAATAAATAGTCGTCACTTTGATAACAACCTAAAAATAAACATTCTAAATAAACTTTTTAAAGAAACATGGCGTCACAAAACACAAATTTTTTACCCAAATTCCATAACAAAATAATCAAACAAAAACAATCCGAATTTGGATTAAACTAGAGTGATCCTTAAAAAATAATCTAAATATGAATTAAACTATCGAGTAGTCTTTAGTGCGACTTTTTGAAGGCTTTTATGGTCACTTTTTATGGTGTAATTTCTTTAAATTTCGGCAAGAATTTATTGAAAAGAGAAGTTTGATTGCTAACTTTGCACAATCAAAGTGCCCTAAAGATTTTTGAGGATGTTGAATCCATATAAATTTAAACCCAGTTTGAATAACAAAAACCAAGATTTTACCTCAAAATTTTTCCAGAAACCTTATAGCGAGTGATCCTTAAACCACACGATCCCATAGACATCATTTCATTTCATTTCGAGCACTACTGCCATCAGATGTACCTTACAGCAAAGAACTATGAATGCACGACGCAAGTAGTCAGCACGTCGAACTAATATAATTCTTTAAGTACTTCTCCTCCTTACTCACCCACGAAGAATTCGCTGTAAGGAAATTACCGAAAGCCTGCAACTGCTGAGGATTTATCACAGTGGGCGTCTCCTACGTCTCCACGCGCATTTTGCTGCCTTTACAAACCCAATTAGACTATCGGGTACAGGCTGTAGCTGACACCAGGTTTGCTTGCTCAGATGTCTTGTATTGATTTTGAGATGCATGCCATGTGGCGACTCTTTAGATAACTCTAAATTATTTGGACTAGTTAACCATAACATTTGCTTACAGTTAAAAACAAGAAAAAATAGCAGCAACAATTTGGAAATTCAGAGTGGCATGTGAAGAGTGCAGTTTCATTAATTCACATTCTAACTTGGCAGGTTTGAGTAAATTCCGTCATTGAGATGGGAAAATAAGATCCCGACGTGAGCAAACCGGAAAAAAGAGTTTAAGGGTTTTAAAACAACTAGATGAAATACAGGTGACAAGACCACAATTCAGTGCAATCCAGATCCAGATGTGAAATGCTTTTTGTTACAATTAATTATTCTAAAGGAGAATCTTCGAAATGGAGTGGGCGCTTGCATTCTGCCAATTGTGAGCAGAGCTTCCAGGAGAATATGGTTGCCCAGGGCCTCACGCTATCTCTCCTGATTAAAGAATAAAATCTAATCGACATTAACCGGGTTATTGGCGTTCAAATCTGTAGGGGTTTTGGCTAAAAATGGCGCCGTCTTGGAGCAATTCGACTTCCAGAACCTCCATTTCTCCGGAGAGACCCTGCGGGAGCGGCAGCATATCGGTGGTGATTTCAGATGATGAATCAGACGAACCCTCTAGAATAAGATTCAGGGTTACGAAGAAGATCAGGAGGAGGAAAGACAGAAGGCCGAATTTCTGCTACCGGACGCTCAGAAACATCTCCAAGTGGTGGTTTTGTTTGCTTCTTCTGCCAGCCCTTGTGCTCTTCTACTCCGAACTCTTCAAAACAGCCCCCCACGGCCCTAGGGAAACCCGTGGTAAAGTCAAAAATAGCAAAATATTCTTCCGACTTGCTGTATTTCATATCGAATTTAGTATGCAACCTGGTTATTTTATCTGTGTCTGACAAAGAAATAAAATTTTAGGGCTAATATTTGGGATGTGTGTGTGTTTTTGTAATGGGTATAATTTGTCCAATCTTCTAAAACAAATTATAGTTAAAATTTATTTATTTTATTTTGTTTTTAACGATTTGTCAAAGCTTCTATGCTTTCTACAAATGTTTCTACACTTTCTGCAAAACTACTGTATCTTAAATTTTTCCCTTGTGCCCCGTTGTAATGCGGTAATGCATATTTTTTTTCAGAGAAATTCTTGTTAAACGGCAGCCGAGCAGTAATAAGCCGTGAAAAGGGGACGGAGAAATCAGAAAAAGAAGGAGAGAGCAACTTAAATCGTCTAGACATGCCTACACGATCTGTCAACGGCGTCAGAGAGCGTATGCTAACTTCCTATGTGAAACTCATCATTAATTTTCTTTTCTCATCATTAATTTTCTTTTCTAAAAGGGGAAATTAGCTTTCTTAACCTTAATCTTTGATCTTTATACTCGTAAGTGTCAGTTTATACCAAAAGATTCAATTCGCGTATTTGATGAGGCACTTACGTTACAGTGAATAAACATCTTATCTTCCATTGAATAAGCATGTGTCACCATAGAAGTGGACTCGCAAGGTCTATACAGGCCGGAGGCTTAGAAGGGAATGGCAACATATAGTGCTTTCAAGATCTCATTCTGCCATGATTGTGTGATCATGTGGATCCTACATCAGGGACATGTTTTCTTCTTGGATAGGACCTACTCATGTATTTTACAAGGATCAATCATTTTACCCTTTGAAAACTGTGGAAACTATGAAGCATAGGAGCAAGATTTAAATGTGATTACAAATGTGAAAATGATTTAGCATGCGAAAAATTATCTAACTAGAAAGCTTGGTATGACTTTTAATAAGGAAGTATACTTCTCATAGATACATAAAATACATATATTTATTTTTTAGAAGAATTTCAGCCTTAAGGATGTAAAACCGATCAGGAAAATAACTCATTTCCTGAAATATAGATGTGTTTGTTATATTTAAATTTTTTTGTGGGGCTGTTTTTTGGGTTAATAAGTCCACCGATTTGTAAGGAAATGAGGTATATTATCAAAAAGAGTAAAATTTTTGCTGATATATCATAACCGTGCTGCATGGAAAATTGGACGAATTTCATAACATTAGCAAATTTCCATACAGCAAAAGCCAATACGACTGAATCTTGGTACTATGGCCTTGAGTACAATTGTCTGTTGTTGAAACTCTTTCTAATATAAATGGCTTCATTGCTTTTCAATAAGTCACTGTAGAGGAAATCAAACCCACTGACATTTTGTTTCTTTCAAACTGTGACCCCCGGTAAACTTGCATGCTGACTAGGTTTATGAAAAATTCACGAGGAGGCCTCTTTCTCGCTCTGTTCCCATTTCTGTTCTTGTTTCGATTCTTGTCTTGACAGTACATTAATGCATTTAAGCATTACTATTCAAATTCTTATCCCAAAGCCTCTATGCCTGTTTCCTGTTTCTTTGCCATTTCCCTTCTCTGGTAACATAGTGTGTGCTTCTGATACATTTTAACTTTTCAATACTTTGGTGCTTTGTAAGAAGAATTTCTAGTTCCCAAGGTCCTGATCTGTTTCTTGAAGTTATCTCTGATTCTTTCACCCTTGTATTTAAGCAAGGATTAGTATCTTTTTGTTGTTTAAGACTACTAGTATTGCGGAGCTCTTACTGAAAACCAATTTAGATGTTGGGCCTTTTAATCGATTCAAGTAATTACTGATAATCTAGTTGGTTGTGAGGCAGCGGGATCAATCATTGAGCATGTACATCCTTGTATTTTTTATGTTTGGTTGTTTGGTGCACAGATTGAACAGTTTGATGCATGTTATTTTATGGTGAAGCATTATGAATGTGAATGGATTATTTCTTCTTTTAGAAAGATGAATCAATCATTAAATTTATCACCGATTGTAGTACTATCTAATACATTTTTGCACTCACTCTAAGTTGCACCTACTTAAATTTGCAAAAACCAGATTGTGTTATCTATTAGCTCACCTTTAGGCTCTTTTTGAAGGTCAGATAGACATTGATTACTAATATGGCAGTGAGTGATGTTGATAAATCTAGGGCATTAGGATTAGGAGATCTCTATAATGATAACTGCTTGTGAATGCTTTTTACTTCTTTAGATTAGGATCTTCTCTTTAGTTAGATTATTATAGTGTTCTTCTTCATCAAACAGCTACCAAAGCATCAACAATAAAGAGACAAGAGACAGAGAATGTAGGCGGTCAGCCAGGGCCAAAACCTCTCCAACTTGAGAGGAAAACCGAAACGAATTCTTCTTCTTATAGAGACTTCAATTGACGAATACCAAGACCATGACCTAGACCCTTGACACAACAACCTCTCCAAGACCAAGTCACAAGTTCCTTCTTTTCTGCTTCTTTTCCTTGCTCAGGTCAACGCAAGTCAAACTGTCTTCATGCACTGCACTTCTCGGCTATCCTGAAATTTCGGTCCCTTTCCACAGACCTGCAGTCCGTACTTCTGCAATTTCACACGTGGGAGAGGAAAGATAAAGTTGGGAGATGCTTTCTTTGCTTTGCTATACTTGGAGACTTCTTCTAGGTGAACTCGGGTAGCAAAGAGGCTAAATTGGAGACCCTTTGACGACTTCCTCAATGACTGTTATATCACCACTGCAGAAACCCTAGTTTTCTGCCACATGTGCGAATAAATCAGTCCAAAAAAACAGTGCCAAACAAATTCGATTTGGTTCCTCCTTCCTTCGCTTGATGATGATTTCTTCTTCTAGTGATTTTCGCGCTCCTTTTCTGCTCTTGATGCTTGACCGAAAATTCTGCTCTTAAGTGAGGCTGAGCTTCCCTATTTATAGTGGTTTGAAGTTTCATCGACATCTTTCTAGGAAATAAAAAGATTGTAATTGTGATTTTTCACAATTGATGCTGCAGGCCTTCCATGTACCACTTTGGTGCATCCTTCATCTTCTTGTGATTGCTCCACTGGAGAGTGAGCATAGGTCTATGTCTTCAGGTCTATTGGGAGCCATTAATGGATGGTCCTTGATTTTGTTATCCTTGTTTTGGCAAAGTCTCCTTGTGGGGCGACAGGGTGGTTGTCTCACTGGGATGTTATCCCCTCCACCCGATTTGAAATCCCAGGGGGGCACCATGGCCCATCTTAGTAATGCTAGAAGGATAGGCATCCTGTTGGAGTCTGGGATACTTGCTCCAGTTTCCAGTGCTCTCCATGCGTCTTGGTCCTAGGTTGAACTATGAGTTTCTGATATATGTGTCTTGTGGCCTGTTGCATATATCAGAGGAGGTTTCTAGTTCACCATCAACCATTTTGCTTTTAAAAAATGAAGATACAATTGGGAAAACTAATGTAAGTCACCCTTTTTTGGACCTGCGTTTTTTGACATTAGTGCAAATGGAATTGTTGAGGTCACTGGAGAGTTCAATCTCCACTCAGATTTTTTCGGAAGCTAGTGGAGGAATATAAGAGACTATATTAATAGATAAAGTTTAAACTTGTCCAGAGGGCAAGTGAACAATTTAAAAATTGCTAAAAGGGTTGGGGAAAACCAGGGGACTCCACATAGACCGGACAATGATTTTTGTCTATCTCATCAGCTGAGAATGACTCAACCCATCAAGAGAAAAAGAATAAATTCTATGATGCAGCCATAGAGATGGTGGCTTCTGGCTAAAACCTTCTAGTTTTCCTTAATTCCTTGGAGCATTAGAAGCTGGAGTGAGCTTCTTTCCTTTTGTATTATCAGATGCAATCTTGCAGTGAACTAGACATGTAGAAACTGCTTTTCAGAATTACCCAGTGTCTGTTGTTTTTAAGTGTTCAAATGGTGCATTCAGTTTATCACTAGGGGTGCCAGAGCAAAATATTTGAAATACTTTATGCATATCACTGGAATTGTGAACAATGTCACTAATATGTTTTAACTACTGGCATTTGAGTTGAAGATTCATATAAAACTCTAATTGTTTGATCAGCCTGTTTGAAGCTTCTACCTCCAGAGGATATTGAACATTTGGAGTTGCCGTCCGAACAGGCCAGTGATGGTCCTGTTAGAAGTGTGGTCTATGCTGTTTTGGAGAGTAGACAAGAAGTTGGAGACAATGCTACAGCTTCTAAACAACTAGAAATGGAAAGCCAAAATTTTAACTTGTTCACTGGAAACCAAACACTCCAAGAGAGACAAGAAAGTTTCAAGGTTATAAGCTGCCTCCAGATACCAGATATTTCTGAGATTTTTGTGGGGGTCCAAATGTTTGGCCAAATATTGCTTTTGATGCAACAGTAAGTTACATGAACAATTTGTTTCGTATGCTTGGATGGATGCATGACACTTTCACTGATTGTGAGTCTGATGTTCTAAACTGTTACATGGTTTGTCATATGCATAACTAAACACACTTAAAAGTTTTTTGCGGTGCCTAATCTCAACACTTGTATTTGATTTTTGTGGACTGGTTTTCTGTTTAGGTACAAGAGACAATGACTGTACACTGTGGTTTCTATAGTGAACGTGGAGGCTTTGATATTGATCTTGAAGATAAAAGATTTATGAACAATTGTAAAGCTGTTGTGTCAACCTGCACATTTGGTGGAGGAGATGATCTTTACCAACCTATTGGCATGTTGCAAACATCATTAAAAAAGGTTTGTATTTATAACTCTTAAAGTTATTCTGATTTGCTATTAAATCAGAGTAGTTCTGATTTAAGTTGATGAAATTCAGGTGTGCTATGTAGCATTTTGGGATGAAATCACATTGTTGGAACAAGAAGCAGAAGGAAAGAAACTTGGTGAGAATCGCACAATTGGAGTATGGCGTATTATAGTTGTTCACAATCTTCCTTTCAGTGATCAGAGACTGAATGGTAAAATTCCAAAGGTCAGTAACGAGGTTTGCTGTTAAAATTTTTGTATTTCTTCCATATTCGGGGTTTAATTTTGTTGAGATCATAAGAGGAGGATCTATAGTCATCTCTTCAACAAACCCTAATCTAGTTATCAAACAAGCAGATTTATAACACTACTTAATATAGATGATTATAAGGATGTTCATATACCATCTCTCCGTCCAACATAAGATGATTTTATTCATGTCCAACAAATGACCACTAAAGTAAGTCAATGGGACTGCCGTGTCATTGTTGTTCACAATCAGCCTTTCAGTGATCAGAGACTGAATGGTAAAATTATTGTATTTCTTCTATATTCTGGTTTTAATTTTTGTTGATATCATTGGAGGATAGTGGATCTATAGTGATCTCTTCAACAAACCCCATGACCAAGGGTTTGATGCTTATGGAGCCAATCTCCCCAGCCAAAGTCCATGGCTTCCAGGTCAAATTCCACGACCAAGGGAGCAATCCAGGCCCATAGCTGCTACAGCATCAACACTTCCATTAACCAAGGAAAACATTCTCAATTACTCCAAGATTGTCCCAGAAGTACACCAACTTCATCCAGAGACAGAAAGAATGTCAACAAACAGCTCGACCATAGAAATACATAGTAGCCTCACTGCTCCTTTTGTACCACGTGCATTTATCATCATGATTGAACCTGATTAAATAATCCCGAAGCTACCCTGCTTCTCAACTTGCTAAGCAAACTGCAATATACCCTACTTCAGTAGTGCAAACAACTTCTTGCTCATCATAGCAAACCCCAACCTGAATCTGTGAATCCCAACAGCTGTACTTCATCATATGACATATCTCAATCAACCATTCCTGTACTTCAACACATGTTGTATCACAGCTGCTTTCCAGTCGCCCTGGCAAACTTGGTTGCTCTCTCTGACATGTGAGTCCTGACAACTGTAGCAAATGTCTCCTCATAAATCTCTCCCTCTTCCTGGGAGAATCCTCATCTCAATTTTTTGCTTCGTTCTTCCAATACTTCCACCTGTTGCCAGAGCCTAGGAAGCCTTCACAATGTACCTACAATCCTCACTAGGAGGTCATGGAAGAACAATTATAACCCAGCAAAAAGAAATAAGGAGAAGAGGCTAACTAATGTCAAAACAATAATAATAATAATCAAAGAGGAGAGATATAAAGTACTTATCTTTGAGGATTGTAGGGAATTGTCAACTCCCTCTTAATCTTTGCCTTTCTGTATAAATCGTTGAGATCTATCTATAAATTCATATTCCTCGACCTCATCATTGGCATGTTGTTTTCCTTTCCTTCATGAGCTAGGGTTTCTTCTTTCAACGGAAGTGTCAACCTTCAATACATATTGTTTAGCTCTAGGGTCTTATTCACAAACCTAGGGCTTTCTCAATCATATCCTTCAAGATTTTATCTAGGGTTTACAAACCTTGAGACTACCATATCTTTCATAGCACAAGTGATAAGACTTCTCTTCTCAGCTCCCTCTGTTTCTAGAGCAACTTCTTGAATCCAATCGGATTGACCATGTCTCAGACATTTGAAAGAAAACTGTAACATATACTTTTTTAGCAATAGCTAGAATAAAGCAATGGCCTTCTTATACCAGAAATATATTTCAGCCAATACAATCACAAACAATGCAAGTTATCCTTCAATCAGCACATTAAATTGCAGAATGCCAAACATTCTCACTACATACTTGGTCCATTTCCCTTAGCAGACCGTATTTTGGTGATAGGTCTTCTTGAACTTGAATCATTGTCCAAATTCAATCAATGGTTGTCATTGATTTACACCATTTACAAAATCCTCACTCAAGACACAAGTCTTCTAGGGTTTACAAACCCTAGGATCATCAAATTTTTGTCTTTGCAAATTTTGCCGTACTCTTTATAGATGGGATAATTCAATCCATGGAGTTTCATGCCTATATGAGATGAAGTTGCTAATTATTAGTTAAAGAGGGAATGCTTCTTTTAGTTCAAGCAGATCCAATATAGCCAACAAACCTGCTTCATGAACGAATCCTCAACACACATTAATGACAGCGATCCATTCTTCATTTCATTTTTCACTGTCTTGATGTGCAAAGATTAGACTCTAGCATATTGACAGTGTGTTTGGAATGCTAGGATAAGGCACATGTGATGATTGAAATAGTCCGTCATAGATATTGAAAATACTTCAACCTTTTCTATCATAAAAATGCTTATGCAAGATGTCATTCAAAAAGCTCCTTGTGTTAATTTTCTTTGAAACTCTCCGACTACTTAAATGAATAACTGAAAACAGGGCAATTGAAAACTAAAACCATATTTACTTTCACCAAGATATAGAGTTTCTTAACAATTCATAAGCAACGGAATAAAACACCAGAGATAAAAGCACATCACACAAATTGACATGCTTGTTTACCTAGGAAACCCAAAAGGGAAAAACCTGATTTCTTTGTTGTGGTATTTTATTGATTGTTCTTGGGAAACTGGATCTATTATGAATCAATCTGTCTTTGAGAAAGCGTTTTGCTTCTTCTCACTAATCTTAGCTGGTACAATTGATCTTAGCTTGCCTTGATCACTACTCTAACACACAACTATTCCCTTGGTGAAGCCTTGACTTCCCTTGCCTCCTGCTTGATCCCAACTCCTATTTCCTTGCACACTTCTCCTATTTCCTAGCGCACAAGGAACTCCTCAATCCTAGTGCACAAGTCCCTATTTCTTAGCACACTTGTGGCTCCTATTCATTAGCGCAATTCAACTCCGAAACTCGTGCACACTTGCTCCTCAAATCTGCACACACACAATCTCTTAAATCCTTGTGCACAATTGATGCTCAATTTTGCGCTCTCCACAATCAAAGATGATCTCACAAACTTGTTTAAATTATGTGCCTTCGTCCTTGTTAATATTCCATTAAGCTCTGCAACTACTTAGATGAATTACTAAAAACTAAAAACTAGGCAACTGAAAACTGAAATCAAATTTATTGTTGAGAAATCAATGCTAGTAGAAATAGGGTTTGATTCATCTTTCTTGATAATTACTTGTGAATTATGTTGGCTTCTTTGTTAAATTATCTCTCATCAAGCAATTACCAAATTATGTGTGTATGAAGATCACAAGAACAAGAGACACAAGATGTAGGCACTTAGCCAGGGCAAAACCCCTATCTAGGGGAAAACCTAGTCAAGTCTCTTCCTTCAGTAGTTTTCACAAGACAAGACGAGATAATCCAAGACTCTTTGACCTAGACATAGACTTTCTCCAATCACCAAGTCAACCCTTCCTTCCAACAACTTTTATCTAGATCTTCGACCCTGCAATAACAGAATTTCGACCTTCCCAGGAGTAGAACTTCGACCCCAGCAGCAGTAGAACTTCGACCTATCCAGCAGCAGATGTTCGACCCCAGCGGCAACAAAAATTCTACCTATCCAACAATAGATTTTTGACCTCAACAACAACCCAATAACTTCGTACGAATGAGAGAGAGATATCCGAAAACTTCGACTTTTATCTTCTCTTGCAATGCTCCTTCTTCCCTTGGACTTCACACTTTTTCTGTCCTTCCTTATTGAGTATCAAACTTGTTGAGTTGGTGAGAAAATGGATCGAACTGCACTTCTATATATAACTTCTTCTATGGGTCGAATTGCCCTCATGTAGGCCGACTTCATCAGGCAAGGGCCGACTTGGTGTGGAGGTGACAAATGACTTACTTTTCTCAAGAATAATTCTTTTTACATGATTCAAAAGCCTAAGAAGGGTCTCATAAAATGGACAATGACTCTAATGAGTCAGTATAAAACCTAGAAGTCCTCAATGGGACTTTGACCTAGAAAATGATGACCCAAGCATGAAACCCATGCTTTAATAAGTCATTGTAATAATAATAAAATTTTCTTTTTCTTTCTTTGGATAAATACATTTCATTATGACTCAAAATGAAGATTGAACCTAGTTACATTCTTCAACACTCCCTCTTAACTAGTGAGATATTCATAATTTACACATATATATACAAGTACATCATGGAAGATCTCAAAACACATGAACTACGAAGAGTTTAGGCACACGCGGTGCCACAGACTAGATTCCTGACTAGGGCAATCTATCCGGGTGGGACTAAGATGGACTAAAGCTTTCAGCTACTCTAGGTACCATCAGACTTAGTGCGTAATTCAAGGTCAGAGTTTTATGACCTATGCCACCCTCCCTACTTCGGGAACTAGACATCAACACACAGGCCGACCAGATGTCCTCCCAGGCATTATGTATTACACATAATGCCTCAACAAATCTCTACAAACATTTATCATCAAAAAAATCAGTAATATCAACTAAACCAAACATGCTTCTAAGATATTCAAACTTCTTATTAGGAAGAGACTTTGTTAACACATCAACTCCTTGTTTGTCGGTCGGGACATACTGTAGCTTCACGATCCCATCTTGCACCAAGCTTCTAATGTAGTGGTACTTATTGTTGATATGCTTCATCCTTGCATGGAACACAGGGTCTTCAGACATCTTGATGCTGCTTTAATTATCACAATTTGACTTCCTTGCTATCGTACTTCTGGCAGTGATGTATAGTGCCACATAGATATCTTAATATATGCTTGGCAGCTATATCTAATGATCATGACGAAGCTCCAACTGAAATTGACTAAGAATGTTCACAACAAAACATATATTCAGTCTAGTATTTATCAAATACATTAGAGAACCCACCAAATTACAATAGGTGGTAGGATCTACGAGACTTGACTCAGAGCTTCTCAACTTCTTTAGATTGGTGATCATGGGAGTAGTCATGGGCTTGGAATCCATCATACCGAATTTCTGCAATAACTTGATTGTATACTTTCCTTGCCCCAGATATATCTCCCTAGTTTTCTGCCATACTTCCAGACCTAGGTAATAATGCATAAGTCCCAAATCCTTCATCTCAAATTCGGCGGCTAGCATCTTCTTGCATTCTTGTATCCTTCGCTCCACACCTGTAATAAATAGATCATCCACATATAGTAGAATAATGACTGGCTCATTATCCACAACTTTGATGTAGAGATTTGGATCAACAATACTTTTGACGAACCTGATTCTTAGAAGACATGCATCCATTCTTGCATACCATGCCCTAGGAGCTTGCTTCAAACCATATAGGGCCTTCTTGAGTCTACAAACATGAGTGTCCTTGCTATTTATTTCAAAGCCTTTAGGTTGTTCAATGTATACTTCTTCATTGATGGTTCCATTCAGAAATGTTGTTTTTACATCCAATTGATGGATATTCCATCCCATTGTAGCAGCCATTGAAACCAAGTATCTTATAGTAGTATATCTTGCGGTAGGTGCAAAGGTTTCTTCATATTCTATGCCTTCCTTTTGAGAGAAACCCCTTGCAACAAATCTAGCTTTGTACTTGTCTATGCTTCCATCAACAACATGCTTGATCTTGTAAATCCATTTTGAAGTGACAACCGATTTGTCACTTGGTCTAGGAACGATTTCCCAAACCCCATTCTTCATGATTGATTGATATTCTTTCTACATTACCTTCTTCCACACTTCTTGATGAGGAATTTCTTCAAATGTAGCTGGTTTAGCTTCTATTAGTTTTGTCATGTATGCAACATATCCATAATATCCTTTTGGTCTTTTGCTTTCTCTAAAAGTTCCTTTCGCAACTCCACGTCCTTCAACATCTTCAAGAGTAGATTTTAACGAATTTGGCCTCCTCCTTGTGTCGGGTATGATCACAGGTTGAATAGGCTCACTTTATCCTTCTTCTTCTTCTTCTTAAATTGTAGAAGGTCTGTCGTGGTGCTCTTCTTCGTCGAATAGTGGTATGTCTTCGTCATTGAAATCAATAGGAATATCTTCGGATCTTTTGTAGGCATGATTTTCATCAAATATAATGTCCTTGCTTACTTCAATATGTCTTCCTAACTTGATGTAGATTCTATATGCTTTTGAAGAAAGACTGTAGCCAACGAAGATCCTTTTAATGCTTGTAAAGTCTAGCTTCTTTCGTTTGTCCTTTGGAACGTGTGGATATATGCAGGACACCCAAAGATTCAGAGATGGTCCACACTTGGCTTCTTTCCTGTGAACATTTCTTAAGGTGTCATATTCTCAAGAATTATATGAGGACTTCTATTTTGTATATATATTACTGTCATTGCCGCTTCTCCCCATAGAAATTTTGGTAAGTCTTGATCAAAGATCATTGTTCGTATACCTTCTTCAGTTGTCCCATTTTTCCTTTCGGCCACTCCATTTTGCTCGGGATAGTAATGAACAATGAGCCCCTTCTTAATTCTTGCTTCTTTACAATATGCAATCATTTCTTTAGAAGTGAATTCCCCACCATTATTGGATCTCAAAGTCTTTATTCTTTTTTTTTTGGTTAGGGTCTCCACTTCAGATCGAAACTCCTTGAATTTTTCAAATACTTCATCCTTTTTCTTGAGAAGGTAGAGCCATGTCTTTCTAGAGTGATCATCAATGAAGGTAACATAATAAAGATGACCTCCAAGTGATTTGTTAGACATAGGCTCACACACATCTGAATGAATGAGGTTGAATATTTCTTTAGACCTTGTTTCACTGTTTGTAAAAGGTTTCCTTGTATTCTTTCCCAAAGCACATCCCTTACATATTCCTTCACGATCTTCTTTGATATTGGGGATGCCATTTACCATTTGATTGAGAAAGGGAATGGTCTTATAATGTAAATGTCCATATCTTCTATGCCATAGCTCAATGGAATTGATTTCCATGTGAACTAGGGCTTGAGGAGATGGTATTATGACTTTATATAGACTTCCTTCACGTACTCGAATAACCCTAGCTTTATCGATGCTTGAATATTTTCCCCAAACCAGAGCTTGTCCATCTACAAAAGCAATTCTATCTCCTTTATCTTCGAAGCAAAAAAGTTGAAAGCAAATTCTTTTTCAAACCTGAAACATAGAGTATATTGTTGGGATGCAGCTTTGCTCCATTTTCCAACTTCAAAGAAGTTGATTCCACGGCTTTAACAACATAACTTTTGTTGTCTCCCAACGTCACTGCATGAGAAGATGGTTCCTTTGATAAAGTGTGAAGTTGTTTACTTTCTCTTGTCATGTGCCTTGATGCTCCGCTATCAATAATCCATGTGTTGTCATCATTGAGTGAACCTGTGAGTGTAACCAAGAACCCTATGCTTTTGACCTTCTTGAATAAGTTGTAGATGATTCTTTTGATCCAACTTCCTGGAATTCTAAATCCCATTTTCAAGTATCTTATCATAGAGGGAGTAATCTTTCCTTTCAAGCCAAAAGAGTGATCTCCAATCTTCCTTAACCTTAGCTCTGAAACCAGGGTGAGAAATCAATGTTAGTAGAATTAGGGTTTGATTCCTCTTTCTTGATAATTACTTGTGAATTATGTTGGCTTCTTTTACTTCTTTGTTATATTATCTTTCATCAAGCAATTAAAAAATTATGTGTGTACAAAGATCACAAGAACAAAAGACACGAGATGTAGGCACTCAGCAAGGGCAAAATCCCTATTTAGGGGAAAACCTAGTCAAATCTCTTCCTTCATTAGTTTTTACAAGACAAGACGAGATAATCCAAGACTCTTCGACCTAGACACACTTCCTCTAGTCACCAAGTCAATCCTTCCTTTTAACAACTTCGATCTAGATCTTCAACCCTGCAACAACAAAATTTCGACCTTCCCAGCAGTAAAACTTTGACCCCAACAACAGTAGAACTTCGACTTATCTAGCAGTAGATCTTCGACCCCAACAACAACAAAACTTCGACCTATCCAACAACAAATCTTCGACCCCAACAACAACCTTGTAACTTCGAGCGAATGAGAGAGAGATAGCCCAAAACTTCAACTTCTCTCTTCTCCTACAACTCTCCTTCTCTTGGAACTTCACACTTTTTCTGCACTTCCTTCTTGAGTATCGAACGTGTTACGAGTTGGTGAGCAAATGAATCGAACTACACTTCTATATATAGCCTCTTCTGTGAGTGGAATTGCCCTCATGTAGGCCGACTTCATCAGGCAAGGGCCGACCTAGTGTGGAGGTGACAAATGACTTAATTTTCTCAATAATAATTCTTTTTACATGATTCAAAAGCCCAAGAAGGGTGTCATAAAATGGACACTGACTCTAACGACTCAATATAAAGCCTAGAAGTCCTCAATGGGGACTTTGACCTAGAAAATGGTGACCCAAGCATGAAACCTATGCTTTAATAAGTCATTGTAATAATAATAAATTTTTATTTTTCTTTCTTTTGATAAATACATTTCATTATGACTCAAATTGAAGACCGAATGTAGTTACATCCTTCAACATTTACTTTCACCAAGATATAGAGTTTCTTAACAATTCATAAGCAGTGGAATAAAGCGCTAGAGATAAAAACACATCACACAAATTGACACACTTGTTTACCCAGGAAACCCAAATGGGAAAATCTTCTTTCTTTGTTGTGGTATTTTATTGATTGTTCTTGAGCATTTGGATCTATTACAAAGCAATCTATCATTGAGAAAACGTTCTCCTTCCTTTCACTAATCTCAGTGGACACAATGGATCTTGGCTTGCCTTGATGATTGCTTGATCTCGGCCCTCCAGCATGCAACTGTTCCCTTGCTGAGGCCTTGACTTGCCTTGCCTCTTGCTTGATCCCACCTCTTCCTTCCTTGCGCATTGGAGCCCCTATTTCCTTGCGCACTTCTTCTTTTTCCTAGTGCACAAGGGACTCCTTAATCTTAGTGTACTTGTGGCCCTATTTCCTAGCACAAATCTACTCCTATTTCTCTAGGATTTCTGTCTCTTATATCTATCGAGAACAAAACAATGTGGCGGATTCACTATCAAAGGTAGGGTGCGTTCATGGCCTAGGTAAGATTTATTACTCTGTTTTTTGTAGGGGCATTTTTCAAAGGTCAGCGAATATTGACATCTGAGGGAGGTCATCCTACTATGCAGATTTTTTTACTCTACTATGCTATTTGAAAGTCTAAGGATGAACATTATTGGGTTTTTGTCTTTTTTTTTGGGATTCTGGACAAGGGAAGGCGTCCACATCTTGTTGTTTTTTTTGGACTATGCATAGTCGGTAGCTCTTTTTTCCTATGCGTATTTAGTGTTAAGGAGATCTAGAGATGGTTAATTTTTTATCAGGTTGGAGTCTTTGTATTTTTTTACAGTTTCATATGTTTCTTGCTGTTTGATTTTGTGTATTAGAAGGGACAAGGAGATATGTAAACCTTTGTTTTATTAATGAAATTCATTTTTTCGTCTTGGAAAAAAAACTGCTCCTATTTTGTAGGGCACAAACACCTAAATCCTTGTGCACAATTGATGCTCAATTTTGCACTCTCCAAAATCAAATATGCTCTCACAAACTTGTGTAAATTATGTGCCTTTGTCCTCCTCTTTATAGACCCAATTCGAGCATGCAAGTGGCCATCTTAATTTAGAAACTCGAGTTCTGATTAGCGAGTTAATTGAGAGTGATACTCTTTCTCTCTCCAATCAACACTTGGAGTCTTAACTCATTCTTCCTTCAATCAAACCTAAATCGCTCTAACTAAACTTGTAACTGCCACCTCTCTGTAGTCAAACTGATGAATACTCCACTTAACTGAAGCTCCAACTCTACGAGTGTTATCTTAATGATTATTCGAGTAAATTGGAAATAAACTCATCTTAACTGCAGTCTATCTCATGAGCTCGCATAGACATTGAGAGAAAGACAAATCGAGGTCTTCATTGGTTAAGGGCCAAGGCACAAGCCAAAAGACCTTTACTTGTTACATTTTAACCAATCCTCCTCTTTATAGACCCAATTCGAGCATGCAAGGAAGGCCTAGTTCTATTTTAGAAGTCGAGTTTTGATAGTGAGTTAACTAAGAGTGATACTCTTTCTCTCTCCAATTAACACTTGGAGTCTTAACTCATTTTTCCTTCAATCAAGACTGAAGACTAACTCACTCTAACTAAACTTGTAACTGCCTCCTCGTTTTGTAGTCAAATTGAAGAAGACTCCACATAATTGAAGCTCCAATTCTACACATGCTAGTAAATTGGAAATAAACTTATCTTAACTAAAGTATAACTCATGAGCTCACACTCATGCTAGAGAAAGACAAATCGAGGTCTTCACTTGTTAAAATCTGAAAGTTCTATGCAGAAAATTGAATGTACTTTGCAGAAAACTGAATGGCATTGAAAAAACTGAATGTATTTTGTAGAAAATTGAATGTTTTGTGTTACAATTATTTAGAATGCAAATTTCTTCTTCAAAATTTTTTAGATCAACAATTGTAGATAGGACATAAACTTAAGGATCATATGAAGACAACAAAGCACAACTATGAACACTGAGATTTTGGTCCAATGACTAGGGAAAAACCCCTGAAGGGGGAAAACCCAAATGATTATTCTTCCATTAGATTTCTTCAATTGTTCAAAAAAGTGCAAAGAGAAAGAGAATGATAATGAATAAAGTCACCAATGTCTGATCAACTTGCAGCTGAAATGCATTTGCTCTTTGCTTGAAGATCTCCTCCTTCTCTTGATCAGATCATGTCCTTCACATTTGCTTTAACTCTTTCCTTGATCTTGCTCTTCACTAGCTCTCACACCTCTCTTGCACACACTCAACACTTGCTCATGCTACTCTCAACTCTCACTTGCTCTTGCTTAAATAGATGAGAAAGGAGAGGAGTTAAAAAATGAATTCATGCCTTGAGCCAATAATAGGAGAATCAAATTCCAAAAGGGAAGAGTTACTTGAGGAGAAGTGTAACTTATCCCAAGAATAGAGAGAGAGGTACAATTGTCTTGAGGAGTTACAATTCAAATTAGGGAGAGAGAGAGTTACATTTAGACATGAGAGAATATTTGGTGAGAGTTACAAATCGAATTGAATGAAAGAGTTATCAGTGCATTTAATGAGCAGGAGTTACACTTTTGCCATACATTGAATTAGTGAGGGAGAGTTACATTCCCTTAAGTGTGGAGTTACTATTTTATTTCAAGAGAGGTTTGATTTTTTAAGTAAGAGATTCTCAATTTAATTTACTTATTCCATGAGAGAATTCGTTTTTATTAATCCATTAAAGGTGAATGACTTTAGACTATTTTATAAATAATAGTACAACAATAATAATAATATTAGTAAGGATAAAAATATTAATTCTTGACTTGTATAAACATGATTGATTTGATTTTAAAGTGGATTCCATATGTCAAGATCATCCTTGATCATTTAGACATGACTTTAGAATTGTCAGAAATTTTATTTTATTATAGGTGGTTCAAACAAACTGAAAGATATGATTTATTCTAGGAGAAATTCATCCCTAAGCTGCCAAATTTTAACATCACTGGCTAAGGCACAAGCAAGAAGATCTTTACTCGCTACATTTTCAACACTTCCTCTTAGCAAGGAAACTTCTGGAAGAACCTCCTCCACTTGGATCTGTCTCCAACACCACCATGTTATTCACTGTTGTAGCTACTCCCTCTGTGTTGAAATTCTTTCATTTTGCTACTCCATTTTGCATTGGATTATATGGAACTATAAACTCCCTCTTAATTCCAGCCTCCTTACATAAAGCTATGAGCTCCTTTGATGTGTATACTCCTCCATTGTCAGATCTCAGTATTTTTATCTTTCTTTCTGTCAGATTTTCTACTTTTTCTTTGAATTCTTGAAATTTTTGGAATATTTCATCCTTGGACTTTAGCAAGTAGATCCAGGTTTTCCTTCTTTCTGTAAGATTTTCTACTTCTGCTTCGAATTCTTGAAAATTTTCCAATATTTCATCCTTGGACTTTAGCAAGTAGATCTAGGTTTTCCTTGAATGGTCATCAATAAAAGTTACAGAGTATAGATTATCTCCAAGAGATTTTGTATACATAGGACCACAAACATCAGAGTGAATGAGATCTAGGATTTCTTTTGATATTGAAGCACTGCTTCCAAATGGTTTCTTAACATTTTTACCTAATGATCCTCTTTTAGTTTAGGGATGCCATTCACCAGTATGTTTAGAGTTGGTAAGATTTTGTAATGAAGGTTTCCAAACCTTCTATGCCAAAAATTACATGGGATGACTTCAAAGTGAACCAAGGCTTGAGAGAGAGGTGTAAGTAATTTGTAGAGTCTTCCTTCACGAATCCCAATGACTTTTGCATTGTTGATGCTAGAGCCTTTGTCCCATACCATAACTTTTCCATCTATAAAAGCAACTCTATCTCCCTTATCTTCTAAACATGAAATAGAAAGTAAATTCTTTTTCAAACCTTGTACGGATAAAATGTTGTTGAGATGTATGTTTCCTCCATTTTCCAGCTTCAGCGAAGTTGATCGAATTCCTCTTACAGGATAGCTCTTTTTGTCTACAAGTTCACTAGGGTAGAAAGAATTTCCTCTTGATAGGTTCTTTAGTTGTTTGTGCTCACTTGTCATATGTCTGGATGTGCCACTGTCAATTACCCATATATTTTCATCTTCAAATGTACTTGTAAGTGCTGAGATTAAGCCTTTGTCCTTTGTAGTAGAAGTCTTGGTCATATGATTCTTGATAGATAATAGGAGATTCCAAAATGCTTTGATGCCTTGCCATCATAGAAAACTGCTTCAATGACTTATTCAGAGATGTAGTGATATTCATCATGCCCTTTGTCAACCTTAGCTCTGATACCATGTTGAGAAATCAATAGGCCTATTATTAGGGCGATTTCTCTTATACTTGATAGCTGCTTGTGATGTATTTTTATTTTTTCTTGATTATTAGCTTCTTCACTTATTATTATTATGTTGTTCTTATCATCAAACAACTACCAAAAACATGAAGATCAATAGTGCACAAGAACACAGGATGTAGGCTACAAGCCAGGGTCAAAAGCTCTCCTCTTGAGCAGAAAATCCACAAATCTCTTCTCTTCTTATAGATTCTTCAAATGATGAATTCCAAGACCTCTAGTCCAAGATTAATACCCTTCCAAGACCAAGCCATACCTTCTTGATGATGTGCTTCTTCTATTCAAGTAAAACCGAATGAAATATCTTCCAATTGCACAATTTTGACCTCTACTGCAGGTCTGAAATTTCCGGCCTCTGCAACAGTTACTCCTTCCACACGTGTCAAGGAAATTAGGGCTTCCAAGGCTTCTTTGCTTCTTTGCTTGGGTTGCTTCTCCTTCTAAGGCTAGTAGGTGACCTCAAAATCCTTTCTTCCACCAATTTCGACCTTCTTTCTGCAATTTGACAATTTCAACGTTGTAGCTGCAAAACCCTAGCCTTATATTTGCACGAGAGAGAGAGAGAGAGAGAGAGAGAGAGAGAGAGAGAGAATCAACCCAAAAACTTCGTCCTCCTTCGCTTAAGTGATGAGGAATGAATGAGTGTCAATAGGAGGTCGAGTTCTCTCCTATACATAGGCTTCCAAGGAGGACGGCATGCCCTAATGAGGCCGACTTGGTCTTGGAGGGGTATTTTGACACTTTAAATACAAAAAATAATTCTTTTGACATGTTACAAGATGCCTAATGGGGTCTTCTTTATATGACAATGACTTTATCGACATATTGACTCTATGACAAATCCTAGAAGCACTCAATGGAACCTTGAACTATAAATAAAGTGACATTGAGCATGAAACCCATGCTCCAATAAATAACAATAATACTTTTTCATTTTTTTTACAATATACAAGAATCAAGAGTATATTTCATATTTACGAAGAGCGAACCTAGTTACATATTTCAACAATTCCCGATCACATGGAAGGATGCTCCAGAATAAATATGCCATATGTTGCTTCCTGGCAATGGAAAATATTTCTTTAACTGTGAAGAAAATGAATCTACCTCAGCTAATGCAACCACACGATCTTTACAGGACTCCCTCCGATTAGGACACTAAGTGGCATAGTGCTCGAACTCATGGCAATGGAAGCACTTGATCTTTCTTAGATCCTTCTTCTTCATGCCCTTCTGATTGGGCTCAACCTCTCCTTGGCCCTTCTTTCCCTTGGATTTGCTACCTTTATCTGCCAAGGAAAAGTTCTTGTTAATTTTGGGCAACTAGGTCCAAACTTCATGTTGCACTGCTCATATGACGATGGTCATATTTTTTTTTGGATTCCTCTTTCGGAGAGGTGCAAGATTGATCTAAAGATCATCTTGATTGGATGAGCAGAACATTGATTTTGAATTTATTTTCCACATGTGCAAGGTCATCCAGATTTACCCCACATGCCTAAGAGATGTGTCATACACCCTCATTGATGGATATAAATTGGAGAGACTTGGAGGTCATTTTTTCATCCACTCATCACACATTCTCTCTTTGTGATTTGATTGGTTTGATAGCCTTTGGAGGCCTTTTTCTTCTCACACGTGTGGAGCGAAGCTGTTGTTTTCTGCGCTGATCTGTTTAGGGCTTGCTACTGTTTTCTGTGCTGATCTGTTTAGGGCTTTTCTGCTGCAACGTTGACCAATGTTGACTATGGTCAACCCTTGGTTGTTTGACCTCAATCTTCTGCAGAAATTCCGATTTTAGGAGGTCGTACCGCTGGGCACTAAAATTGAGGAATTTCGGGCTGTTTGACCAAAGCCCTAGTTTGCTGCGTTGTCTTTTCTGAAGCTGCCTGCGTTGACTTTTCTGCGCTGTCCCTGGTTTGACTTGTGTTGACTTGTGATGAGCTATCTTTGAGGGTTGTGGGTGTGACACATGAAAGCGCTGGCTGACCGAGAAAGACTTTGCTGGTTGAAGCATCCTACTGACTGCCGTAACACAACAATATCTCATATCTTTGCTTGACATATGGAATTGTAAATTTGATCTATATTTGGCTTGTCTTCTATTGATCTATTATTGTGTTCTATCAACATTTTACTTTCAAGTTTATGTGATTGCTATCTTGTATTGGGCCTATTAAAGATTGAAGTAAAGGTGCATCAAGATTAGAACACCATTGTTATCTAAATTTAACATGGTATCAGAGCTGAGGTGAAGACAAAGTCCAAGAGTCCAAGCTATCTTTGAAGGAAGAAATCCTATCAAGGACAAATGGCCTCCTCAACCTACAAGGGTTTCAAGGTTGATGATAAATTGATTGATAAGTCTGATTATCATGCATGGAAGATGTCCTTGGATTTGGCGCTAGAAGATCAAGATGTCATGGACTATGTACAGGGGAATATTCAAGAGTCTCCATCAAATGCAGCTGTTGCCATGAAGACGAAGTATAGAAAAGGGGAAATCAAAGCAAAGATGATTATCCATGATTCTATTCATAAGCACTTGGTTGCTTACATTTCTGAGCTGATGACATCTAAGGAGATGTATGATAAGCTGGTGAGCATGTTTAGGGCTAGCAATGCTAATCAAATCCTCTTCTTCAAGAGTCAATTGAAGAATATCAAGAAGAGTAAGGATGAATCTATTCAATCCTATTTTATGAGGCTCACTGAAATCAAGAATAACCTCCTAGCTCTTGAGGAAGTAATCTCTGATCGAGAGATAGTTCTTATTGCACTTGGACGTCTCCCTCGTGATTGGCATGTGTTCAATACGACTATTCTCAATAATAATGTGATTCCTGATTTTGATGAAATATTAACGAGATGCACTCAAGAGGAAACAAGAATGATGGAGTATGCCTCTAATGGTAATGGAAGTGACCCTACTGCCTTCATCGCTCATGCAAAGAAGAAGAACCATGGTGGCCCAAGAAATCAAAACCATGGTAGAGCGGGGCCCAAAGGAAGGAAGGGAAGATGTTACACTTGTAACAAGACTGGTCACTATGCAAGAGAGTGCCCTAATAGAAGGGACTCTCCCAGGGATGATGACAACAATAGCTTGAGAAGGAATGGCAGGAGCAACAGGTTCCAAGGAAAAAGGAAGGCTCCCTCTGATCGTAGTGGAAATGGGCAATCTTTCAAGAGGTCAAGAAATTCCAGGTACGGTGAGTCTAATGTTGTTGATAATAAGAGAAATGATTTTATTCTTGTATCTGCCCTCTCTGCTGCATCTCCACCCGACACCCTGGATGTCTGGTTAATTGATAATGGTGCTTCAAGGTACCTCTCATTTGGCCAATGAGGTGGGAAATGTGGATAGAGACCATAGCAAGACCGATGGATGCATCAGAGATTGCCGTACTCTCTATGTCTAGGATGGCATGTGTCCAACACCTTGATCTGGGATCAAGTATTATGAGGTTTTATCCTCTAAACTGACTTCGGGTCAGTAAACTAACTTCGGGTTAGTAGGAGACTCTTTTTGAGTCTGAGAGAGGTTTTTACCTCTAAGCTTACTTCGGGTCAGCTGTGTGTGATGTCTTTGTGACTCACCTTTTGTTCCGAAATAAAGAGCCAACAAAGCAAGTTACGGCAGGATGACACACGATGTTTGGTTTGGTACATGATGGATGGCACTTGTGGACAGATGGATAGCAAGACCGATGGATGCATCAGAGATTGCCGTACTCTCTATGTCTAGGATGGCACGTGTCCAACACCTTGATCTGGGATCAAGTATTATGAGGTTTTATCCTCTAAACTGACTTTGGGTCAGTAAACTAACTTCGGGTTAGTAGGAGACTCTTTTTGAGTCTGAGAGAGGTTTTTACCTCTAAGCTTACTTCGGGTCAGCTGTGTGTGATGTCTTTGTGACTCACCTTTTGTTCCGAAATAAAGAGCCAACAAAGCAAGTTACGGCAGGATGACACACGATGTTTGGTTTGGTACATGATGGATGGCACTTCAGGGATTGCATGGAGTTCTCCCTAGTTGAGAGGGAGGCACTTGGGCACCAGTCCAAACTTCATGTTGCACCGCTCATATGACGATGGTCATATTTTTTTGGATTCCTCTTCAGAGAGGTGCAAGATTGATCTAAAGATCATCTTGATTGGATGAGCAGAACATTGATTTTGAATTTATTTTCCACATGTGCAAGGTCATCCAGATTTACCCCACATGCCTAAGAGATGTGTCATACACCCTCATTGATAGATATAATTTGGAGAGACTTGGAGGTCATTTTTTCATCCACTCATCACACATTCTCTCTTTGTGATCTGATTGGTTCGATAGCCTTTGGAGGCCTTTTTCTTCTCACATGTGTGGAGCGAAGCTTCTGTTTTCTGCGCTGATCTGTTTAGGGTTTGTTACTGTTTTCTGTGCTGATCTGTTTAGGGCTTTTCTGCTGCAACGTTGACCAATGTTGACTATGATCAACCCTTGGTTGTTTGACCTCAATCTTCTGCAGAAATTTCGATTTTAGGAGGTCGTACCGCTGGGCACTAAAATGGAGGAATTTCGGGCTGTTTGACCGAAGCCCTAGTTTGCTGCGTTGTCTTTTCTGAAGCTGCCTGCGTTGACTTTTCTGCGCTGTCCCTGGTTTGACTTGTGTTGACTTGTGATGAGCTATCTTTGAGGGTTGTGGGTGTGACACCTGAAAGCGCTCGCTGACCGAGAAAGACTTTGCTGGTTGAAGCATCCTACTGACTGCCGTAACGCAACAATATCTCATATCTTTGCTGGACATATGGAATTGTAAATCTGATCTATATTTGGCTTGTCTTCTATTGATCTATTATTGTGTTCTATCAACATTTTACTTTCAAGTTTATGTGATTGCTATCTTGTATTGGGCCTATGAAAGATTGAAGTAAAAGTGCATCAAGATTAGAACACCATTGTTATCTAAATTTAACATGGTATCAGAGCTGAGGTGAAGACAAAGTCCAAGAGTCCAAGCTATCTCTGAAGGAAGAAATCCTATCAAGGACAAATGGCCTCCTCAACCTACAAGGGTTTCAAGGTTGATGATAAATTGATTGATAAGTCTGATTATCATGCATGGAAGATGTCCTTGGATTTGGCGCTAGAAGATCAAGATGTCATGGACTATGTACAGGGGAATATTCAAGAGCCTCCATCAAATGCAGTTGCTGCCATGAAGACGAAGTATAGAAAAGGGGAAATCAAAGCAAAGATGATTATCCAGGATTCTATTCATAAGCACTTGGTTGCTTACATTTCTGAGCTGATGACATCTAAGGAGATGTATGATAAGCTGGTGAGCATGTTTAGGGCTAGCAATGCTAATCAAATCCTTTTCTTCAAGAGTCAATTGAAGAATATCAAGAAAGGTAAGGATGAATCTATTCAATCCTATTTTATGAGGCTCACTGAAATCAAGAGTAACCTCCTAGCTATTGAGGAAGCAATATCTGATCGAGAGATAGTTCTTATTGCACTTGGACGTCTCCCCCATGATTGGCATGTGTTCAATACGACTATTGTCAATAATAATGTGATTCCTGATTTTGATGAAATATTAACGAGATGCACTCAAGAGGAAACAAGAATGATGGAGTATGCCTCTAATGGTAATGGAAGTGACCCTACTGCCTTCATCGCTCATGCAAAGAAGAAGAACCATGGTGGCCCGAGAAATCAAAACCAAGGTAGAGCGGGGCCCAAAGGAAGGAAAGGAAGATGTTACACTTGTAACAAGACTGGTCACTATGCAAGAGAGTGCCCTAATAGAAGGGACTCTCCCAGGGAAGATGACAACAACAGCTCGAGAAGGAATGGCAGGAGCAACAGGTTCCAAGGAAAAATGAAGGCTCCCTCTGATCATAGTGGAAATGGGCAATCTTTCAAGAGGTCAAGAAATTCCAGGTACGATGAGTTTAATGTTGTTGATAATAAGAGAAATGATTTTTTTCTTGTATCTGCCCTCTCTGTTGCATCTCCACCCGACACCCTGGATATCTGGTTAATTGATAATGGTGCTTCAAGGTACCTCTCATTTGGCCAATGAGGTGGGAAATGTGGATAGAGACCATAGCAAGACCGATGGATGCATCAGAGATTGCCGTACTCTCTATGTCTAGGATGGCACGTGTCCAACACCTTGATCTGGGATCAAGTATTATGAGGTTTTATCCTTTAAACTGACTTCGGGTCAGTAAACTAACTTCGGGTTAGTAGGAGACTCTTTTTGAGTCTGAGAGAGGTTTTTACCTCTAAGCTTACTTCGGGTCAACTGTGTGTGATGTCTTTGTGACTCACCTTTTGTTTCGAAATAAAGAGCCAACAAAGCAAGTTACGGCAGGATGACACACGATGTTTGGTTTGGTACATGATGGATGGCACTTGTGGACAGATGGAGTTCTCCCTAGTTGAGAGGGAGTGTTAATTTTGGGCAACTAGGTCCAAACTCCATGTTGCACTGCTCATATGACGATGGTCATATTTTGTTGTATTCCTCTTTTGGAGAGGTGCAAGATTGATCTAAAGATCATCTTGGTCGGATGAGCAGAACATTGATTTTGAATTTATTTTCCACATGTGCAAAGTCAGCCAGATTTATCCCACATGCCTAAGAGATGTGTCAGATACCCTCTTTGATGGATATAAATTGGAGAGTCTTGGAGGTCATTTTTTCATCCACTCATCAGACATTCTCTCTTTGTGATCTGATTGGTTCGATAGCCTTTGGAGGCCTTTTTATTCTCACACGTGTGCAGCGAAGCTGCTGTTTTCTATGCTGATCTGTTTAGGGCTTGCTGTTGTTTTCTGCGCTGATCTATTTAGGGCTTGTCACTGTTTTTTGCGTTGATCTGTTTAGGGCTTTTTTTGCTGCAGTGTTGACCGTGGTCAGCCCTTGGTTGTTTGACCTCAATCTTCTGCGAAAATTCCAATTTTAGGAGGTCGTACAGCTGGGCACTAAAATCGAGGAATTCCAGGCTGTTTGACTGAAGCCCTAGTTTGTTGCGTTGTCTTTTCTGAAGCTCCCTGCGTTGACTTTTCTACGCTGTCCCTGGTTTGACTTGCGTTGACTTGTGATGAGTTGTCTTTGAGGGTTGTGGGTGTGACACATGAAAGTGCTGGCTGACCGAGAAAGACTTTGCTGGTTGAAGCTGCTGACCACTGTAACACAACAATATCTCATATCTTTGCTAGACATAAGGAATTGTAAATCTGATCTATATTTGGCTTGTCTTCTATTGATCTATTATTGTGTTCTATTAACATTTTACTTTCAAGTTCATGTGATTGCTATCTTGTTTTGGGCCTATGAAAGATTGAAGTAAAAGTGCATTAATCATAGAACACCATTGTTATCTAAATTTAACAGTTCTCCTTGTCCTTTTTTGGAGTTGGTCCCCCAACACTCGTCCCACTCCAAATTTCTTCTTGAAAGCAGTTTGAGCACAACCTTTACCAACTGGGAATATTCTCTCTGCCACTAACTGCATCTTAGAAATTCTCCTAAGACTTATGAAGTCCCAAAAGTGCAAGACTCACAAGGTCATTTTCTGCTATAGTGTCGTCCACTCCAGCTAGCTCATCTTGAACTTGGGTGAACTTGGAAAGATATGTAATGATGGGCTCTCCTTTGCTCATCTAGATACTTCTTAGCTTCTCCGTCAAGGCTAGCTTCCCGATATCACTAGAACCTTGATACAAATCTAAGATGGCTTTCCACATCTCATATGCTCTCTCCTTCCTATGGAGATGAGGGATACTATCGTCTTTGACCCCTTCAAGAATGATCCTCCTTGCCTTGGTGTCATTCTTGTTATGCCAGATCAATTGTTGGGCATCTTGAGGTGGCACTATTTGGTTCTTCGCAAATTCTAGCACCCCATTATCCTACAACACCATTGAGATTTACTCCTTCCACGAGAAGAAGTTCGAGGCTCTCTCTAAACTGTGATTTTCCCTTAGTCCTTGAAATGCCATAATGCTATGCAAAGTAATTGCTCTTCAAAACTCTAGCGCAAGCCTTTTGCCTAATCTGCACTTTTCACTAATTGAGCAATTTGGTGCTTGGTCTTTATGTTGATCTTTGTTTTGATACCATCTTAATTTTCCTTGAAACTCTGCAACTACTTACATGAATAACTGAAAACAAGGCAACTGAAAACTGAAACCAAATTTACTTTCACCAAGATACAAAGTTTCTTGACAATTCATAAGTAGCGGAATATAACACCAAAGATAAAAGCACATCATTCAAATTGACACGCATGTTTACCCAGGAAACCGAAAAGGGAAAACTTGTTTTCTTTGTTGTGGTATTTTATTGATTGTTCTTAAGCAATTGGATCTATTACAAAGCACGCTGTCTCTGAGAAAGCGTTCTGCTTCTTCTCACTAATCTCAACTGATACAATTGATCTCAGCTTGCCTTGATCACTACTTGATCTCGACCCTCTAGCGCGCAATTGTCCCCATGTTGAAGCCTTGACTTGCCCTATCTCTTGCCTGATCCCAACTCCTATTTCCTTGCGCATTGGAGCCCCCTATTTCCTTGTGCACTTCTCATATTTCCTAGCGCACAAGTCCCTATTTCTTAGCGCACTTGTCGCTCCTATTCTTTAGCGCAATTCAACTCCTAAACTCATGTGCACTTGCTCCTCAAATCTGCGCAAACACAATCTCCTAAATCCTTATGCACAATTGATGCTCAATTCCGCGCTCTCCACAATCAAAGATGTGTTAGAAAATCATAAAGGCAAAAAGATTTTATTATCTTGATAATTACTTGTGATTTTTAGTTATCTTCGTTTTGCTCTTCTTAAATTTCTTTGTCTTCTTTTATCATCAAGCAACTACCAAAACATAAACATGAAGATCAAGGATACATGATGTAGGCTCTCAGCCAGGGCAAAACACATCAAGGATACATGATGTAGGCTCTCAGCCAGGGCAAAACCCCTCTTTGAGGGGAAAACATAAAAATATCCTCTTCTTCAAGAACCAAATCAAATGAGACAACCAACATCCAAGACTAAGACAAATGACTTCCTCCAATCCACCAAGTCATCCTCCCAAGACGATTAGTTAAACTCTACCCTATTCCTTCACAAGTCAACACAAGTCTGGTCCTAAAAAAACGAGTCAACAAGGGTCTTGGTCTGCTTTGCACTTTTGAATCTTGTATTGTACCTTCGGCCTTGCAATTTCTTTGTTCTATCACAGACTTCTTCGCATGTGTGGCAGAGTAAGAACAAAAATTTTGGTCCTTTTTCTTCTTCATTTAGTCTCCTTCCTTCATGCAATGATAAGTCCTTCTCTAATAGGCTCTTCGCACTCTTTTCTTCACTTAACAACAGTAGATCAAATCTTTATTTATTTTTGCTAGCATATTAGGTCGAATCCATTGCTATATATAATGGTTTGAAGCTCCTTTATGAGGCCGACATGAGGAGAAGGCAGACGAACTTGGTGGAGGAGGCATAGATGTCCAAAATACATAAAAATGTTTTTCTTTCTTTGACACAATGAGGCCAAGAAGGGTCTAGGACAAGATGACGTGGACAATGACTCATGACATAAACCCTAGAAGTACTCAATGGGTGCTTTGACCTAGAAACAAAATAAACAAAGCATGAAACCCATGCTTATAAATAATTTTTCTTTTTCTTTCTTTTGACAAGTACATTACATCATGACTCAAATACAATTATGAAGACCAATACTAATTACATTTCTCAACACTCCCTCTTAACTAGGGAGGTATTCATAATTGTTCAACTGGTACAAGGTTGACCTCAATTTGAAGTATTCAAGAAGAGTACAATAACATACGCAATGCTAGGGATCTAGATACCATAACTACCGAGGTATCCTCCCAATAGTGACTAGGGTGTCATCTAGGCATCTGCCACTATAGGTGCCTTTAGGCTACAACTATAGGTGCCATTAGGCTACAACTATAGGTGCCATCTTGTCCTAGAGCCCAAGAAGGGTCTAGGACAAGATGACATGGACAATGACTCATGACAGAAACCCTAGAAGCACTCAATGGGTGCTTAGACCTAGAAACAAAATAAACAAAGCAAGAAATTCATGCTTATAAATAATTTTTCTTTTTCTTTCTTTTGACAAGTACATTACATCATGACTCGAATACAATTACGAAGACTGATACTAATTACTTTTCTCAACACTCCCTCTTAACTAGGGAGGTATTCATAATTGTTCAACTAATACAAGGTTGACCTCAATTTGAAGTGTTCAAGAAGAGTACAATAACATACACAATGCTAGGGATCCAGATACCATAACTACCGAGGTATTCTCCCAATAGGGCCTAAGGTGTCATCCAAACATCTGCTACTATAGGTGCCATCAGGTTACAACCCTGGTATCAATATAGATACCATCCAGGCCTCCATGCCCTTACACCAACCCTCAGGGATCCAGGTATCATCTACAAGTTTGGAGCTCCACATGACCAATGATACCCTCTCTCATCGGGATCCAGACATCATCAAGGCCGACCAAGATTCCTCCCAAGTACCATCATACAGGCACACAACTTGAGGTACTTCATCTCTCCCTCTCAATCATCAAACCAAGCATGCTTGTCAAATATTCAAAACTTTTTAGGGAGAGATCCACTCGACAACTACCTGTTCAACCATTAGAGCATCCAGTAGCTTCACAACCCCAACCAGTATCAAACATCCAATGTATATGTTCTTGTATGCTAGCACAAAATTCCGAGGTCTTCAACTATTATGATGTTGCTTAGGTCATCACAATATCCAAACACATCTCGACAGAAGCTTCCTTCTTCAACTTCCCCAGCGGCACCAAACTCAACATCAACACTTTCCAAAACATCCAATTCTCGTTCACAACTACATCAACCACAAATAACCATCTGTAGTGCTTTAGCCTTTCTCCGATCTTATTCTTTCTTCAAGGTCTTTACTATAACTGTCACAATATTCCCTCCTCCTCAACGAGGGAGATATACACTTTCTTTATCCAAGCTTTTTCTCTACTAGGGGAAAAATCCATCAACAATTCAGCCACACAGGATTACTTTTGCATCATCATATCATTAGAGAACTTCAACTTTCCGAAACATCATTCCTTCTATCTTCACATGGCAACAAGGTCATCTATTAATCAACAATGTAAACTTCAATGCCATCAAGATTCTTACAACTCCCTCTTTCCATCATGCTCAACATCATCATCAAGTCATCATCAAGTATGAGGTAGGTAAGCATCTTCAACATCTTGAAGATTACGTACCTGCAAATCTTCAACAAGTACAACCAAGCTCAAATATCTACGAAGTCAACTTTATCAATACAATGGGAGCATCTAGGGTTATCAAAACTTTTGAATAAGAAATCAATCTTTAGATATCCAAAACCTAAACCTTGTTAGGGTTACAATAAAAAAAAGTCACAAACCCTAGATTCCATTATCAAACCTAAACTTTAGATATCAACAACAGTTTTCAATCATAGCAAAAAACATTTTACATCTAGAGTTTCTGGAATCTTATATCAATCTCTACTAGGGTTTTGTAGCAAACCATAGATATAATCATCAAAACTTTAATATTAGATATACAACAACTAGACTAAGTTAGGTTTTAGTCATACAAAAGCATATACACCTAGGGTTTCATTCTTAGGATCTTACATCAACTATTACAAGGGTTTTGTCACAAACCCTAATTCATCAAACCCAAAACATCAAAAGGCTAGGGTTTTTATAGTGAACCCTAAAGGGTAGGGTTTTACCAAGATAGCAAAAGCTGGTAAAACGAGGGTTGATTTAATCTAAAGATCAATCACCCTTACACTATGAGAGTCTTTCATAATTTTATAGCAAAACTCTAGACATGAGAGAGTTAGTAATATAAAGGTTTTTTTATAGTGAACCCTAAAGGTTAGGGTTTTACCAAGATAGCAAAAGATAGTAAAATGAGGGTTAATTTAATCTAGTGATCAATCACCCTAACACTATGAGTCTTTCATAATTTTATAGCAAAACCCTAGACATGAGAGAGTTAGTAATATAGAGCAAACTTTTAAAGACAAAATGATCATACCTTCTTATATGAAGAAGAATTGCTACAACTCTTTATACATACCTTTAGTTGCTTCTTCCACAAACCTTGTAGGGTTTCCAGAATCCTTATTCTTTAGAGTATACTTGTAAACTTTCCTTCTAGGGAAAACTACAAGAGAAAGGATAATAATCAAGCAACAAAAGTAAAGCTATCTCTGTCTCTCTCATATATATATATATAGAAAATACATATCTTTTGTGGGAAGGTGAAAGCTTTCTCTGAAGGGCTCCCTCTCACCATGAACTGTTAACATCCTCATGGCATAAGATCAACATTTATTTATGTACTTGCAACATTTCCTTGACGAGTACCACCAAAAGTATACAAGAAAGAGAATTCCCAGGGTTTCTAGATCCAAATCCTAAGACTTATGTTGCCTTTTGAAACAAAAAATTTAGGTTCAGAATTTCAAATCCAATTTTATTTTTGCTAGGGTTTTTCATACTACTTACAAACCCAAAAGCTAGGGTTCTATGGACAAAGTAGAATGGAGTTAGGGTTTTTCTACCAATTAGGGTTTGCAAGAATTTAGGTACTAAAATTTATTAACAATACGAAGGTTACAAACCTTAGAACCAAGAAACTGAGCCCTTAATCCAAATTGAGTCAGACCTTATGATTATACGTACCTCAAGGACTACTTACCTTAGTTCTCCAAGAAGTTTTCCGCAGAGTTATCTTCAAGATGCCATGATCACCTTGTTGTTTTTCAAGAATGAACACTCCAAAATACGCCGAGGTTAAAAATTGCCTTCAAGGAGTACAACAACTATCACTGATGTCAAGATCAATGTCAAATGGTAACCAACTGTAGCTTCTTTAATTGTCATAGATCTTCAAGCTTGTTTTTCACAAAAATTCCTTTTGGAATAGGTCTTGTATTTGTCTTAAGCAGCTTCCCAACCAAGTATATTCTTGAATTCATAGGTATCCTTCCCTCTGATTAGGACGTCACATTTTTCATTGTATATTGTTGTAGAACAGACTTATAAGGCCTTTTAAACATGTGTTATGTGTTGATAAATCTAGGGGCAGCCAGATTAGGGGATTTCTCTTACTTTGATAACTACTTGTGATGTATTTTTTTTCTTAATTTGATTAGCTTCTTATTTCACTTGATTATTATTAGTGTTCTTTATCATCAAACAACTACCAAACAATAAAATCAATGAGACAATAGTACACAAGACGTAGGCAATCAACCAGGGCTAAAACCTCTCCAATTGAGAGGAAAACCCACAAGAATTCTTCTTTTCTTATAGAACTTCAATTGACAAATTCCAAGACTTATGACCCTTGACCAAGACCCTCCAAGACCAAGTCAAACCTTAATTCCGACAACTTCTGCAATTTCGACTTGCCCAGCGGATCCTTTTGGAACTTCGATCCATCCAACAAATTCTTCTGCAACTTCGACCTGCCCAACACATTCTTCTGCAACTTTGACCTGCCCAACACATTCTTTTGCAACTTCGATCTGCCTAACACATTCTTCTGCCCAACAAATCCTTCTACCCAACAAATGTAGAAACCCTAATACGAGAGAGAGAGGCCCAAAAACTTCGATCTAATTCTTTTTCTCCTTCTTCGTCCTTCGCCAACTTCTATCTTGAGGATATTGAACTTGCTTGAGTGAGTGTCCAAATGAGGTCGATTTCCTTCTTATTTATAGGCTTGTGAGGGGTACAAATTGCTCTTTTTAGGTCGATGTGTTCCTTCATGTAGGCCGACTTGATCTTTGTGCCATGACGAGGTCTTGAAGGGTCTTTTGACTTGATTATGACTCAATGATTTTTTTTTTACAATATGTAACATGCCCAAATGGGTCATTCATACATGTCAATGACCCAATGACTTTATAACAAACCTAGAAGCACTCAATGGGTGCTTTGATCTATAAATAAATTCTCTTGAGCATGAAACCCATGCCTCAAGACTTACAATAATAATAATTTTTTTTCTCTTTTCATTAAATACATAAAATCATCATTACATATGTTATTTTGAAGATCGAACCTAGTTACATATTTCAACATTATGTTGGACTGATATTTCCCTTTTTGATAATGATGAGATCTTGCTTCAAGCCGGTCCCAAGATGTTAGATGCTTTCACCAAATTTTTTTAAGGATAAGAGATAATACCATTGCTTTTCAACTTTTGGTGAGGGCTTCATTAAACCATTGATGTAGACCTTTTAAATAGACTCACTATATATTACAAAAAAAGATTCTTCTTATCCTTTTAGGTCAGCTTTTTGGTCACTGATAGAGCTCGGTCCTTTTATATAAATGTGCACAGATTCAAAGCACTAGTTTACGAGATGATTTTAAGACTCTTAAACTTGAGTACAGGTCTTCTGGAACAACAAAATTGTAGGCTTGTTGACTTAATCGTAAAATACACAAGAGGTATTGTAATAATAATATATTATATATAAAATGTATAAGAGATGATGATAAATGTTACAATGAGGCCCTGCTTATATACCTATGCAGGTGACCTTTCATGACTAGGCATGTCTTTTAGACATGCCCTTTCACTAACTTAATGACTACTTACATAATCCTTAATTGACTATTTAATAATTATATTTATTATATTCGTTATGAATTATATTCATAAGATCTTCGTTCCTCTTCACAAGACTTTCGGTTCTATCCTTACCTTTTGGAGATGATAAAACTACTTTCTTGATTCCTTTAATTTCTTCATCCTTCAAGCCCAGGTATGCGGCCTAGTACATGATTCTAACAGTGCCTTACAGATTTCTATAGGATGATTTTATGCTTCTTGAAGTCCACGGTCTCTTAGGACAGGACTTTGGTCATAATTGCAGAGTTCTTTGACTTATAAACAGGCCCATAGATATATACTTTGAACTTGGTATTGATTCTTGTTAACTCGGCCTTGTACACCACCCTTTTTACTAGACTTGAAACCCTTTTAATGTGATGAGAACAATTGATCTTCAAGCTGCCTTTTTCCTTCTCCTTTTCCTTAGCTCTGAAACCATGTTAGAAAATCATAAAGGCAGAAAAACTTTCTTATCTTGATAATTACTTGTGATTTTTAGTTTTTTTTTCTTTGTTCTTTTTGCTCTTCTTTAATTTCTTTATGTCTTCTTTTATCATTAAGCAACTACCAAAACATAAGATCAAGGACACATGATGTAGGGTCTCAGCCAAGGCAAAACCCCTCTTCGAGGGGAAAACCCAAAAATATCTTGTCTCCTTCAAGAACCAAATCAAATGAGACAACCAAAACCCAAGACCAAGACAAATGATCTCCTCCAACCCACCAAGTCAGCCTCCCAAGACAATTAGTCAAAGTGTAGCCCATTCCTTCACAATTCAATACAAGTCTGCTCCTGAATAAAAAAAGTCTCGATTTGCGCTGCAATTCTGAAGTTCATACTGTACCTTTGGCCTCGCAATTTCGTTGTTCTATCACAGACTTCTTCGCACGTGTGACAGAGTAAGAACATAATTCTCAGTCCATTTTCTTCTTCGTTTAGTCTCCTTCCTTCATGCAATGATAAGTCCTTCTCTAATAGGCTCTTCACACTCTTTTTTTCACTTGTGATGGCTTCAGATTGAATCTTACTTTTTTTCGCTAGAATATTAGGTCGAATCCATTAGTGGTTTGAAGGTCCTTTATGACTTCGAGATGAGAAGGGCACGACGACTTGGTGGAGGAGGCATAGATGACCAAAATACATAAAAATCATTTTCTTTCTTTGACACAATGAGCCTAATAAGGGTCTAGGACAAAATGACATGGACAATGACTCATGACATACACCCTAGAAGCACTCAATGAGTGCTTTGACCTAGAAACAAAATAAACAAAGCATGAAACCCATGCTTATAAATAATTTTTGCTTAAAATAATTTTGTTTCTTTCTTTCTTTTGACAAGTACATTACATCATGACTCAAATACAATTATGAAGACCAATACTAATTACATTTCTCAACAAGATGATCTCACAAACTTGTGTAAAGTATGTGCCTTCATCCTCCTCTTTATAAACCCAATTCGAGCATGCAAGAAAGGCTTACTTCAATTTTAGAAGTCGAGTTCTGATAGCAAGTTAACTGAGAGTAATACTCTTTCTCTCTCGAAATAACACTTGGAGTCTTAACTCACTGTCCCTTCAATCAAGACTGAAGACTAACTCGCTCTAACTGAACTTGTAACTACCACCTCGTTATGTAGTCAAACTGAAGAAGACTCCACGTAACTGAAGCTCCAACTCTACACATGCTATCTTGATGATCATTCCTGTAAATTGGAAATAAACTCATCCTATCATGAAGTCTAACTCATGAGCTTGCACTCATGCTAGAGAAAGACAAATTGAGGTCTTCATTGGCTAAGGCACAAGCCATAAAACCTTTACTCGCTTCATTTTCAACACCTTGTCCTATACGGCTACTAACAGACTTCATAAACATGAACAACTTTGCTGGCATCTTGAAATGTCTGTGCCTGTCTCCCAGTTCTTCAAATTTTTAAGCTTGTTGGTCTTTCTTCATTGTGAATGCTCTTGAATTAGTAGCAAGTTTAGAGTCATTGGTCACTGAGTATTATGAATGTTGTCCTTCTTCCAAATGCTTTGCACAGAGTCTTCATCTTTTGATTAGTATTGATAAATCAATCAGGTTGTGTATATATAATGCGCCTAGAAACTGGATTCGTCCCCCCCCCAATCGTGTCCCAAATCCCATGAATCAGACATGATTCTCTAGGACACGTGTCTGATTCTCGTGTCCAAAGTGTCTTGGAGTGTGTCCAACGTGTCCTGGAGTACACCTATCTATCATTGTTGAAGATTGCAGATACACAGTTTGCCTCTTCATTCATCATGTTGAAGAGGTTAAGGGAGGTCAAGATCGCTCTTCGGGCCATGGTTATTTTAGAGTTTTGGTCTTTTTGGAGAAAGACAGATCAAGCAGCCTCAAAAAGAGTGAAGGATACAATGGTAGATGATGCTTGGTGGGAGAGGGTAGATCTCACTATTATGATCATGGACCCTATCACTACTTTGCTACCATTTGCAGATACAGACCAACCCATCCTAGGAGAGGTTTATGAGGGATGGGATTCCATGATTGAGTCAGTGGGGACCGTTATTTTACAGAGTGAATGCCCCGAGTATGAGACATCATCAAAGGCCTTCTTCACCTCCATACATGATATTCTTGTCAGCAGATGGGACAAGAATTTCACACCTATGCATTGTTTGGCTCACTCATTGAACCCAAAATACTACAACCATGAGTGGCTGAATGGTGGACCTTCTTGCAGATTCCCTCCTCACATGGATGGTGAAATTTCACAGGGAGGAAGGATGAATTTAGGTGGATTTTTCAGGATAGAGCATCCCTTGATGAGGTGGAGGATGCCTTTGCAGAGTTTTCCACTGGCACTGGGCGATTTGTAGGCTATGATGGGATTAGAGATATGGGGGCTAAGAAGCCATATTCTTGGTGGGCAACTCATGGGGCAACAAGCCCTCCTCTACAACAGTTAGCCATGAGGCTCCTCTCTCAAGTGACTTCATCCTCTTGTTGTGAGAGGAATTGGAGCACATATGGGAATTTTGTTACATTTAGATAGACGTGGAATGTTCTATGCTTAATGCAATTTTACGTCAATCTTTCTCAGGCTTGATTCAATTTAGCATTCACATAAACATGAAAGTAAAATGCTGATAGAACACAATAATATATCAACAGAAGACAAGCAAATAATATAGATTGGATTTTACAATTCTTCTCGTCCAACAAAGATATAGGATAGCGTGCGTTACGACAGTCAATAGGATGCACCAACCAACAAAGTCTTTCTCAACATCAGATCATCCAACCCTCCAAGTGTCACACACAACCCTCAAAGACAGCTCATCAAAAGTCAACGATGGTCAACATAAATTTAGTGCAGAAAAGTCAACGCATCAGTTTTAGGGCTTCAGTCAAAGTCAACATTCAACCTCAATTTTTGTGCCCAGCAATACGACCTTCAAAACTGGAATTTCTGCAAAGTTTGGAGGTCAAAACACCAAGGGTTGACCACGGTCAACGCTGGTCAACGCACCAACAATCAGCCCTAAAAACAATCTGCAAATTTACCTAGCTGCAGCTTCGCACGTGTGAGAGAGAGAGGCCTCCAAAGGCTGATCGAACCAATCAAATCACAAGAGAGAATGTGTGATGAGTTGATGATCAAATGATCTCCAAGTCTCTCCAATTTATATCCATTAGTGAGGGTGTGTGACACATCTATTAGGCTTGTGAGCCTACATTACAAATCTAGCCGACCTTGCACATGTGTGGAAAATAAAATCAAAATATATGTTCTGCTCATCCAAACAAGATGATCTTTAGATCAATCTTTCACCTCTCCGAAAGAGGAATCCAACAAAACATAATCATCATCATATGAGCAGTGCAACCTGGAGTTTGGACCTAGTTTCCCAAAATTAACACTCCCTCTCAACTAGGGAGAACTCCATCTGTCCACTTGTGCCATCCAAAGATCAGTATCTTTGTGTACTATCATATAGCATCGTGTGTCATCCTGTTGTAACTTGCTTTGCTGGCTCTTCTTCACAAATAGAACAAAGGTGAGTCACAAAGACATCACGCACAACTGACTGGAAGTCAACTTAGAGGTTAAAACCTCTCTTGGACTCAAGCCCCCCTGGAGCTCCTAGAGCTCATAGTCCAACTCAAGCAGGAGCCTCACAATAGGGTCCTTCCATGATTCCAAGCTCTCATGGAAGGTTAGGAACTTGACCTTCCCTAGGGGCTTTGTGAGAATATCTGCGACCTGCTCATTAGTTCCTATATGATCGAGCCTTATGATGCCTTGCTGTACCATATCCCAGATAAAGTGGTACTTGATATCAGTATGCTTGGATCGATCGTGGAACATGAGATTCTCAGAAAGATGAATCCCACTCTGGTTATCACAAAGGATAACAGTGGTATCTAGCACATGTCCAAACAACTTTTATGAATATAATTCATAACGAATATAATAAATATAGTTATTAATAGTTAAATAGGGATTATGTAAGTAATCATTAAGTTAGTGAAAGGGCATGTCTAAAAGACATGCCCATTCATGAAAGGCCACCTGCGTAGGTATATAAGCAGGGCCTCATTGTAACATTTTATCATCATCTCTTATACATTTTATATATAATATATTATTATTACAATACCTCTTGTGTATTTTACGATTAAGTCAACAAGCCTACAACTTTGTTGCTCCAACAATTCATTGAAGAGCTTTCGCAACCAAACAACTTCAGAACATGACATACTCGCTGCAATGTATTCGGCCTTAGCGGTGCTCAAAGCCACCGACTTCTGCTTCCTACTTATCCAAGATATCGAAGCAGAACCCAAGGTGAAGCAACATCCAGATGTGCTCTTGTGATCCACCACACTGCCAGCCCAATCGGCATCAGTATATCCATGGAGTCTCAAACTCTCGGTAGTGTATCTTAGCCCATGGTTGATTGTGCCCCAAAGATATCTCAATAGATTCTTGGCACCAATCTAGTGAATGTGATGGGGATCAACTATATGTTGACTCAAAGTGTTCACTGCAAAACATACGTCCGGACGGGAGTTCACTAGGAACATCAGAGCCCCCACGAGTTGTCAATACTTGGTGGGATTTCCCAGCTCGGGCCCAACAGTGCTTCCACACAACTACTTAAAGTTGAGTTCCATCGGCGTTGACACAGACTTACAGTCCACCATACCAAATCTCTCCAGCAACTTCACGACATATTTTCCTTGAGAAAGGAAAATCTCGCCTGGCCTTTGCCAGACCTCCAAGCCCAGGAAGTAATGCAACATTCCTAGGTCTTTCATCTCAAATTCGGAAGGTAGCTCCTCTTACACTGAGGAATGAGAGGGTCAACACATGTCAGGAAGAAATCGTCCACATAGAGAACTAGAATGAGAGGCCTTTCTCTATCAACCTTAAAATAAAGGTTTGGATCAGCATTACTTCGAGTGAAGCCCAACTTCATCAGGTAGCTACCTATCCTCTCATACCAAGCCCTGGGGGCTTGTTTCAACCCATAGAGGGATTTCTTCAACCTGCATACATAGGTGTCTCTATCTTGGACTTCGAACCCCAAAGGTTGCTCCACATATACCTCTTCCTTTATTGAACCATGTAGAAAAACAATCTTCACATCCATCTGATGGAGACTCCATCCTTGTGTTGCAGCAAGGGAAATGATAGATCAGATGGTGGTATAGCAGGCCACATCATCATAATCTATGCCTTCTTTTTGAGAGAAGCCTCGGGCAACAAATCTTGCCTTGTACTTTTCAACACTACCATTAGATCCATGCTTGATCTTATAGAGCCATTTCAAGGTGACAACAGATTTGTCCTCCGGTCTTGGGACCTCTTCCCTGACATCATTTTTCATAATGGACTCATATTCTTCATGCATGGCATCCTTCCAAACTTGATGCTTTACGACTTCTTCAAATGATCCAGGCTCAGATTGTACAATTGTACTCATGACTGCTAGGTACCCTTGGTACCTATTCGGCTTCTTGCTTTCACGGAATTTCCCCCTTGGGGCAATATGTCTCTTGACATCTTCGAGAGTATCTCTGAGCCATGAGTGTATTCTCTTATTTGAAGGAGGTGGATCCATAGGTCCTTAAACATCGGGCATCAGTTCATTCTTTGGCTCTTTCTTCTTGCTTCTTCCAATATTACTGTCTTCCTTGGGCCACGAGAATTTCTCACGCCTCTTGAGGCAACATCTTCTTGAAGTGGACATCGTGGCATATCTCATATACGACGGGCACATAGAGTCTGCTGTGGAAGTTTCAGGCACAGCCTCTAAACATTCGCCTTTTAAACCTCAACTTGTCTCTTTTCATATAGGCACAGTAGCTGAGACAACAAAATGCAAATGAAGAAATATGGGTTTCTTATCGAGAAGAACTTCTTGAGGTCAGAGTCCCAGGATACGAAATGTGAACACTATTTTGAACATATGAGCGATCATTGTGACCTCATAGAAACTTTGGAAGTTGTAGGCTATTATAGCATGGCTGTGGACATTTACACAATGGTCTGTTCTTTCCTTCAAAACCTTGTTTTATCAAGAGTATACACAGTTGTGATCTCCCTCTTAATGCTAGCTTCATTGCAAAAGTCATTGAATTCATTTGACTCATACTCATTCCCATTGTTGGTCCTCAAAACTTTGATTCTCTTGTTGGTTTGATTTTCCACCAAGGCCTTGAAGGTACGAAACCATTTGAATGCTTCGTCCTTCTTCTTTAAGAAATATATCCAAGTGTTGCAGGAGAAGACGTCTGTAAAAGTCATGTAATAGCAACATCCTCCCAAGGATGTAATAGCATACCAGATAAATCATAATGTATCAATTGCAAGATATCAGTTGTCTTTGTGACACTAGAGGGGAATGGTCCCCTTGTATGCTTCCCTTCGGCACAACCCTGACATATACCTTCATGATTATCTTAAAATTCGGGCATCCCTGTCACCACCTTCCTTGCTTTGGGAAGGGCTTTGTAATGAAGGTGTGCAAACCTCCGGTGCCATAACTCTGTTTGAAGAGTTGTATCACATGACATGGCCCCTAATGGACTTCCTCCAATTCCGAGGAGTGTATCAAATCTAAAACCAATAGTAAGAGCTTCGTTGAAGTTTTTCTTCCAGATTCGTACCTTTCCATCAATGAATGCCACCTTGAACCCTTTATCTTCCATTGCCGAAATAGACACAAGGTTCTTCTTCAAATCAGGGACGTACAACACATCTTGTAAACAGAGGACTTGACCTTGAGATAAATGTAAGGGTCACAGTCCCTGTCCCTTTCACGGGATAGGTGGCATTATCTCCAAGGATAATTTCTAGATTAGTATCCTTCTCAACCAAATCAGAGAGGGCTTCTTTATAACCAGTCTAGATCCATCTTAACTCCGGATCTATCAAGCGCCGAGAGGGATCAAATCTCTCGAGGTGAAAACCTCTTTTTTGAGTGCAAAACTTGAGGAAAGGTTTTCACCTCGAGAGATTTGATCCCTCTCGGCGCTTGATAGATCCGGAGTTAAGATGGATCTAGGCTGGTTTCAGTCGTGTGCGACCAAGGAAAATATATGGATAATATGAGGAACATATGCTTACTTTTATCAATAATATGAAAATACATCTAATATTAACTTAACCATTTTAAATATGTTAAATATGTTTTAGATTTATTGAGTCATTTTAATTTTAAATTTGATTAGTTACCTCAATTTGTTGAGATGATAAATATTGTAAAATAACTTTAATGATGAAATAAAATTTTGAATGCAAAGTGACAATGTAATAATATTGAAATGATAGAAACAATGAATACTAAGATTGTAGTTGTGATCGATTTCAAACTATTTTCTTCTACTATTCTTATTTTCACCCATGTTAGTTTTGTCATATTTTCATATTGATTATTTGAAAAGGATATTTGGAATCGTAAACCATTTAAATATTTAGCTTGAGCTATTGTAGTAAACATCATACGTTGTCTCTCTTGCTCTCCAATATTAATAGGTTGAATTACTATAACACAAAATCAATGTACAATGTTAATGTACCATCATACATCCAATTACATCAAATTAGAAATCAACATATACACTGAAATCAATGCAACTAATGCAAGAAATCAAATAATAACAGAAAACAACATCTACACTAAAATCAATGCATCTAATGCAAGTAATCAAATATGATTAGAAATCAACATCTACACTCAAATAAATGAGTCTAGTGCAAGTAGGAAAATAGGATTTAAAACCAACATCTACAATGAAATCAATGCATCTAATGCAAGAAATCAAATAGGATTAGAAATCACAATCTACATTGAAATAAATGCATTTAGTGCAAGAAATCAAATAGGATTATAAATCATCTACATTTAAATCAATTCATTTAGTTAACTAATCTACATTTAAATCAATGCATTTAGTGCAAGCAATCAAATATAATTAGAAATCAACATCTATATTGAAATCAATGCATCTAGTGAAAGCAATCAAATAAGATTAGAAATCACCATCTACACTAAAATCAAGGAAACTAGTGAAAGAAATCAAATAGGATTAGAAATCACCATCTACATTGAATTCAATGCATTCAGTGCAAACAATAAAATAGGATTAAAAATAATCTACATTGAAATCAATTCATCTAGTGCAAGAAATCAAATATAACCAAAAATCAAAATCTACATTAAAATTAATGCATCTAGTGAAATCAATAAAATAGGGTTAGAAATCATCATCTACACTGAAATTAATGCATTTAGTGCAAGCAATCAAATAGGATTAGAAATCGTCTACATTAAAATCAATCCATCTAGTGTAAGTAATCAAATATCATTAGAAATCAACATCTACACCAAAATCAATTCATCTAGTGCAAGAAATCAAATAGGATTAGAAATCACCATCTACACTGAAATCAATGCATCTACTACAATAAATATTCTTCCCTCTCTCCCCCATATATATCTATATATCCCTCCATCTCTCCTTCTTTTTCTCTTTATCTCACCCCACCAAACACACACTCTCTCTCACTCCATATCTATCAATTTCCTTGTCCCTCCCTCCTTCTCTCCATCTATTTTTTTTTCTCTTCACCTTAAATATATATCTATATCTCACTCTATCTCTCTATATCAACTCCAAAACATAAAATCTCTTTCTCCAATCTATCTATCTATCTATCACTTCCTGCTCCTCCTCTCTCTCCCCCTCTCTCTCTCTCTTTTCCCCTTCCCCCCCTCTCTCTCGCTTCTATCTCTCTTCCTTCCTGCTACCCTTTCTCCTTCTCTCTCCATCTTCTTTATCACTCCCTCTCTCTCTCTCCACCTTTCACCCTCTATGTCTTTATTCTTACCTCCCTCTCTCTCTCTCTCCATCTTCATATCTCTTTCCCTACCTCTCTTCACTCTCTCTATTCCTTTCTCTCCGTTTCCACACTCTCTCTATCTTCACCTTCAAACTTTGTTACCATATGCCTCTCTCTCTCCTTCTCTCCCCCCTTCTCTCCATATCTCCTTATTTGTCTCTTTATCTCACCCCAAAACATACACACTCCCTATTCTTCTCTCCCTTGTAACTTCCCCTCTCTCTCCACTACTCACTCTTTATGTATTTCTTCTTCCCTCCCTCTCACCTCATCTAGCTCCATCTCTAAATCCCTCCCTCTCTCCCCCTCCAAATCCATATTTCTATCCCTCCCTCTCTCCTCTTCTCTTTCAAGTCCCCTCTCTTTTCCTTCCCCTCTCTCCCTTTCTCTCCTACCTCCCTTTCTCTTCCCCCATCTCTCTCTCTCTCTCTCCATCTCTCATTCCCTCCCTCTCTCCCCATCCAAATCCATATTTCTATCCCTCCCTCTCTCCTACTCTCTTTCAAGTCCCCTCTCTTTTCCTCCCTCTCTCTCCCTTTATCTCCTACCTCCCTTTCTCTTCCCCCATCTCTCTCTCTCTCTCTCTCTCTCTCCTACAATCCTCTCTTCCCCCATCACTCTCTTCGTCTCTCTCATCAATTCTCTCTCGCCTCCTTCTATTTGACCCCCTAGCTCTCTTTCTCTTTCTCTCTCTCTCTGTCCTCCAATCCTCTCTCTTCCCCCATCACTCTATCTCACTCTCCAACTATCTTACTGTTTCTCTCCCTTTATCCTTATCTCCCCCCTTGTCTCCATCACTCCCCCTTTCTCCTTCTCTCCACCCTTGTATCCTTCACTCCTATGTATCTTTATCTCACCCATAAGCATACACACTCTCTCTCCATCTCTCCCTTGTCACTCCCTCTCTATGTATTTCTTCTTCCTGTCCTCGCTCCGCCTCCAACTCTATCTCTCTATCTCTCCTTCTCTCCTCCTCCTCTCATCCTTTCTCTCTCTTCCTTTCTCTCCTACCTCCCTCTCTCTTCCCCCTTATTTCTCTCTCTCTCTCTCACTCTCTACCCTCCAATCCTCTCTCCTTCTCCCTCCCTCTCTCCTTATCTCTCTCCCACCTCCATCTTTATGTCTCCCTCTCCCTCTCTTACCCTTCTCTAACTCTCTCACTCTTCTCCCTCTCTCTCTCTTCATTCCTCTTCTCCTCTCTCCTTCAATTTATCTCCATATCTCCCTTGTCACTCCCCCCATTTCTCCACCTCTATCATATATCATGATATATTAATATATATTAAAATATAATAAATATAATATTGTCTTAATCTAAACATATTAAATTTAATAATATTAATGTTAGGGTTAATAATGTTTTTTTTGGCATGGTATTAATAATAATTTGGTCCATGGTATTTGACCGTTATACTTCATATATAATTATATGTTGATTTCTAATCGTATTTGATCTATTTTTATTTATTTACCTTACCTCTTTATACCTCTTTTATATTTATTTATTTAGCATACCTCTTTTATAAATATGTTATTTGGCCCATGGTATTTGCCCATGGTATTATTAATAATTTGTCCCATGGAATTTGGCCCATGGTATTAATGATCATTTGTCCCATAGGCTTCACCTAAATAAAACCTCTTTTTGAGTTTTTGTAAATATAAAGTGGTTTATTGGGTAAATATAAAAATCGGTCTTATTTATTTACCATACCTCTAGTTTATTTATATTTTTATTTATTTACTATCCCTCGAGTAATATAAAAAGAGGTTTTATTTATTTACCATACCTATGGTTTATTTATTTTTTTACTTATTTACCATATCTCTTTTTTGAGTGTTAGTAAAACTCTTCATATTTTAAGTTTAAATTTATTTTTAATGAATTTTTAATTGTTCATTTATATGTTTATGTAAGTTATTCTTCAAGCCGACATTTTTTTTTGGCTTCCGACATACTTACACATCGGGGTCATACTGGGCTGTAGAATGCGCCTCTCGGCGCAACTAGTGAGGTGCCTTGAAGCACCACTATCAATCAACCAGACATCCAGGGTGTCGGGAGGAGATGCAACAGGGCAGATACAAGAATAAATTCATTTTTCTTATTATCAACAACATTAGATTCATCGTACTTGGAATTTCTTGACCTCTTGAAAGGTTGCCCATTTCCACTATGATCAGAGGGAGCCTTCCTTTTTCCTTTGAACCTGTTGTTTCTTTGATTGCCATTCCCCTTGGAGTTGTTGTTGTCATCATTTGTGGGAGAGTCCCTTCTATTAGGGCACTCTCTTGCATAATGACCGAACTTGTTACAATGTAACATCTTCCTTTCCATCCTTTGGGCCCTGCTCTTCCATGGTTTTTATTTCTCGAACCACCATTGTTCTTCTTCTTTGCATGAGTAGTGAAGGTAGTAGGGTCACCTCCATTTCCATTAGAGGGATGATCTCTCTCCATCATTCTTGTCTCCTCTTGAGTGCATCTCGTCAATATTTCATCAAAATTAGGAATCACATTATTATTAAGAATAGTGGTATTGAATACATACCAATCACAGGGGAGACCTCCAAGCGCAATGAGAACCATCTCTCGATCAACTATTTCTTCTCCAATCGCTGGGAGATTGTTCCTGATTTTAGTGAGCCTCATAAAATAAGACTGAATGGATTCATCCTTGCCCTTCTTGATATTCTTCAATTGATTCTTGAAGAAAAGAACTTGATTAGCATTGCTAGCATTGAAAATGCTAACCAGCTTATCATACATCTCTTTAGATGTGCTCAGCTCAGAAATGTAAGCAACCAAGTGCTTATGAATAGAATCCCAGATAATCATCTTTGCTTTGATTTCCCCTTTTCTATACTTCGTCTTTGTGGCAGCAGGTGCATTTGATGGAGGCTTATGAATCTTCCCCTGCATATAGTCCATGACATCTTGATCTTCTAATGCCAAATCCAAGGACATCTTCCATGCATGATAATCAGACTTATCAGTCAATTTATCATCGGACTTGAAACCCTTATAGGTTGAGGAGGCCATTGGTCCTTGATAGGATTTATTCTTCGGTGATTGCTTTTCACACTAGCTTGGGCTTTTTCTTCACCTCAACTTTGATACCATGTTAAATTTAGATGGACATGGAATGTTCTATGCTTAATGCAATTTTACTTCAATCTTTCTTAGGCTCGATTGAATTTAGCAATCACATAAACATGAAAGTAAAATGTTGATAGAACGCAATAATAGATCAACAAAAGACAAGCCAATAATATAGATCAGATTTTACAATTCTTCTTGTTCAACAAAGATATAGGATAGTGTGCGTAAGGACTAGTATAAGCGTGCCCTACCAGAGCCATCTTATCTCGCCTTTAAAACGCGCCCTCTAAGCACCCTACCAGTGGCCTACCCTACCCTCTTACTGGACTACCCTTTCCCCATGTACATGTATTAGCTCCTGCTACACACATTAGTAGGCTCCTCCTCATGCATAATTGCCTTGCTATTGTTGCTACTCTTCTTTTTATCATTTCTTTCTTTCATTTCGCTGACTTCTCTCCTTCCTTGCAACTGACTAGGATGCATCAGCCAGCAAAGTCTTTCTCAACATTAGATCTGCCAACCCTCCAAGTGTCACACACAACCCTCAAAGACAGCTCATCAAAAGTCAATGTTGGTCAACAGAAAGTAAGCGCAGAAAAGTCAATGCAACAATTTAGGGTTTCAATCAAAGTCAATGTTCAGCCTTGATTTTTGTGCCCAGCAATACGGTCTTCAAAAATCAGAATTTCTGCAAAGTTTGAAGGTCAAAACACCAATGGTTGACCACGGTCAAGGCTAGTCAATGCACCAACAATCAGCCCTAAAAGCAGTCCGCAAATTTACGTAGCTGCAGCTCCGCACGTGTGAGAGAGAGAGGCCTCCAAAGGCTGATCGAACCAATCAAATCACAAGAGAGAATGTGTGATGAGTTGATGATAAAATGATCTCCAAGTCTCTCCAATTTATATCCATTAGTGAGGGTGTGTGACACATCTATTAGGCTTGTGAGCCTACATTACAAATCTGGCCGACTTTGCACATGTGTGGAAAATAAAATCAAAATATATGTTCTGCTCATCCAAACAAGATGATCTTTAGATCAATCTTGCACCTCTCCGAAAGAGGAACCCAACAAAAATATAATCATCATCATATGAGCAGTGCAACCTGGAGTTTGGACCTAGTTGCCCAAAATTAACAAATTTTGGTTTTGATGACTTAATGAGAAAACTGCAGTTTCTTGTCTTTCTCCTATTGGATCATTGATGAATCTGTCACAATTGTATTTGTATGCATAATGTTACTTTGTAAAACTTACAAATTTTAAATTTACAATGTAGAATCTAGATCTATATCTGAATTTGTCTCATGAATCAGAATTTGTGTAAGAAATATCTATTTAGTATTAATTTATAATATATATATATATTTTAATAAAATAATATATGTGTCCTAACGTGTCCTGTTCCCCGGGGCGGGGGGGGGGGGGGAAGGAAGGTGAATGTGCCCATGTTGGACACTTGAATTTTCGTGTCCTGCGTGTCCCGTGTCCCTGTGTCAGGTGACTTAGATAATGCGTTGTTCAGCTCTGTCAACTTCTAGGACAAGGGTCAGACTTCTGCAAATACATGCCCAGCAAAACAGCTTCCTTAGAATAGTTTATGTTTAGTTCCCCAATATAAATTTGTTTTCAATGACATGGATATAATGAACCCTTTTGAAACAAGAGTCTTTAGGGTCCTTAATCACTCAAGGAACTCAGATTGTACAACTGTCAAGGACTTAAGATTTAATGTGTTATGATTCCAAAAACATTTTAACAAATGTGCAATCCTTTGCTTCAGATGTATGAGAAACCTGGTCTCAAGTCTGACCGAAACAATGTTCTTATCAGACTTGAGATTTCTAGAGCCTGAGATATTTCGGATATTTGATTAGATTAACTGAGGTTCTTGGCCTCTTCTTGGAACAGTGTCCTAACCATAGGATAGGTCAACATCCCTTCTTAACCTCCTTTGTTCTTTGTGCGTGAGGCCTTATTAAATTTTTTGCTGGCCTTTGCACCCGAGGCTTCTCGGTCTCTTTAGATGTCACACTGAAGACTTTCGGCCTTTTTGAGGCCAACCCTGAGGCCCCTTGGTCCCCTGCAACCAACTCTGAGGCCTTTCAGCCTTCTGTAATTCACACTAAGTTTTTCGGTCTGAGGTATCTCAGATTCTCTGAGGCACTTTGGACTGAGGTATTTCGGTCCTTGGGATGGATCAGAACTTAGGGCTTTGGCCCTCTTTCTATTTTTTTCATCTTCTCCATAAGTAGAGATTGAGCTAGTACTTTTCTTTCATTAGGATTATCTTCAAGCCCTAGATGATAACTGGCTGGCTTCCTTAAGGCTGTTCTTTCAAACCAGGGTCTGATACCATCTTGATTTTTGAGGATTTCCTAAACTGATAATTACTTCCAATGATTTCTTCATTATCAATATTGAGTCATTTCATCATTAAGCAATTAAACACATGAAATCTTCTACATTAAAACAATAATAACAGTAGAAACATAAGGAGATGGCCTAACAAAAGGGACACGAAATTTATCTCGGGAAAAACCCAACAACCTTTTCTTAGAGAATTTGTCCATTTCAACAAGAGATACAATCTGATTTCCCAGTCAAAAACAAATTCAAACTGAGCAGTAAAGTCCCAGGTCAAACAGAGACAAATTTGGCCTCCTAAAATTTCGGTATGCTTCAGATTTGTTTTTTCTAGCTCCGCCTCGGATTCGTCCTCCTGTACTGCCTCAGATAAGCCCAAAATTGTGCCTCGGAAGATATCTTCTTATGATCAAAATTCTTGTCCAAATGGAGAGGACGAATGGTCTATTTATAGTGTTCAGTAGAGCCCCAAGTGGTGTGTCTGTTGGGATGAGCCAACATGAGCTTATGTAGGAGCCGACCTTGCATTTTTGGAGGCAAAGTTCACAATTTGAAAAATTCAAATTTTATTTCTTTTGGATCTGACCTGAGACAATTCATATTTGTCATTTTCTTTTATTTTGGAGGGCTAAGACCAATTACGAAGACCGACCATAGCTACAAAAATCCAACAGTGCTTACCTTAAAGATGAATCATGAAAGTAACTAATAGTTTCTCCATCTACTAAATGGTGAAATATGGTAAACAAGCCTCTTCTAGCATACGATTTGCTTCAAAGAAGTTATCTGTGACACACTAGTTCTTTCATTTATCCAATGCCTTAAGAGACTCCATTTGCCCATAAGTGAGAAGCACTGGTTTTTTGTCCATCTCTTTCCATCCCTCGTCTTTTAAACTTGATTTTCCTATCTTGTCCTCATCCCATTTCCATTTCCATCCTATTTCATATACTATGACTACTACCCATTTTACTTGGGCTAACTCTTTCTTAAGTCACCTTGTACGTTCATTCTATAGCCTAGCAATCCTACATTTTAGGAAAGCCCCCTTTGAGTTGGAGAAGATCCAACCTAAAGAGAGAGGAAGAGCTACTAATATGAAAGTGGATAGCCTTCTTGACTTGCACAAACTAGCCCCTTGATGCTTGGTACTTACATCACGTGGGATGTTACGTTGTAACAGTATCAAAGCATGTGTGAAACTTTACCACTCATTGTGTTGTTTTTAGGGTTTTTTTCCTGGCTGTTTGTGCCTGATATTTCTATGATCAAAGTTGGTATATGGAAGAAACCTTAACTGGAGGAATATTGGGCTTGCTTCATTGTCCTTTCTTGGTTAGAATCATACTTTGTTAGGGCTGCTTGTCCTCGTCTTCTACACTAATTACAGAGCTTTTGTCCATAGATTGGTGCACCCAACATTAGGGCTTACTAGTTAATTTATTTCAGTGTTTTGGTAGCTCTTTTGGAGACTTGTGGCTAGTGGCATTAGTTTTTTGATTGTAGAACTAGGTTTCCGTATCAGTTTTGTTCAGCAACAGGTTGAAAACCTTTTGCTGGTGGCATCACTTTTTTGTGATTGCAAAACTACTGTTTCCATATCTGATTTTTTAGTGTAGTGTTTTTGAGACCTTTTTTGGCTATTGGCATTTCCCTAAGTGTTGAAAAACTAGGGTTTCCTTATTTGATTTTTTCTACAAGTGATGTGGGGACTTTTGGTTAGAGGTATTTCCCTAAGCACTGTGGATCTAGGGTTTCTTGGCCATCTTTGTTTTCCCCTCCCTTATAATCTACCTATATCTTCTTGTTCAGTTTTTCCTTGTCTTACACGTCTTTTGGCTATGGCTTGTGTTGCTCTATTACATAAATGATACACTACAAATTTCTTGGAAGAGCTGGTACTATTTCCTTTTTTGGTCTAGAAAAAGGGATTCCTTGAAGATTGTATAGAACCTTTTCTTGGTTGAAGCTGATGACCTTAGACATGGCTTTGCCCTAATCAATAGGGTCTCTTTATTTGTGTAGATCTTATACATAAGAACTTTATTTACATTCCCTCTGATATAAAGAGTTGTCTCCATTTCTTGCTTGACTTGTCTTCGAGAGATTGAAGAGCTTGCAAGAGTTGTAATCTATGTCAAAGATCATCTAGATGATAATACTGACACAAGTTAAGGTCCACATCTATTCATGCAATGTACATATAGGTTTAATCTATTGTGTGGAACTCTTGGTCAAGATATGACTTGCTCAAGTTTGCATTTTAGTCTTTTTAGATAAAGCACATGGGCCTATATTCTAGCATATTGTTTATATGATCCTTTCAATAGAAATGTTATATTTTAAGGTGCTTCTATTATCAGATTTTGTTCCCAAACTCTTTGGCAGCCTCGTAGACCAGTGTCCACTTGGATGATCACTTCCTTTGCAGTGCTCCAATTTGTGAGGAGCACCAGGAAACACACTAACAATAGGGTTGTAGAATTTTTTTGGATCTGCAGCCCTCCCTAGTTTTTTTAATGGTTTTGCATTTGTTTTAATGCCCACAGCCCTCTATTTGTTAGCTGATAGATAAATCTTTAATGCAAATTTTGTTGAAACATAACAGGACTACTCTACTAGTTTTACTTTTCAGCTGATAAGAAAAGTAACCACAAGCATGCACAAATTTTTACACACAAATTTTTGGTCAACTAGACCCTGGAAAAATTCCACATTGGGGAAAACCAGTACTAAGGAGAATTTATATTGCTAATCTCAGAGAATCATTACAGCATTAGAAAAACATATTCAAGGACTTCTCTCTCCTTTAGGAACCTGTGCCTGCTTGTAGAAATTCAGGCCACTGTACAATGAGTTTCAGCTTTCTCTGCTCAAACTTCAGTACGCAGAAATGAGAGCCACAGGCCTGCCACTTCAGATCTAGGTTTCAGCACCTGTTACTGATAAATCCTTGAGACATGAGCCACTGTACAGAAATTTAAGTCTCTGTCTGCGTGCCTCAAAAAGTAATTTGACAGCCTTGAGTTTACTGCCTCAGACCGAGAATATCAACTTGAATTTCGGTCTGCACCTCCTCTGTGAACTCCAGTTGGTATAATTTAAAAATATAGAGTCTCCTAAAATTTTGACCCAGACCCTCCTAGAATTTCGGGACTGTCACTTCCTAAAAATCCGCCCCGGAAATTTGTGCTGGAGTTGTTCCACAACTTGGAGTTTCAGCACTGGTCAATTTCTCCTTGGAAACTTGAGCTTGTATACTTCTCTAGCTGTAAGTTGGCTTCTCCTTAAGCAAGAATCTCTGGTGTAGCAGCCTTCTCTCCTTTTTAGCTCCTTTCTTCTTCTCTAACTCTTCACAAGTAGAATGTGAGTGTTCTCTTACCTTTTCTCCATTTTTGTCTCTCACTAGATAGGATAACCCTAACCCTATTGATCAAGGGCTGAGATTAGATTTCAGCCCATGAGATCAATGATGGAGATCATTCCCTCACTTGACCCCCTTTTAATGTGGCCCCCCTCATTAATGACTGCTAGTCACGTTATAACTTTAGTTTTGTACCATGCACTTTTTCTTCTCATGAAATTAATTTTAAAACATAAAGTAACTTTAATATTAGAAAGAACTTTAGTACTTTTTTTCATAAAGTCACTTTTAAAACATAAAGTGACATTAATATAAAGTAACTAGTACATGTACCACATAAAATGACTTTTTCTTCATGACATTAGTATAATCCATAAAGTCACATGCCAAAAAGGTGTATTAAAGTGTTTTCATAGGAAAAAAGGCTAATGCACTAGGAAACACCTCTTTGGTACCCTTATATTTTTAACACTCCCTCTTACCAATGAGGGTGTTTCTCACCACTCCCATCCTGTCTATGAAATACACATGCTTGCCCCTTGGCAATGACTTGGTGAGAATATCTGCAACCTGTTCATGAGTGGATATATACTGAAGACTCACTGCTCCTCTTTGAACCCAATCCTTGATGAAGTGATACTTGATCTTTATGTGCTTTGACCGGTCATGAAACACTGGATTCTCCGTGAGTTCGATACAACTCTGATTATAACAGTATATCATAGTTGGCTCATCCTCTGACCAAATAAGCCACATACTAAGTCACATGACACGAGGACACGTAAATACGAGTATTTGACATGAGACACAGTGACCTCAAAAATAGGACACGAGGGACACGTACTATATATATATATATATATATTAAATTTTAATATATATATATATATATGTAATAAATTAATATTAACAAATTAGTAAATTACAATTATACAACTTACAAGGCTACAAGCACATAAGAAATACTAAATAGTCATTAAAACCATAAGTTATAACAATAGTCATTAGTCAATGAGTCAATGACTCATGAGTCATTAAAATTTAACTCAAATACTCCCATCCCCGTTCCCATGCCTAATCGTTTTTTCACAATGGCTTCACTGCTTCAGCTTTATTCATTTCTCTGTGAGTTGATTTCTTTTTCCACACATGAATGAGATGAAATTCAGCTTATCTGATACAAGGTAGGTGGACATTAGTCGCAGACTCGAGAAAAATCATTAATCATAGGCTATAGACATGAAATAATTCAACGCACCTAGAAAATGAGGAAAGGCATAACTATTTCAAGGGAGAAGGAACAACACTTCCCTCGGTCGAGAGTTGAGATCGTAGCCTCATTAAAACGGAAAAGAAGGAATTTTGAATTCCTTCTAGAGAGCAGAATGAGTCTGTCTATTTATTAGTTTGTTCTATTCATAATGGCTTCCGTTTTATTTATTCCTCTTTTTAATTGATCTCTTTTCCCCACACAAATGAGATGAAATTTAGCTTATCTGATTCAAGGTAGGTGGTGATTAGTCGTAGGCTCCAGAAGCATAATCAATCAGAGGCTACAGGATCTGGTTCTATTTAGTTTTAGTTTATTTATTTATTTATTTTTTATTTTTTCAAATTAATTCGACTGAAATGGTTAAAATTTGTATTAAAAAGTTTTTGAGGCTGCATTGTATAGTATGATAATACATACAAAATGGGACTTTCAGAAGTCAGTGTTCCAAGAAATCCTAAAATTTCAAAAATGGTGCCAATAAAGCCGATCTGATATTATTGTTTTGGAAATATAACTATGAAACAGACTAGTTTGGATCCTCACATTCTGATATAAGAGCAAAACTACCTTACATAAAATTTAAAAACCCGAGATTAATAAAAGAAGTGTTCTCCAAGAAGAACTTCCCGCTTGATGTCTGCCTATAGCTGGAACACAAATTCGAAAATTTCCATCTTCCAATCTCCATGTGCTTGCTGGATAGTCTCCTCATCCTTTACAGCAACAGGGACGGAGCCAGTTGATAGCCAATTGATACCTTTGGATGGGAGACTAGTGATTGAGAGCTCCTAGAGAGACCTACTGGATGAAATGAAAAACTAACGAATTTTTTGTCATTTTTGAATTTTTTCGTGGAAAACGTGTCCAAATGTGGGGAATACGTTAGGGCAAGTATTCCAAACCTAGGACACGAGTATTCTATCCAAGGACACGAATTCAAAAACGGAGGGTACGTATTCAGTTTCAGAGGACACGACCAAAAACGTATTGGACACGTTTTAGGTCATATTTCGTGTTCAACACGAGAAATACGGGACACGTGACCCTGGAGGACGTGTCCTGTGACTTAGGCCACAAATCATCTTGTGAAGCCAAATAACCTTGTAATTGGCCTGACTAGTTGATATTTACTTAGCTTCCGCTAAGCTTAGTGCCATTGATCTCTGCTTCCTGCTAAACCATGACATAATTGCTGAACCCAACATGAAACAACATCCAAAAGTACGCTTCCGATCACTCGCATTGCCCGCCCAGTCTGAGTCTGTACAAATTGTCAACTTGATTCCATCTCCTTGAATATAGTCTAGAGTCTAGACCATAGTCCACTGTGCCTTGTAGGTACCTCAACACATGTTTCTCAGCCACCCAGTGCACTCTCCTGGGCCCCATCATAAACTGATTCAATGTGTTGGCTGCGAAATAGATATATGGTCTAGTGTTGACTAGATACATCAAAGAACTGATCGATTGACGATATAAGGTGGGTTTCACCAACTCGGAATTTGAAGCATGCAACTTCTTCTAGTTGGTGATCGTAGGAGTAGCCATAGGCTTGCAACCCTCCATATGAAATCTCCTCAGTATGTCCCCTGCATACCTGGCCCACAAAGATATTCCCATCCTCTTGCCAAACCTCCAACCCCAAAAAGTAATGCATCAATCCTAGATCAGTCATGTCAAACTCTGACAGGTCTAATTTTTCTCATAATGTGATTTTTCAACTCACTTTAATATTAGAAAAGTACACTATGTACTTTACACATAAAGTCACTTTATAAAGTACAAGTGACTTTAATATTAGAAAAATACATGGTACAACACTTTTAAGTACCTTTTCCACCCATGACATTAATATAACTAATAAATGTCACCAAGACAAAAGTAATCAATGTGTTCACTAGGCTAAAGGGGATAAATGCCTAGTAACACCTCGCCTTGGTATTATTTTCAACACAATGTGTGCCACCCTTTTTACCTTGAGTGGATCAGCATGGTTTATTCGATCTTTCTTCTATAATTTTGAAAAAGGTCACCTTTCAAGATTGTAGAAATGTTGGTGTTAGAGATATGGCATTCAAGGGGTTATGTTTTCACACTGTGGCTTGAGTTCAACATTAAAGGGGGAAGTTGTGGTGAAGTTCCTTCTCTTCAAGGCCTCTTGATGTGGTTTAGGGTGAATTGGTAATACGGCCAAACTTAAGAGTTAGGTATCCATAAATGCACTCACTGTGATATTAAGTTTGGGTATCCATATAACTACTCTCATTTGTATTTTGGCATTAGTCAAACCTATATTGAGTTGGGTATCTATATACCCACTTGCATCTTTATTCACTATTTCTCCGTCTTCTCCTGTTCAGCTTAAGTAGTGGTGTTGAGAATGGTGTAATCTTCTCATTTGGCCATGGCCCTCCCATATGGTATCAATAATGCATTTGGATATACGTTACTTATAGCTAAGGCCATAATTTATTGTAATACTAGGTTTTGATTAAGGCCATCCTAGTGAACTTTGATATGTAGGCTATATAGTCCTCTTGGGGAGTGTGCCCTACTTACGTGGACCTATGGCCCCTCTTGGGATAATGCCCTACTTGAGTTGTGTATAAAATTATAAATATACGACTCAAACCTCATATGTATGTCATCTTTTTATTATTATTGGGCTTAGGTTCTCCAGTACAAGTGTTTTAAGCCTACAAGCCCTATATCTTTTGCATTCTCTTGTGGTTGGAAGATGTTCTCTTTTATCATTTATGTGCATTTGTCCATCTTGTGTATCATGCACTCATGCTTGTGCATCTTTCTCTCTCTAGCACACTTTTGGTTCAGCCCTCGCATATTTCTTTAGTGCTTGATTTTTTCTCTTTTTACAGCAGGTTTTTGGGTTTCTTTTTGGATCCATTCAATTCCCTCTTTTCGTTTGTGATCTGAACGCTATGTTGTTAAGCGAACATGGGGATTGAGAATAGAACATTTGAGATGTGTGTTTTCTTTATCAGATTATAGTGTATGTTACAATTTGCTTTTGTGTTTGCTATACTTGCTTTTGTGGTTTGGCTTATAATGATTCGACATTTGATATCTTTTAATCATTAGGGCAGATGACACATATGCATACTGACTTTGCTTTAGAACTCAGAAAGCAAGCAGTGGTGATTTTACTTTGTATGAACTAAACAGGCATATGGAAGTTGATATTTATTAGTTAATTGTAGAAATGACTATACTTGTGACAATTTTCAGTTTTTGTTTTTCTATAAATGTAATATAACATTTTACTATTCAAAGCAGATGCTGGGTCATCGTCTTTTTCCTCAAGCAAGATACTCTATATGGGTGGATTCTAAGTCTCAGTTTCGAAGGGATCCAATAGCTGTATTTGAAACACTACTTGGGCGTACAAATTCTGTACTTGCAATTTCAGAGCATGGAGCTCGGAGTTGTGTCTATGATGAGGGGAATGCAATAATTAAAAAGCACAAAGCTATTCCAGAAGAAGTAGAGAGACAATTAGCTCAATATCGTCTTGATGGATATCCAAAAGATGCTAGATTTGATGGTCACAAAGGTATCATCCATAATCTTGGCCGTACTTCCTCTATTGTTTTTCCAGTTATTTGAGTAAATGCACTTTGTGTGTTTGAGAATATATATTAGATTGGTGTTAATATGTTAGAAGGAGGGCATGCATTCCCCTTTAAACAATGTCTTTGTTGTTTTATTTGAGTTTTGAAGAGTTTGCTTAAACATGGAGCATACCTTGTCATTCGGCATGCAGATAAAGTTTTTGATCAATATTCATTAGGTTGATTGGCATTAATTCATCTCTAGCAACATTTACTGCAGATTGTATGCTTCAATAGCATTTGTCTTGTCTTGGAAATTGAATTAGCATTAAAACAGCATGTATTTTGTTTTGGCAAAGTATATTAGTTAGATATTGATTGGGCTATTGTTATAGTTGGAACCCCACCGTTAGGTGCCACATCTCCTATGCTTCCTCATTCCGAGGACTTGGAGACTGCAGGAGAAAGTCACTATTTAGAAGCGGATGTCCCCAAGGACGTGGAGGATTTCCATGATGATCCCTAGACGTTTCCTCCCAAAAAAAATGTCCCTCAAAGGTTTTGGGGAGATCTGGGTGCCTCCTATCTAAATTGACACCAATGTGGCACTAGTTCTCCAAGCAAAGTATTCACTCACTGGCTAAGTCACATGACACAAGGACACGGACGACACATTATATTTCATGTATTAAAATATATAATATATATTAAAACATATAACAAATTAGTGAATTACACAAAATATGAAATGTATAAAATATTTACATCATGATACAAATTCAATCATACAACTATTGCATCTAGCCAAAATAGCATTGATTGCAATCCATATCTAAACAAAAAATACATCAACTAAGAGGCCCAAAATGGCCTATAGAGTCCAAATAAAATCAAGCTACGATAAATAATTAGTACCACATATCATCAAAAATCATATTATGAAAGTCATTGCCTATATTGGGATCCTCATCATCAGTATCAACCTCTAAGTATTAAAATAAGATAGAAAAAGCTTAACATGTCAAATTCTGATTCTGTTTAAATGATGGTTACCTTTTTAATAGGGTCATGACAGATGAATTCAACAATGAATGCAACCAATATCAAGATACATAGTGTGAAATTTTCACTTTGAAAATTCTTACTGCAGTAGTTGGTTTATTTTGCCTACTTATTATGATAAGTTATTTACATATGACCCAAGACCGTGAAGAAGAAGGACACCTAACTAGGCTAGAAGACTAGCTCTCAACAGCCCTCAATCAACGATGAAAGACAAGCTATAGTTACAGTAAAGGATGCCACATTAACGCTGAAATTACAGTGCTTCATGTCGGCCTATATTCATTGGGAAAGTCAGCCTACAGGTCAGCCTAAAAGCCAGATAGAACACTATATATAACCCTGTCAACTGTGGCTCATTAGCTCATCATTAACTGCGGCTGTCTCTGCGATTTTCAAGTGAAAAGTTTGCAGATAACTCAGAGATTTCAGTGCGGATATTTCTGAAGATTACATTGCGGATATTTCTAAGTTTACAGTGCGGATAAGGGAAGTATATAGTGTGGATAAGGGACAGCACAGAGTGCGGACTTAAGACAGTGGTGCAGGAAGAAGATTGCTGTGTAATGCAGTAAGAAGATCACTGTGGAATGCAGGAAGAGAATTAAGGATAACAAGTGTATTGAATTGGGGATTGATGCCACAAGATTTCGGATTAGTGCAGGAAGGATAAACTTGTTGATATATAGTTGTTAAGGGTTGTTAATCTGAAGAAAGAATGTGTTGAAGTTAAGACAGTCATCACAAGGTGAAGAGCGAAGTTCTGAAAGTGAAATCTAGGTCTAGGGTCTAAGTCTGGGTCATGGTACTTGTCATTTGAAGATCAATAAGAAGAATTCTTTGTGGGTTTTCCTCTCCAAGAGGGAGAGGTTTTGCCCTGGCTCTAGGAGCCTAACCTTTGTGTCTTGTGTTTTGATAATTGACTTGATGAAAGATTAACTTAACTAAAAGAATAGAAGACATAAGTACCTTAAGTATGTTCACAAGTAATTATCAAGAAGAGAATTTGTATTAACCTACAACCTTCCAAATTCTCAACATGGTATCAGAGCTAAGGAGCTGAACATAAGGGCTGCTTGTCAACAAAGACACTCAAAGAAGCAAAGACCAAAGTTTGGGTTGGAAAGACAATCCAGTTTGCAAGGAAGACTATCCAACTACTTCATGTGAGAAGATCAACTCATTCAGGAAATTAATCTTTGGCATCAAAAGATTTGCACTCAAGTCATTGTTTGAAGGAAATCTCAACTTCTGAAGATGGTCATTGTAATCAAGGGTTCAAGTACAACAACATTGAAGAAAGGAAACCCTTGACTTCATTCTCAATCATCATCAAGGAAGCTGCAAGCAAATCCACTCAAGTAAGTATTCATGACCCTATCTATCAAGATGCCTTTTTGTAAAGAAAGCAACAAGCTGGTTGGATCATCAAACTTTAGTGCATGGAAGAAGAGAACAAACTTGAATTTAATCGAAGACGAAGTAATGGACTATATTGAAAGACTTACTGTTCAACCTCTAAAAGAAGATACTTTAGCCCATGCCAAGTACATGAAGGGAGAAATTAGAGCCCAAAGGATTCTAATAGAATCCATCAAAGACTCTCTCATTCCCTATGTATCAAAACTAAAGTTTGCAAAACAAATATATGAGAAATTGGTGGAGCTATTCTCTGTGAGTACTGTTGGAGAAGCAATCTCTCTGAGACAAGAACTATACAAAATGAAACTATCAAGTGAAGCAGGAATTGCTCCATACTTTATGAGGATTTCTGAAACAAGAGATCAACTGCAGGAACTAGGAGAAGTGATGTCTGACACTGAGATGACAACAATGGTGTTGAATGCTCTACCAGAGGAATGGGGAAGTGTAAATTTTTGTAGATGTTCTATGCTTGAAGCAACTTTACTTTTCTTACAGCAATCACACAAATAGTTAAGTAAAACGCTGATAGAACATATAAGTGGATCTTATAGAAGACAAACCAGAAACAGAAAAAATGTGTTGGTGCGTTACGGCGGTCAACAGGATGTTTCAACTAGCAAAGTCTCCTTGATCAACCAACCTAGAGTGTGTCACAACAATCCTCCAATCAGCTACCGAGTCAACCCAAGTCAACTCCAGAAAAGTCAACGCTGTCCAGAAAAGTCAATGCAGGGCAGCAAGCTAAAAGTCAACGCAGCAACAGTTCGGTCAACCCTTTGAACTCGATTTCTATGCCAAAGTGTACGGCCTCTCAAAATCGAACTCTCCAACAAGTTTCAGCCCTTTCGGACCATGCGTTGACCAAAGTCAACGCTGGTCAAACTTCCAGCAAAACCCTAGCTGTAGAAATTCGTCCTTCCCTTCAGCCGTATAGATTTCGTCCTTCTTCTCCACACGTGTGGGCTGAACTTGTCCTCCAATGAGCTCGTACTAAATCAGATGAGAGAAGAAGATGTGTGTTGAGTTGTTGTGTAATGCTCTCCAACTTTGCCTGTATTTATATGTATCATTAAGAGATTGTGGCACATGCAACTGGGGGTGTGAAACCTTAAGGCCGACCTTGCACATATAATTTATTAAAAATAATAAATTCAAAATATAAGTTCTGCTCATCGGATTAAGACATTTTTTATATGGATTTTACACCTCTCAGAAAGAGGAATCCAACAAAAATATTAGCCTCTTAATCTGAGCATCTTAATATGGAGTTTGGACCTAGTTGTCCAAATTTTACACTCCCTCTCAACTAGGGAGAACTCCATCTATTAGTGCAATCAACATCGTGCGTCATCCGCCAAGTCACTTAGCTGCTTGGCCTCTAATTTTGGAAGCAGAGATAGATTAGTCACAAAGACATCATCCCCCGACTGACATAATCAGCCCAGAGGTTCGAAACCTCTATCTGACTCACAAAGAGTCTCCAACCAACCCGAAGTTGGTTCATCTGACCCGAAGTCAGGCAGAGGTCCCAGACCTCACTAAACTTGATCCCAGATCAAGTGGTTGGACCGTGCCATCCTAGATAGAGAGTACGGCAATCTCTGATGCGTCCATCAGTCTTTGCTATTAGTCTCTAGCTTTTCCCACCTCATTGGCCAAATGAGAGGTACTTCCCATGAGCCCTGAACTCAATGGGTAGGATGCATACGGGGCACAGATAAATGAGAGGCGAACCAGCTCAATAATCACAAGGGTGGGGCGGAAGCATTATGAGTGCTTATAGCTCCGAGAAGCTATCCCCAAAGCCCCCCAGAGCTCCCAGAGCTCATCGTCCAACAGGACCCACATCATAGGGTTCCACGACACCAAGACTCTCACGGAAGGTTAGGAACTTGACCTTCCCCAGAGGCTTAGTGAGAATATCCGCGACCTGCTCATCAGTTCCTATATGATCGAGCCTTACGGCGCCTCGCTGTACCATATCCCGGATAAAGTGGTACCTGATATCAATATGCTTGGATCGGTCGTGGAACACAGGATTCTCGGTCATACGAATCCCACTCTGATTATCACAGAGTATCACAGTGGTATCTAGCACATGTCCAAACAGCTCACTAAAGAGCTTCCGCAACCAAACTGCTTCACAATAGGCCATACTAGCAGCAATGTATTCGGCCTCCGCGGTGCTCAAAGCCACCGACTTCTGCTTCTTGCTCATCCATGAGATCGAAGCAGAACCAAGATTGAAGCAGCATCCCGATGTGCTCTTACGATCCACCACACTGCTAGCCCAATCGGCATCAGTATATCAACGGAGTGTCACACTCCCGGCAGTGTATCTCAGCCCATGGTTTATCGTGCCCCGAAGATATCTTAGAAGATTCTTGGCACCGATCCAGTGAAAATGATGAGGCTCAACCATCTGTTGACTCAAAGTGTTCACTGCAAAACATATATCTTGTCGGGTGTTCACTAAGAACATCAAAACTCCTATGAGTTGACGATACTCAGTAGGATTGGCCAAGATAGGCCCAGCAGCGCTGCCACTCAACTTCTTGAAGTTGAGTTCCATTGGTGTTGACACGGACTTGTAGTCCACCATACCAAATCTCTCTAGAAGTTTCACAATGTATTTTCCTTGAGAAAGGAAAATCTCTCCAGGTCTCTGCCAGACCTCCAGGCCTAGGAAGTAGTGCATCAGTCCTAGGTCCTTCATCTCGAACTCAACAGCGAGCTCCCTCTTACATTGATGAATGAGAGGGTCAACACCTGTCAGGAAGAGGTCATCCACATATAGCACTAGAATGAGAGGCTTCCCCTGCACAACCTTGAAGTAAAGGTTCGGATCAGCATTACTTCGAGTGAAGCCCAGCTTCATCAAGTAACTATCCATCCTTTCGTACCAAGCTCTGGGTGCTTGCTTTAACCCATAGAGGGCTTTCTTCAACCTGCAGACATGAGTGTCTCGATTCTGAACTTCAAATCCCAGAGGTTGTTCTACATACACCTCTTCCTTTATTGCACCATGCAGAAAAGCGGTCTTGACATCCATCTGATGAAGACTCCATCCTTGCGTAGCAGCAAGGGTTATGATTGATCGAATGGTGGTATTTCGTGCCACAGGTGCAAATATGTCACCATAGTCTATTCCTTCCTTTTGAGAGAAGCCACGGGCAACAAATCTTGCATTGAACTTTTCAGCACTCCCATCAGATCCATGTTTGATCTTGTAGAGCCATTTCGCGGTGACAACTGATTTGTCCTTTGGTCTCGGGACCACATCCCAGACATCATTCTTCATTATGGACTCATATTCTTCGTGCATAGCATCCTTCCAGACTTGATGCTTTACGGCTTCCTCAAAAGATCCAGGTTCAGATTGTACAATAGTACTCATGACAGCTAGATACCCTTGGTATCTACACGGCTTCTTGCTTTCTCGGAATGTCCCCCTTGGGGCGGCATGACCCTCAGCATCTTCGAGGGTGTCCCTGAGCCATGATGGTCTCTTTCCTAGTGAAGGGGTTGGATCAATAGGGTCCATTGGCCCTTCAATATCAGGCATAGTCTCATCCTGGGGTTCTTCCAGATTTCCAGGTCTTTCTTCATGATTTTCTTCAGATCTAGGAAGATCTACTACTTTCTTCGGGGAAGCATCTTCGTCAAAAGTGACATCATGGCTTATCTCTACTTCCCTTTGACCAGGTACATAGACTCTATATGCCTTAGAAGTCTCACTGTAGCCCACAAACATTCCTTTCTTCCCAGTAGCATCCAACTTACTTCTCTTTTCTTTCGGCACATGAAAATAGACAGGACATCCAAAAATTCTAAAATGTGAGACATCGGGTTTCTTACCAGAGAAAACCTCTTCGGGAGTTTTGGAGTCCAAAGCGGAATGAGGGCATCGGTTTTGAATGTACACAGCAGTATTTGCAGCTTCTCCCCACAGAAACTTAGGTAGACCCTGGTCACATAGCATGGCACGGGCAGCTTCCACAATAGTCCTATTCTTGCGTTCGGCAACACCATTCTGCTCAGGAGTATATGCAGTGGTAGTCTCCCTCTTAATGCCAGCTTCTCTGCAAAAGTCTTTGAACTCATTTGACTCATATTCAGTGCCATTGTCGGTCCTCAAATCTTGATCTTCTTTCCGGTCATATTTTCCACCAAGGCTTTGAAGGTACGGAACCACATGAAAGCCTCATCCTTCTTCTTCAAGAAGTATATCCAGGTTTTGCGAGAGAAGTCATTAGTGAATGTCATGTAGTAAGAACATCCTCCCAGGGATGTCACGGGCAACATACCCGATAGATCAGAATGGACCAGTTGCAAAATATCAGATGTCTTTGTGACACTTGAGGGGAAAGGTCCCCTTGTATGCTTTCCTTCGGCACAGCCCTTACATACACCTTCATGATTATTTCCAAAGTCGGGCATCCCTGTCACCACCTTCCTTGCTTCGGGAAGGGCCTTGTAATGAAGGTGTCCAAACCTTCGGTGCCATAGTTCGGTTTGTCGGATAGTATCACATGTCATTGCTCCCAGCGGACTCCCTCCAACCTGGTAGAGTGTGCCAACTCTAAAACCAATCGATAGCTTCCTTGAAGCTCTTCTTCCACATGAGCACCTTTCCATCAGAGAATGTTACATTGAACCCTTTGTCTTCCATGGCTGATACAGACACAAGGTTCTTCTTCAATTTTGGTACATAGAGTACATCTTGCAAAGGTAGGACTTGTCCTTGAGACAAGTGGAGGGTCACAGTCCTTGTCCCTTTCACGGGATACGTGGCATTATCTCCAAGGATAATTTCTAGATTGGTATCCCTCTCAACCATGTCAGAGAGTGCTTCCTTGAAACCAGTGATGTGTCTTGAGGCACCACTATCTATCAGCCAGACATCCATAGTGTCGGGCGGAGATGTAGCAGAGAGAGCAGATACAAGAATATACTCATTTCTTTTATCAACAACATTAGATTCCTCATACCTGGAGTTTCTAGACCTTTTCGAAGGTTGATTGTTTCCACCAGAGGGAGCCTTCCTCTTTCCTTTAGATCTGTCGTTTCTTCGATTCCCATTCCTCCGGTTGTTGTTGTTATCATCACAATCGGGAGAGTCCTTCTTGAAGGGACATTCTCTAGCATAGTGACCAGGCCTATGGCAAGTGAAACACTTACCCTTCTTTTCTTGAGTCCTTGTTCTTCCTTTGTCCTTAGGACCATCAGAGTTATTCTTTCGAGAATGAGCACCATAAGCAGCATTTTTGTCATTATCGAATTCTTTCATTCTTGTTTCTTCTTGCATACATCTAGACAGAAGCTCGTCAAAGTTAGGAATGGTATTATTATTGAGAATGGTAGTGGTGAATACTTGCCATTCATATGGGAGTCCTCCAAGTGCGGTGAGAACCATCTCACGATCAGCTATTGTCTCCCCAATAGCCAGCAGATTGTTCCTTGTTTCGGTCAATTTCGGAAAGTAAGTTTGAACAGACTCATCCCGGCCCTTCTTCATATTCTTCAATTTATTCTTGAGGAATAGCACTTGGTTCACATTGTTTACTTTGAACATCAGGATCAATTTGTCATACATCTCCTTGGATGTGCCTAGCTCAGATATATAGGCAACCAGACTCTTATGTATGGATTCCCTGATCATCAGCTTTGCTTTGATCTCCCCCTTCCTATACTTGTTTTTAGCAGCAGCAGTGGCATTGGATGGAGGTTCTTGAATCTTACCCAGTACATGATCCAAGAGATCACGGTCTTCCAATTTGAGATCTAATATCATCTTCCAGGCATGGAAGTCATCCCTTCCAGTCAGCTTGTCATTCTCCTTGAATTCAAAACTTGTGGAACCCATTTCCTCCGATGGTGATTGCTAAAGATAGGGCTTGTCTTCACCTCGGCTCCGATACCATGTAAATTTTTGTAGATGTTCTATGCTTGAAGCAACTTTACTTTTCTTACAGCAATCACACTAAGTAAAATGCTAATAGAACATATAAGTGGATCTTATAGAAGACAAACCAGAAACAGAAAAATGTGATGGTGTGTTACGGCGGTCAACATGATGCTTCAACCAGCAAAGTCTCCTTGGTCAGCCAACCCAGAATGTGTCACAACAGTCCTCCAATCAGCTACCGAGTCAACCCAAGTCAACTCCAGAAAAGTCACTTATTTGTCCAAAAAAAAGTTCAAACGAGCTGACAGAACTAAAAAGAATCTGGCAACGACAACGGTTCGGTCAACCTTTTGACCTCGATTTTTGTGCCAATGTGTACGGCCTCCCAAAATCGAACTCTCCAACAATTTTCAGCCCTTTCGGACCATGCGTTGACCAAAGTCAACGCTGGTCAAACTTCGTTGGAAACCCTAGCTGCAGAAATTTCGTCCTTCCTCTTGGCCGTACATTCGTCCTTCTTCTTCACACGTGTGGGCTGAACTTATCCTCCAAGGAGCTCGTACTAAATCAGATGAGAGAAGAAGATGTGTGTTGAGTTGTTGTGAAATGCTCTCCAACTTTGCCTATATTTATATCCATCATTGAGGTGTGTGACACATCTGCTGGGGGTGTAAAACCTTAAGGCCGACCTGCACATATAATTTATTATAAATAATAAATTCAAAATAAATGTTCTGCTCATCGGATTAAGATATATTTTATATGGATTTTACACCTCTCCGAAGGAGGAATCCAACAAAAATATTAGCCTCTTAATCTGAGCATCACAACATGGAGTTTGGACCTAGTTGTCCAAATTTAACAGGAAGCTTCACTTCTAGTCTATATAGGAAGAAAGAAGCCACTCCATTCCATGATTTTTGGTCTCTATGTAAAATAGAGGAAACAAGACTAAAGGCCAAAGCTGATACATGACCAAGTGAAGAGAATCATGCCTTTGCAGCCTCATACAGGAAGAAAGGAAGATTCGAAAAATTTGGCCCTCAGAATAAAAGAAGAGATATGGACAATGTGCGATGCTTTGGATGTGATGAGCTTGGACATTATAAAAGAGATTGTCCTAAATCTGGAAATGGCAAAAGGAAAAAGGAAAAAGGAAGAAGCCCATATCACTTATGAAAGAGAAGAACTTGACGCTAAAAGATCTAAGAAGGAGGAAGCAAGAGATCTCTATTATGATTGAGATCATCTTCCTCTGTAAGTGATCTCTGATTAGTTGTAAAATTGTATGATAGCATGTACATTAAGAAGCATCTCGATAAAAGCATGGAAGGAGCTCTCGGTGAAAAAGCTTCGGGAAAACCTCTCTACTAAAAGTAAAGCAGTCATCAGATCAAGGGTCATCATGGAGACAGAATTTTGGGATGTGATGACATATAGGTGAAGCAGGTCAAAGGAATGAAGCTCTTCATTCAAGAGAAATTGCTACAGGATGACTCAAGGAAAAAGATATGAGGTATGTATATATTTATATACTGACATTGGATGCTGTGAAGTCATGTCATATGGTTGCAGGTAATGGACTTCTGTATTTAGAAGTATGATCTATGGAAGAGTATTTCTCGATGCACGGACAGATGAAATCAACATAATATGTCCTCATGAAATATGAGGTGGCTGTATATGAACAAGGAACTGGAAAATGTGTAAGTTCCCGGGAATGGAGAATGCACAGAAAGGAAGAGATCATGAAATGCAACCATGTCAAGAGGCAGTTATCATTTGGAGACCAAGAAGATGTGACTAAGAGATCTCCTGGGAAGATATGTAGACTCTGATGGAAGTCTGGTAAAGAAGAAGATCCTTGGCAAAACATATCATTAGGAGATGTGTCAATCTGTATGAAGGATGCCGATGCCTACAGGAAGATGTCATGGTGAAAGATCATCACTAAGGTAACTTTCGTTCCAAAAGTTAAAATGAATATGTTTATCTAGATGAATTTGTGCAGGGCTGGTAATCATGAGAAAGGATGTATGATCCTTGGAAATGATTCGAAGGAAAGCACTATGGCATAACAATGGACCAGATAAAGGAAGTCTAATGAATCACTCTTTGATAGCCGACATGACTCAGGATGGAAGTGATGGATAATTTGTGCCCTATGAAGCTAAAAGTTGGAGATTCCTCAATATCGAAATCCATGACATTGAGGACAGGAATTCGTCATGAGCAGCTAGGTGTCTCACCATTGCTGCTGGAGGTCCCTGGTTAAGAGGGAGCCTGATGATAAGTTTCTTACTTGGAAGAAACTTGGTAATTCCTAAGAATGAGCTTAGGTACATTCCTTGTATAGGAATGAGTACATTCCCTTCTGGAATAGGTCCTCCCTAGTTGAGAGGGAGAGATAGACACATCATTCTGGTCTTCACTTGGGAAGACAAAATGGAGGATTGGGGAATTGATATGAATAAAGATGATTACAAAGATTGTGATCTCTTTAAAGTTTATGTATTGCATAAGAAATGAAACACGATGAAAGGTCTTTACCTTAGGGGTCCTAGTTAATAATATATTAGGAGACAGGTGAGCGAGGGCTGGGCATTTGTTGGTCATGAGGGTAGTTACATATAGTCAGTTAACTGTCTGGATTGTATTGGTATGTCAAGAATAGTGAACGTTTCGGAGATGCATCGTTTGCACCTTGAGAGGTCACTCTGTAAATGATAATTGAGATAAATAGTAATGAAAGTTCCTTTGGAATGCGTAAAAAACAACATTTATTCATGGCTGACTGGTGATTGAGTTGCTTGTCTAGGATAGAGTTGTTTCTGCTGCCTATTTTATTTGAAGAGATGGAAAACTCCGAGTGTTATTCTTATGTAGATTTTACAAACCGAGATTTTTGTATTTCTCTGTTTCTTGTTATCATCTCAATTCATGTCTTTGGGGAGTCATTTTAAGGATGCATATCCATTGTTTCCTCCTTTTCATTTTCATTTGACGCTGTGTTAGTGTTACAAAGATGAACTTACAAGCCTTTTAAATTTTTTTGTTTCTTAAGTTTTTATATTGTTTCATGCAGCTCTTGCAGAAGCCTCTGTCATTGTGAGGGAGCACACAGCTATGACAAATTTATTCATGTGTCTTTGGTTTGGCGAAGTGGTTCGGTTCACTTCAAGGGATCAATTAAGTTTTCCATATGTCCTCAAACATCTGCATACAATGCGAATCAATATGTTTCCTGTCTGTACTCGCCGAGCACTTGTAAACAGCATGGGTCATAAGCATAAAGCAAAGCCCTTGATACGGCAAGCTTAAACTTTAAGCCCTTTACTATCTCCTGTCTTAGTGATAAATTGATATCATTCGATTGTTACATGCTGCTTTTTGATATGCATGATTTTGCGATTATATAACTTGGATATCAATTTCAGGGAAACTGTAATTTTGCGGTCCTGTTTACCTCTGCTTTTATGGTTTGCCTGATTTCGAATTTTTACAAGGTCTGCTGGATGACATAGCTAAGGGTGAATGTAGTAGATTGTCGTTCAAGTTATCCTGGGAATGAGTGGAAATTTTCCATAGAGAAAAGTTGCATATTTTGTTTGTTGAAAGTAATTTGAAGTAATCAGTTTTTTCCATATAAACGTATGATGTCCGAGTGAAAATTGCAATAAATTAACGATACTCTTCATGAACTACAGCGGTGTGCTATTAACAGATGTGGTTGTTGTTACTATTAGAAGCTCCTAGGTTCAGGTATTTACCCACTGGTCCTAGCAAAGTCATTGAAACTGGTTATTCAGCTGTTGATATTCAATGGAGACGATGGTTTCAGATATCCGCTGATCATTAGCTGCACATAGATTCCTCTATTTTCCTGTCATTGAAATTCTAATTTGGGCATCTGTTGAAAGACAATCGATTGTAGGCAGCATTCACATTATATTAATATGAATGCCGAAGTTAGAATTTCAATAACAGGAATATATATATATATATATCCATTGTTGATTGGTCAATTGCATATCGGTGATGCACATGTTTCCAATATTGGAGACTAACAAGAAGACACTTGTCGACCTTGTTTATATGGTTCAACCATGTTTATGTAGTTTGAAAGGGAGAGATTACGTTGTCAACCTTAGCAAACATAAATGATATGAGAATATTGAATTGAATTTTATGTAACTTGAGAGGTAGATTATGTTGTCAGCCTTAGCAAACATAGAAGCTATGATAGTCATGAAATTGAATTTTATGTAACTTGAGAGGCAAATTACTTTGTCAGCCTTTGTGCATATATAAGATACAATAACTAATTGTGACCCATGAGGTGTATGCCAGTGGATTTACCTGGGGTTTAGTCTCCACCAGGTCGCAGGTTCAAACCTTATGGGGAGGGGTTGAGGATGGAAGCCACTTTGAGGGAATTTAAAACTTCCCAAGGGCCTCATGGGGAGGGGTTGAGGATGGAAACCACTTTGGAGGAATCAAAAACTTCCCAAGGGACATCTAGGTCCGATCAAATCTTGCACAATCCTGGGGATAAGTGATCAGTACTTCTTCCATCCAATTTAGGGGCTAGCCTTGGTGTAAGTTCAAACGGGACAAAAATAAAATAAAAAATAATAATAATAATTGTGAAATTAAATTTATATAACTTGAAAGGGAGATTATAAAATTAGGCAGTGAGTCAAACGATTTATTAAAGTTAGGAATGTCTTTACATACCACACACACACACACTATATATATATATATATATAGTTAACAATCAGAAACACGTTGTAAAGGTCTAAGGTCGTAACTTATATATGGGGGCTGTCACTATCAAAGTTATAAATCAGTACAGGTTGTTGTAGATGGTATACACCTGAAGCTTGGGAGTTTGAAGGTTAAGCGTTGTCAGTACCACCATCTTAAACGAATGTAGAGGTTGAGCCTTTATGTGAAAGGGGATGGTGTAGTAGATTAGATTTTCCATTTCCCATTGGAGTTTAGTTGCCCAGTCCATTGAGCCTTATTCTGTGTAATCCTGGTACAAATCTCAAAACATTCTACAAGAGCAATCCAAGAAGTAACCTTCATTCATATATTTAAAATTCTTTGCTTAACCCTTTCCCAAAAAGTGGAAAAGCTGAAGATGGGTTTTCATATGAGATATGTAGAAACCAATTGCCAAGAATTTGAACTCTACCTACATTCAATGTAGATTAACCCACATCTTCTCATCTGTCTGCCATTGATTTCAATTCCTTCCTACCTTCCTACTGTCTAAAGTATTCGAATATATATTAAGAAATGTTCTCATCCATTAATACTATTGATCTCAATTTCTTCATACCATGTAAAGTATTCGAACATCACAGTGAGTGAAGATGATATATATTAAGGAAGATTTTCTTGTGATTGAAATCAGTGTTCCATTGCTTTGCGGCAAAGCACCAGCTTTTATTTGGCCAGTAATGATGAGGTTCATTCTTTTAAGATTTATAATTTGAAATTCCTTGATAAACCACAATGTCACCATTATTAATATTTATGATGGGTGCAAATTCTTTCATGATTTGATTTGTGAATATATCCATAGGGTTGTTGCTGATGAAAGGTATAGTAGTGAACTACATAGATCGTATTTTATCATGACAAATATCTCTTGTTATTACGAATTCATATGTAATTTGAAATTTGGTGGTATTTTAACAGGCTTTACATGCATTTGTGGAAAATCTACGAGAAAGAAAACTAGAGTACAGATTTTGCTTTAGAGTTTGATCCATCTATAATTGTTAAATGTCAATCCAAACAAGCTGGTAGGAGAGGTAGCATTGCATTGCATTTATAATATTTAAGTTAAATTGGTTAAATTGGAATTATAACATAAAAAAAACAGAATAAAGGGAGGTTGGAAGCTTATTTTGATTTTGAGAATAATTATAGAGATACGGAATTTGATTATGGTAAAAAATTGTTTACCACTCTGGTTACTCCGGTGAATCTTTATGGTTGATAAGATCTCTGGTTACTCCGGTGAATCTTTATGGCTGATAAGATTGATAAGATAGATGGTTATGACTAGAAAGTAGTTATGATAAATATTTTCAGAGTAAGAAAACCAACGATGAAGCTCTTTTACTCATTGTAGAGAACTATAATATTGATCATAGAAAATTGAAAACCTGGACTCTTCTTTTCCTTGCCTTGCAAGTTGAGATCTATGTTGACAAAACACATATGTGACAGGCTATTATTGGACCATTGAATAACACAGTAACAAAAACAATCATACTAACAAAAGTACGGGGAAAACACTTCACGCTCCTAATTGTTGATCAAGAAGTTCTGTGCTTCTCCCAACGAACCCCTCAGATCTCACTAAGGCAAGTGAGATAATGGGACAAGTCTGCCCAAAGTTTTATGCCCTTTGTTGTGATTGACTTTGAGAAAGTTTACAAGTTTTTAGTGATTTAAGAAGATTATATTCAAAATATTTAAACATAAAATCAAAACTAGAACTTAATATTTACAAAAAGATGCTTGAAATTTCATACAAAAATTCTAAAATATAAATATTATATCAAAAATCAGAGAACAAAAAACGAAAATCAGACATGAGAAACAACAAACTAATCAGTGTTTTAAGCCCTTTCGGCCTCGAACAATTGTAGAGCCTCAATTGCGATAAGTTGGTAAATTAAATAGAATTTTTTGCAAATAAAAATATAAAACTTGCGAGAAATATACACAGCAGATATAGAGAAAAATAAGGTTTTATCGATTTGAGAGTCTGAGTACAACAAAATTATAAGGCAAATTCCTGCAAAGAATCATTGACTAAATCATATTCTAAACATCTGCAATGTGTTGAGAAATTAGGACGTTTAATTCAATTTCTCATTCATGATAATTACTTGTGATTTCTTTATGCTTCTCACTTAGATCTTTATCTTTCGTTACATTATTATGTTCTTCATCAAGTCAATTATCAAAAAAACAAGAGAGAGAATTTTAGGATTTCAAGCCAGGGCCAAAACCTCTCCCTTTTGGAGAGAAAAACCCGAAAGTAATTCTTCATATAGATCTTCAATTGACGAGTACCAAGAACATGACATAGACCCTTGACACCAGTATGCCTCCAAGACCCTTGTCACTGTTCTTTTTGGCTTCTTATGATGACGTTCCTTTTCAACACTGCTTTGCACTAGCCCGAGGGAAACACGGTCCCCAACCTTTTATTCTTTCTTCCTTGATCTAGTCCCGGTCACCTAGACACTTTTCTTCGGTCTTCTTGCTGCACCCTTGATCTCAAGACAAAGATCTCTTTGCTGCAATAATCCTTCTTCAAACTGTGTATATATATCAAAGCATATGAAATCAATTCAGAGACTAGCACTACCTCTTCTCTGAATTGATCACAATCTCTTTATTCTAGCATACTATAGCAGACTTGCATCTCTATTCTTCACTGTGTTGCCTCTCCTTACACACTGCTATTTAGACCTTTGTTGCAGACCTTAACTGAGATGTATAGCCCCAAGGCAGAGCGTTTCTTCCTTCGTTGGATAGCTTACTTTCTTTGCTGTACTAGCTTATCTTCCTTACTGTAGATGCCATCCGAAATACCCCAAATCCGAGCTGTGCTTTCTGTTCTTCTTATCCGAAATCACAGAGAGATCTGAACCATTCTGCCTGTAGTGATCCATCCGAAACATAGATGTCCAAAGTGTATGTCTGTCTAACCCATCCGAAAATCTCAAAGGTAACCCACTGAAAAACTCAGAGAAGAATTCCGAAAATTTGTCTTTCTGTGGTGACCGAGGTTCCTTTATATAGTTGTTGCCACCGAGAATGAGCAGACATGACTTATTGAACAATTGTGTCTTTACTTTGAGCTGACTTGAGTTTTGCTCATTCTTTTTCTTTGAGGCCGACTTCAAGGAGATAGTGACAAGGTCTTGGAGCATACAATTACAGCAATAATTTGTCCTTTACATGAGTACAACATGACTTCATATACATGGCTCTAATTATATTTATGACGAGACAAATTCCTAAAAACATGAAGAAGAAGTATTTGGCCTATAATAAAACTTCCTTGCTCATGAAACCCATGAGGCAAGTATTAAAAAATACATTTTATTATCTTTCTGTTCTTCATTACATAAATCCATAATTACAAGTCATTATGAAAACCGAACCTAGTTACACTTTCCAACACTTCCTCTTAATTAGGGAGGTATTCATAATGGTACATGGTCACTCTCAATCTAAAGAATCTCATAAGAAGAATCTGATTGGTAATCCCTTCTGTATAGCATCATATCAACCAACATTGTCACAATGCAAGGCCTTGACTAACAACTCCATCTCTCCACGAGACCATGAGCTACAATGCTGACGAGACCAATGATGAGTAGACACTTTCATCATTGTCTCTCTTGGATCATATCCTACCCGAGTTCATATAGAATATGTCCATCAAGGCTATTCTTATTGTTGGATTCCCAATCCTCAAAGAATATCTGTCCTTTCACGGCTACTCTTTTTGTGGGTGCCTTAATACATCCCCAAAAGAGTATCAGATGCCAGATGATTATCCAATCCTGCATTTTGTCTTCCAGGTGAAGAGAAGAATGATGCGTCTATCTCTCCCTCTCAATTAGGGAGGACATATTCTACAAAGGAATGTACTCATTCCTATACAAGGAATGTACCTAATGTCGAGAATTTGGTAGGGCACAATTTAATTAGACTTTCTACTTGATAATTACTTGTGAACTTATTTCTCTTCATCAGCTTATTAGGTCTTTCATCCAGTCAATTATCAAAACACAAGAGACACAAGATATAGGCTCTTCAAGCTAGGGCTAAAACCTCTCCCTCTTGGAGAGGAAAACCAACAAGTAATTCTTCTTATAGACTTTCACTTGACAAGTACCATAACCATGAAACAGACCCTTGACCCTTGTATGCCCCCAACACTCTTGTCACTTGCTCTTCTTGGCTTCTTCTTATTGATCCTTCCTTTTGCACTGTTCTGCACCACTACTAGGAAACTCGGTTCCTAGTGAGTTCCTTTCCTCCTAGCCTCTACCTCCTAGAGATTCTTCCACTGCCTTCTTTCCCTTAATCAAGATCCCTTTTCTTTGTGGTAGTGTCTTCTTCTATGTGCTTTCTTTCAATACTAGATGACACTGTCTATTCTTCGGCCTTCCTTTAGATGGGTACAATCAATAACATAGAGATGATACTTAGCTCTTACACCACTCAAACACCAAGTGCTTCTTCGTTGAGTTGACTTATCTTGTACCAGTGTACAGTCCTGTACTTTTCACTTACAATCTGAACTTGACCGAGATATATTAGCCCTGAAATAGAGATATGTAAACCTTCCTTTGCCTCACTGTTTGTTCTTATATACCTGCTGAATAGTCTCTTCACTTCACCGTACCAAACATAGATTTTCCCTTACTGTGATTGCTGACTTGTCCGGAAATTTTGTATCCTGATGAAGCCGCAGACTTATCCGAATTCCTGTGATATATTCGAACTGTGTTTATGTTATTTCTGCAAAGTCTACTAGGGTATATATAGTTGCTCGTCCCTATATATTAGCCGACATATCCTATGAACATTTGTGACTGTTCATGAGCCGACTTTATCATCTGTTATGAGGCCGACTTCTCAAGGGATATTTCGAGCATCTTCTAAGCCATCTTCAAGGAGTGCTTTGACAAGGTTAGGAGGCATACACTTACATCAGTCAGAAGTGTAACAACATTTCATATACATGACTTTAACTTATATATTTATGACAAGATGATAGACCTTAAAAGACATCAAGAAGAAGTATTTGACCTATAATAAAAAGCCGTTGCTCATGAAACCCATGAAGCAAGCTTTGCAAAAATACATTTTATTATCTTTGTCTTCTTCTTCACATAAATACATAATTACATAGTCAATATGAAGACCGATCCTAGTTACACTTTCCAACACCTAAACTCCCTCTTGGCTTAGGAATTACCAAGTTTCTAAGAAATTTATTAACATGCTCCCTCTTAATCAGGGACCTACAACAATAATGATGAAAACACCCAGCTGCTCATGAAGAACTCCTTCCTTCAATGTCATGAATTTCTTTGTTGTTGAGGAGTCTTCATCCATATGGTTGTTAACCTGTGGAAAACATATACTTCCCTTTGGCAGCCTTGCATAAGCTCATCAAATATTAATTAATTATAAGTGCGAACTTTAAATCAAAAGTTACCTTAGTGATGATCTTTCACCATGACACCTTCTTGTAGGCATCGACACCCTTTGTTTACAGATTGACACATCTCCCAAAGATATGTATTGTCAAGGTCTCCATCTTTGCCATACTTCTATCGGAGTCTACATATCTTCCCATGATATTTTCTAGTCAAGTCTTCTTGGCTTCCTTGGATGTTGACTGCTTCTTTCCATGGTTGTACTTCCCAAAATCTCTTCCTTTTTCTTACTTCGCACAGTGTTATTTCATTCCCAGGAACTTCCATTGTGCAACTCCTTGATAATGTACAATCACCTCATATTTCATACGAGGACATATTACATTAATTTCATCGGGTGTGGATCATGCCTCATTTCGTTCTTTAAGTCATCTCGCAACAGTTTTCCTTGGAGTGAAGAGTCTTCAATCCCTTGATCTGCTTGATCTCTTATGTCATCATACCCTCATTCCATGAACTCCACAGGTTGGAGTTTCTGATGAAACACTTGTTTCCTCTCTAGATCGGTGAATCCTTAATGAGGGCTCCATCAAACAATCTTGAGGATCTTGGATATCCTTGTCTTGACAAATGTTTCCCTTTTGATGTATGATGAGTCTTGTCCTGGATGACTTCTCCGATGAGGTTCCCAAAAGCTATATCTTTCATATTATGAACTTTGTTCTCCTTGTCCTCCATGGCTCCCCATGGTAATGTCCCAAGCTCTTGCTTCTTAATGCTTTCATGATGTCATACCACATCTATTTATAGTAGTCATATCCTATACAGGATTTAGGAGCGATGAAAAGATCTTTTGTGAGGGAGACTATCTTATCCTTAGTAAAGATCTTTTACTCCCTCTTTCCTTGAACTTCCTTTCTTCAACTTCCTCCATCCTTTTTGGTGATGTGAGCTTTCTTCCTGCAATATCAAAGTCCTCTAATTTTCAACATTCTTGTCCTCAACTTGTCTTCTTCTATTTAGCATAGAAGCCACAAGTTGTTAGATAAGGTAACTTTCTAGTCTCATGGTCATTTGTTACCTTGCTCATTAGAACAATGATGATTATTTATTTCTGATCTCATCAATGAGATTCTATGAAGATATCCCTTCAATTTCATGTCTAAGAGGTATGACCACCTTTGCTGCATCTTCAGAGAATAGTTTATCACATATCTCTATGATATCTCCAATCCTGCTACATAGAGATGAGAGGATCTTTGACTGATTTCATAAAAATCCTTTGAGTCCTTTGATCCCTTTCCATGTATTCAAACAATACTTAACCTTCAAAAACTTTTCCATAGATATCAATGACTTCTCTTTCAAGGACTATATCTATCCTCCTTTCTCATGTAAGGAACTTCGATGACCTAACCAACTTTCAGATTTCCTTACAAACACGAAGTCATTTTACCAATTTTGATTATAGAATAATAGATCCTTACTTGGTATGTGAAGATAGAGACTTCACCTTTGTCACTTTGATGGAGGTTGAAGATGTGTTGATGTTCCTTTTTCGAGTGAGAAACCCTTCTTCAACAAAGGATATTTCTTCAATTATGGTGACATCTTTAGAACCAGCTTCCTTTTTGATGGTGATTGATGAGGATGTTTTGTTGCTTCCCTTGCTGATTAAGGATAGAGATAAGGTCATGGCAATACCTTGAGATGGAAATGCATCGATGATACACTTGAGATGGTACTATAATATTGTCTTAACACCAAACTGTTGTAATACATCACTGTAATAATCAAGATTTCTTTCACTACGGAGAACTGAACTTTCTTCTAAACAAATCCTTGCTTTGTATTCGAATACTGTCCATCAACACAGAGATCCAAACTGCCGTGTGACTAGGAGTCCGAATTCATCACTGCCTTTTCCAATGTAATTTTCAACTTTAAAGTATTTTGAGCTACCTTGCTTTGTAGATGAGGACCTTTGTGGTCCTTTTATAGGATCTAGAACTTTTGCTGTTGTAGATTTCCTCCTTTGATCTAGAATTTGATTATTTAATCCGTCACTTTGCTTTGATGCCTTTCATTAAACCTGATTCTTGAGTGTCTCTATGCCCTTCCCTCACTGACACCTTAACTCTGATACCATGTTGAGAAATTAGGGTGTTTAATTCAATTTCTCATTCATGATAATTACTTGTGATTTCGTTATGCATCTTTCACTTAGATCTTTATCTTTCGTTACATTATTATGTTCTTCATCAAGTCAATTATCAAATACACAAGAGACAAAGAATTTTAGGCTTTCAAGCTAGGGCCAAAACCTCTCCCTCTTGGAGAGGAAAACCCAAAAGTAATTCTTCTTATAGATCTTCAATTGACGAGTACCAAGACCATGACACAAACCCTTGACAATAGTATGCCTCCAAGACCCTTGTCACTGTTCTTCTCAGCTCCTTATGATGACATTCCTTTTTAGCACTGCTTTGCACCAGCCCTAGGGAAACTCGGTCCCCAACGTTCTATTCTTTCTTCATTGATCTAGTCTCGATCACCTAGACACTTTTATTCGGTCTTCTTGTTGCACCCTTGATCTCAAGACAAAGATCCCTTTGCTACAATAATCCTTCTTCAAACTGTGTATATATATCAAAGCATATGAAATCAATTCAGAGACTAGCACTGCCTCTTCTCTGAATTGAGCACAATCTCTTTATTGTAGCATACTATAGCATACTTGCCGCATCTCTATTCTTCACTGTGTAGCCTCTCTTTACGCTCGATTGTTTAGACCTTTGTTGCCGAACTTAACTGAGATGTATAGTACCAAGCAGGGCCTTTCTTCCTTCGTTGGACAACTTACTTTCTTCGATGTACTACCTTATCTTCCTTACTGTAGATGCCAACTGAAATACCCCAGATCTGAATTGTGCTTTCTGTTCTTCTTATTTGAAATCTCAGAGAGATCCAAACCATTATTCCTGTAGTGATCCATCCAAAATAGAGATGTACGAACTGTATGTCTGTGTAACCCATTCGAAAATTTTAGAGGTAACCCACCAAAAAACTCAGAGAAGAATTCTGAAAATCTGTCTTTCTGTGGTGACTGAGGTTCCTTTATATAGTTGTTGCCACTGAGAATGAGTCGACATGACCTATTGAACAATTGTGTCTTTACTTTGAGCCGACTTGAGTTTTGCTCATTCTTTTGCTTTGAGGCTAACTTCAAGGAGATAATGACAAGGTCTTGGAGCATACAATTACATCAATAATTTGTCCTTTACATGAGTGTAACATGACTTCATTTACATGGCTCTAATTATATTTATGACAAGACAAATTCCTAAAGACATCAAGAAGAAGTCTTTGACCTATAATAAAACTTTCTTGCTCATGAAACCCACGAGACAAGTATTACAAAATACATTTTATCATCTTTGTCTTCTTCATTACATAAATTCATAATTACAAGTCATTATGAAGACCAAACCTAGTTACACTTTCTAACACAACGTAATTAAATCATATACAAAAGTTTTAGAACGAAAATAAAAAACTAGACAACCTTCAAACACCTTTAGATGATCTGATACAATGATGGACCCGTTTCTCTGCAAGATTAATGGATGTTAGCACTAGTTAAATAAAAACTAGAGTTTAAAACAACAAATGAAATGACTCAAAAACAAGTTACCTAAAATGATATGTCCAAAGGATGAGTGGATTTGCTTATTTGACTTTATATTCTCTTTGAAAATGATCCACTACCACCTTTTGGTTCATCTTCTTGTAACTCACAGAATATAAAAAATTAGGAGGAAGGAATGACAACTTAGACTTAATGCATATCTCTCAGTGTAGAATTCTTTTTCTTCCTTCATAGCTCCCTCCCTCTTTATGCTTCCTCAAAATGGTTAGACATATGAACTACTTTGGTCATTTGTTATAGTATATTTTCATGATCAAGTATTGATTAGAGTTTGGGGGTGGGAGTTCTAAAGGGGAAAACTAATTATTTTAAACTTTATAATAATTATATTTAAATTTCCTAGTAGGTGGGACTCCTAATCCATAAAAATAATTCATTTAATATAACTTTTAACCATCAATAATACAATTATTGTAAATCACATGTGCCATATAAGTCAAAAATAAATTATCTAATGCTGCCATAGAATAAGCATAAACAAACATGATCTCCATGCCTCCATAAAAGTCATCACCATCTAAACATCATCAAACAATAATAAATAATATCCTTGTGCGTCCAAAAATGCCCATGTCTCTCCATCATTATGATGATTAGTGCATAAATAAATCCTCAAAAATATACATGTATCCTCAAAGCGTATATAAAATGTATCATAAAAACCATAAAAAATATGACACCCATAAATAAGTGTTGTAAACCATCCATATAAACATATAAAACCACCATAAGTTTGTATAAATCAGCATGGATAAAGCAAACCAAAACAATAGCAGAAAATAAGACACAATCCATATGTGCATAAAACACAATCTGAAAATACCCATAAATAGTCATTCTGGTCTGGAGAGGGAGCACTTTCATTCTATTGCTCCTGCTAGAGGGGATGGGATGTGACGGAGTGGGAAGAACCGTGAGAGGAATCTAAACTAGTGAGCAAAGCTTTTTGTTTTTCATTGCTGGCAGCAAGTTGAGGTGGCTTGGTGGAATGCTTGGAGGACTAAGCAACTTGTTGAGCAAGGATAATAGTATGTATGTAAAGTTGAGCAACATCTAGAGAAGGTTGATTAACAAGATTAGAAGGTCGAGATGTTGCTTGTGGAGTGGGCACAATATGTAAAACAACTGTGGATGATTTGATACATTTGCCTCAGGAGGGGAGGAGGAGGTAATGAAACTATTGGAAACACCCGGATAGAATGCAATGGTTGTGCCTGTATGACATTTTTCCAACCATCATTAGTAGGGACTACAAGTGGGGTTGAAACACGAGGTGGTACTGGGATTCCAATACTAGGCCTGTTATGAATGGAACACTGCAGAGACTAAGCAATAAACTAGTCGGTTAGGTTTACAATGTCAACATAGAACACCTCTTTCTTATCTCTATAGTTATCGACATCATATGAGTAAATATGTGAATACAATCCTTCGTCAAGTAATAGGCCCCCTTTACTTATTATCTCGAAAGACTTTCCTTCTAGACATATTGATCGGATAATCAGAAACCTTTCGCTCTACACATGCTCTTGAAGAATTGACATCCATAGTGAGTTCATGAGCATGCTTACAATGCCTAAATAATGAAAGTGGGGCTTTCGCTCTACACATGCTCTCGAAGAATTGACATCCATAGTCAGTTCATGAGCATGCTTACAATGCCTAACTAATGAAAGTGGGGTCGACTGTCACAATGAATCGTAACTGTCCTAGGTTTTCTCTCCTAGCCTAGATATATGAATTAGACTTAGGAAAGACAAGTTATGCATCTTGGGGTAGGTCACACTGCCTTAGTTCCTCTGAATCCCCATCAAAATGAACATAAATCCTAGGTCCCCAGGTCCTCTTTCTCTTCCTATTCCTAGTCCCCTGTCTTTGTTATTCCTATTCCTTCCCCTTCCCCTGTTTTTATTATAAAAACTGGTCTCTGTTATTCCTATTCCTTACCCTTCTCCTGTTTCTGTTATAAAAACTCATGTTGTAAAATAAACAATATGGAATTCATAAAAAGATAAAGTACTTTAGTATCAACAAACTTCCTTTTACATGAGATTGAAATAACAAACCACTGTGAAAGAAAATTGTGGGGAAAAAGATAATTACTTGATGTACGATAGAATACACCTGTAATCAAAATAAATCTGCATTGTGTCATAATGTAAAAATGATATATTTACTTAATGTATGGTAGAATTCACCTGTAATCAAAATAACTCTGCATCGTGTCATAATGTAAAAATAATTAAAAGAGAAATGATATATATCAATGTTGCGAACATCGCGATTAGGATTAAATCGGCGAGGGGAAAAAATCAGAAAAAATCGTAAAAATCAGGAAAAAATCGGTAAAAATCGGGAAAAAATCAGCACATACAAAACTATTCAATTTTTTTTTTCAATTTTTTTAATATCTAAAGCATCCACAACATAAAATAAATGCATTGACACATAAATATGAAAAAAAAACTAATATATAAGATGTGTAATATCATGTCTAGTGCTACATCACACATAAAATTGAATCATGTCCTGAATACTAAGTCCTGAGTCTCAACTCAGCCTCAAAATACCAACAAAAAATATAATAATGTATCTCATATCATGAGTCATAATGTCATATACAAAGGAATGCACCATATAACCTATACTAATGACTTTCTCTGCTCCTCTTGCGAGAAAATGTAACAGCGTTCCTTCTAGATGGAGAAGCTAGCGGGGCTGGCAATGGACTCTGTTGTGCTCTAGAATCTGAAGCACCAGAATGAGAACATGAAGCACCAGGAGCTAAAGGAGGCAGACCATGTCCTCTACTAGTAGCAGGGGTAGGTGGTGTCACCTCTTCCTCCTCCTCCACTACCTCTTGCTCTATCCAATTAGGGGCTGACTCCATGATAGGCCTCTCAGCCTCAACCATCCCTTTAGTAGTGGTGTCAATTGCATCTAAAGAGATGGCCTCCATATCAGGTGTCCTCTCAAGTTGTCTCACCCACAATCTAAGAATGTAGTAGACGTAAACCATGTCATTGAGGCGCTGGGACTCCAACCTGTACAAGGGTCATAAATTAATAAATTAAAAATGATGCTCGGATACTGGGTTAAACAAATCCTAGCATATAAAAACTCATGCGCTACTTTCAAAATTAAAAGTCTTCATTAAAACCACAAATATGTTCAACTCAAAAATACATATGAAGGAAAGAGAGCCACATAAATAAAATACTGATATAAAAACATAAAAACTCTTTGGCCAAATATTACAATGGGCGGCCTCTTGGCTATCGCCCTTCAAAGCATTTCTCTTACTCTCTCTGTATTCCTCACTTCCTCACTTTCTCCCCTTCTCACGCTCACAAGCTACATATTTATACATAAAATTAATTTATTCAATTCCATAATTTCCTCCACACAAATCTCAACTTAAAATCTAATTTAGATTTATCTTTTTTTGGACTCAACTAAGTCTCGTTTATGGAATTCATCATCTCTATATTATCCACCTAATTCAACTCCACCCACATCCTTAATTATTTAAGGAATATTTACAGTAATCCTCACATTTATATTTTCTCTCCTCATTTATTAAAAATGAGCAAATTAATTAATAAAATAATTAAAAATCATCACCCCCCTAATTACATAATTGAATAATGAAAATTTAGCTTTGATGCTCCTGCATCAGACTCTCCATGTAAAGAAGTTTCCATAGACTCTTGTCTATGAGGTCTGTCGCTTTTCTGTAACAATGCGACAGGCACAAGTCCCGATGACTTGCTCCCTCCAGGATTCCAAACTCTATTCTGCCGCTGGTCCTTTGAAGTATCAACTCGATTTGGTAACTCATCACTCACTTTGTTGATCGGATTCCATCGGCTTCTCTAACACTTTCTTTTGCCAATTCCTCAGAGTAATACCTCTTTGTCGAATTCTTTCATCTCCAATTGTGCTGAACACTCAACTTCTGCCATGAAGAATAATAAAAAACTCCTTCTTGATTACAACTATAGTCTCTGATTGCTTTTATAGAAACAACTTTCTCGACCAGTGCTGTACCTACATTCATCAATAAACTGTTAGTTTTAAAAAGATAAGATCTTTCGGTCTCTTTTGATGCTTCAAGCACCAATCTCCCATTATCGACTTCCTGGACTTCAATAGATCCTATTTTGAACTGCTGGCTACTTTCCTCTTTATCCTACTGGATCAATATTTCTGTCTCCTTTATGTCTCTACGGACATAATTTTATTGCTGCTTCTGATCTTCCATCTCAACGCCAAATAATTTCTGCTCAATTTCTCTGATTTCAACATCATATCTGTTAATGTCGTTTTCTGTACCTACAGTTACATCATTATTTGAAAAGTTATAACATTCATTCAACTCCATAAATGTTAAAAACATTTCATCCCTGTCATGCATATTAACTGCAATTTCTTTTGGATCAGGTTCTGCCATCTTTACTTCTCCCTCAAGTTCCTTAAGCCATTGTTCCAAGAACTCGATTTCCATATGAAATCCTTCCAACACTTCTGATATGAAAAAGAAAGTATTTGTTTTGCTGTTCAAAGTATTCATTTCCATTAAATTAAGTGTGCAAAGTGTTTGAATAGTCTTGCAAGTGAAACAAAGTGTTTTTGATAGTTTTCTGAGTCTTATGTGCCATGGAGAGTTATTTAATTTTACTTTTAACATATTAAATTTGAAATACACAGCAAGATAAGATCACCATAACATACATAGCAGCTGATGAGGCAGTTCACCCCTCCTGGGCTACATCTGCCGGGTCCAAGGCTCCCAAATGGGCATGTCCTTGCTCTTATTAGATGCTCAAATTGGTTATACAGTGATAAGAAGGCCTAAACAAGCAAAATAAGCTGTGAAATTGAGTTCAGAACACATAAAATAGTAAAGATTGGCTTTTGTTTCACCTCAAATGGTTAAACATAGCCTAATACAACTCCAAATCTCTCTAGGCCCTGATGGCTCTCCAAGCTTCTCTACTGAAAAAGTACCTGAAGATCAACTCTGTTGGCTCTACAACCTATTACATTGGCTCTGGAATGCTTAGAATACCCGAAATCAAATTTTTTTTTGTCCAAAAGGTTATGTCTGCTGAAAGTTATGATCAAAACAGTGTTTGCCCAATTTCCACTAAAAAAACTCCACCAAAGATGGGTTAACTCCAGTTAATCCGACCATTTTGGCTAATCCCACCAAAAATGGTGGAACGCGCCACATTCGGCGGAACTGTTTGCTGTTAAATTAAATGCTAGAGGGCAGCAGCATGTGACCACTCCGCAATATCCGCCGGTTGGTTGGGGGAATGGTTAAGTTAAATGTCGGATTAAACGGCTTTTAAATGTGGCCATATGACACACAGTTTGTTAACCATCAAAGAATACTGAAAATAAGATTCACCTTGCCAACTGTTCACATGGCGAATTTTTGTTGAATGAGCCATGTGCTTGTGTCGAATCTCGACCAAGTTTTGTCGCCATACCAATCTGCCATTTTGAAACCAACAATGACCCTTGCTGAACTATGTGCCCTCTTTGCTTGCATGCCTTTCCATCTCATGGACTCTTGCACCGCTTTGCACCGACACTTCGTTCTCTGCACTGATCGACACCAAAGGTACCTTGTGCCACATATTGTCATCTTCTTTCAAAGACGAACTGTTATCAAACTGAAACATATCATCATTTATATCAACAATATCATGAAAAGGAAAATGTACAAAATCTTGTTGTTTAAACATCAACAAAGTCAGATTTTGACTTGCGTTAACTAGCTTTTCAATTGCCCTGCATGTACTAAAGAAGATTCTAGCTTCTTCTTATGTGCTCTCACAATGTACTCTTTTCCATCCTTGAACATATGATACTTGTTTTCATGGCGATGGAAGATCGCTTTTCTGTCATATAAATATGGACTACCCAACACAACACCTGTAATGTCAAGTGGTACTACATCCAGTTGAACCCAATCAACATAATGAGCTATTATGGTGAAGCGCAAGATGCACTTTCTTGAGACTTGTAAGTTTGCATACTTTCATATCCACCCAAGTGGATAAGGCTTTGGATGTGGAATTGTCTCAAGTTTCAGCTATTTGACCAAGTCTTCTAAGATGAGATTAGCTTGAGACCCACTATCAAAAATTGTGTCTATCTTTGTGTGGTTTGAGATTATCCTCACATGAAATAGCTCTATCCTCCTCTTTTCATTTTGAGTTTCTATGTGACAGTTTAATGTGCTAGAACTGGGATTTGTTTCTTGTACAACCTCTTTCCCTTTTATGTTCTTTAATACCATGGCGATACTTTTAATCTCATCACCTGATTCAAACCCCAAGTCTTGTTCAAAAGTTGCAACAATTTTGCCCTTTTCTTTGGCCTTATCTTTGTTTTTAAATTTCTCTGGTTTCAGCTCCAGATGAAGCTTCCAATAGTGGTCTTCATCATGGCTTGTTTTTGAACAGTTCTTGCAAGAGAATTTCCCTTTTTCCTTTCTAGAGTTTGCAATCCTTTTTCTTCCTTTGCCTTTAAAATCACTACCCTCATTTCCATCAAGAGTGTTTTTCCCTCTAGCCTCTAAATGTGTAGCTTGTACACAAACTTTGTATAGACTAGTAGGATTGAACATAAGGATAGTATGTATAAGGTAATTATGTAAACCACCTATATATTTCAGCAAAGTATCTTGACTTTGTAAGTCTACTCCTAACGACAATGCTCTTCTCCTAAACTCTTGAGTGTATTCTTGAACACTTTGTCCTTTAAGTTGTCTAAAACTTTTCCAATTCATTATAGCCTTTTGTAAATGAGAAAGAGGATAAAATTGCTTCTTAATTGCAGAAATAAATTCAGCGCATGATAAAGTAAGCTTACCATGTTTTTGAATTTCATCCTTGGTCTTGGCTTCCCACCATACCAATGCTGCTCCTTCCATTCTTAATTAGGCTAACTGAATCTTGGTGTCGTCTTCATGAAGATTTCGTATCCTCAAGTAAACTTCCAACTGTCTGATCCAATTGTCAAGTTTCTCTGCATTGACTTCACCGTTAAACATAAGCAACTCAAATTTGACATCAAGCTTTAAAAATGGACTTTTACCAGTGGTTTTAGACTTGTGAGATTGATTCACTGAAGTTGAGGATGACGATTTAGAGGAAGAGGATGAAGATGGGGATGGTGGATCACCATTTCCTCTGTGTCCTTTCTTTGACTTGTCATCACTTTTTTTTCCTCCTGAAGAGCCCTCTCCTTCTTTGGGATGTTTAGACCCTTCTCCAACAAGCCTATCATTCATTTCTTGGTAGAGTATCCTTACCATCTTTGTCATGTCTAGGAAAGCTTTTCGGAATACCCATTCCTCTTCTTTGGGATCCATATCTTCAAGAGCTTCTCCCTCTCTTGAAGACATGCTTGCAGCTGCTTCTATGGCTCTTGGAGGTGGTTCTCTGACCCTTTTTGGTTGCGGATTAGTTTGTGCACTAACCAAGTTTCCTTCACCTCTCTTGAGCTTAAGCCTAGTAAGTATTAAAACTTGCAAACAATCAACTATATCTTTGCACAAAACAAATGCCAAGTAAAACTCTAGCTTCTAAGGTTCTAATCCTAAGCTCTAATACAAACTGATCTGAAAATGAAAGTATCTGTTTTGCTGTTAAAAGTATTCATTTCCATTAAATTAAGTGTGCAAAGTGTTTGAATATCTTGTAAGTGAAACAAAGTGTTTTTGATAGTTTTCTGAGTCTTATGTGCCATGGAGTGTTATTTCATTTTACTGTTTAACATATTAAATTTGAAATACATAGCAAGATAAGATCACCATAACATACACAACAGCTGATGAGGCAATTCACCCCTCCTAGGCTACATCTGCCGGGTCCAAGGCTCCTAAATGGGTATGACCTTGCTCTTATTAGATGCTCAAATTGGTTATACAATGATAAGAAGGCCTAAACAGGAAAAATAAGCTGTGAAATTGAGTTCAAAACACAGAAAATAGTAAAGATTGGCTTTTTTTTCACCTCAAGTGGTTAAACATAGCCCAATACAACTCCAACTCTCTCTAGGCCCTAATGGCTCTCCAAGCTTCTCTGCTGAAAAATTACCTGAAGATCAAGTCTGTTGGCTCTGCAACCTGTTCCATTGGCTCTGGAATTCTCAGAATACCTGAAATAATTTTTTTTTTGTCCAAAAAGGTTTTGTTTGCTGAAAGTTATGATAAAAACAGTATTTGCCCACTTCCACTAAAAAAACTCCACCAAAGATGGATTAACTCCAGTCAATTCGACCATTTTGGCCAATCCCATCGAAAATGGTGGAGCGCGCCACATTCAGCGGAACTGTTTGCTGTTAAATTAAATGCTGGAGGGCAGCAACATGTGACCACTCTGCAATATCCGCCGGTTGGTTGGGGGAATGGTTAAGTTAAATGTCAGATTAAACGACTTTTAGACGTGGCCATATGACACACGGTTTGTTAACCGTTAACTGCTGCCGTTACCGCTGGTTGTGGAGCCCCCAGTTTCGGGCGATGTGGTCATATCATACGGGGGCTGGCCCCCTTTACCGCCAATTAAAACTTTTGAAAAATTCAAATATAACATCGCCACCATATATATTAAGAACCAACTACGTGGTATAATGGTAAGTCGCGGGTCTTATGCACAAGAGGTCAGAGTTTCGATTCTGTCGGGCCACAACAAATTTTATATAACCACCATTTCTTCGACCGGGGGCCACGTGGCGGCCTCCGGGCCTGCCACGTGGCAACTCTTGATTGGACACAATATTCCAAAGTAAACCAATCATCCAATCAACAAATACCAAGTTTCGATGCCTGATTCACCCCAGATGGAATATTTCGAGGAATATTCCCAGAATATTCCAAGGAATATTCCTTTTTAAATAAATTCCAAAGTAAAAAGTCAACTCTGGTCAAACTGATTTTTTAAAGGAAATTGTAAACTTCAAACCTGCAAAACTTTCATATACAGTGTCGGATTTGAGTGCCGTTCATGGCGCTGGGATTGTATCGACGAGGCCTATCCGGTCGCTTAGGTTCCAACCAATTTTAAGAAATTCCAATTTTGAGCATTTTTACAGCTTAGGACATGATCACCTGATCAACTTCATCACAACCTTCATTCCCAACTTCATTCTTCTTTTGATAATCTTCCTGAGTTATCCTGGTTTCTGCATCATCACACTGCAAAATTCCATCAGCAATTTCATTAAACAAATACATTTGTTTACCTCTTTAGAATATCTCTTCAGCATTTCTTTTATGCTCCTGCTCCATAATAGCTTCAACTGGCTGTCTTACCCCAACCAAGAATTCATTTATGATATATTCCTGCTGCAACAAATCAGTACCTTCCTCCTCTCAAAGGCATTCTACATCACACTTTACCTCAAGAGTTTCATTCATTTTTGTGACAGTTTCACTAGACTGCTCACCATCTTTTGCATATTCTGCAAACATACATAAACCGTGAGAAAAATTGAAAGGCTTCATAGCCTCACTGCTTCTCTCGCCAACACGTCTTCAGATTCTTTTGAACTATCCCAATAGCTCATGAGATCTTCCTCATTGATCTATTCACCTAGAATTTCACCTTGTTCTGGGCCACAAATGGAAACATCCATTTTTAACTTAGCCTCTCCGAGTTCTTCACACCTCATTTGAACACTTATCATCTACTCGAGCTTCCTCAGCTCTTTCGTAAACTGTATGTTTACCTGCTTTTCCCTCTTTGCGTGTAGTCTCTGCCACTTTACCTTCTTTCTCATGGTCCAACCATGTGTCTGGTCCTTCATATTTTCCTGCAACAATTCCATTAACAATTCTTCACGCAATGACTATGCCACTCTGCCAGCAATGTCAATGTAGTTCCTCAACGTAGATGATATGCCACTCTCAATGCAGATGACATGCCACTCTGCGATGCTAAAACATGAAACTATGATCACGGTGACTGCGTTTTGCGTTCTCATCTGAATAGCATTTCATAGTTATATAGTCCGGTTAATAAAGCTCGGACAGTCCAATGCTTTCAATGTTTCAACGTTTTGTTTAGGTGTATATGCCTGCGTCTGCACCAAGGCCACACTCCACTACAGTGCTTTAAAACTGCGTATCACTCTCCATAATGAAAATCGTCTCCCTGCAATTTCCATACTAATCTATAGCATATCAATATACTTGTAGATTCAAAACAAAATGTAGAACATGCATCTTTCCGGCTCTGATACCAAATGATGCCCGAATACTGGGTTAAAAAAATCCTAGCATATAAAAACTCATGTGCTACCTTCAAAATTAAAATTCTTCGTTAAAACCACAAATATGTTCAGCTCAAAAATACATATGAAGGAAAGAGAGCCACATAAATAAAATACTGATATAAAAACATAAAAACTCTTTGGCCAAATATTACAATGGACAGCCTATTGGCTCTCACCCTTCAAACCATTTCTCTTACTCTCTCTGTATTCCTCACTTGCTCCCCTTCTCACCCTCACAAGCTACTTATTTATACATAAATATAATTCATTCCATTCCATAATTTCCTCCATACAAATCTCAACTTAAAATCTAATTTAGATTTATCTTTTTTTGGACTCAACTAAGTTCCGTTTATGGAATTCCTCATTCCTATATTATCTACCTAATTCAACTCCACTCATATCCTTAATTATTTAAGGAATATTTACAATAATCCTCACATTTATATTTTCTCTCCTAATTTATTAAAAATGAGCAAATTAATTAATAAAATAATTAAAAATCATCACCCCCCCTAATTACATAATTGAATAATGAAAATTTAGCTTTGATGCTCATGCATCAAAAAATATATATTATAAATAATAAATTAATAATTATAAAAAAAATTATTTAATGAATTCAAAAAATCAGTGGGAATATTTTAAGTTTTCAACTTGTTGCTCTTTTTGGTGTATATTTTTTCAAATACACTCCAGTTGCGCTCGCATCCTGAAGAGCTACATGTTTGGCTGAGTATTCTAATGGCAAGCTTTCGGAGTTTTAGTATTCTGCCACCATAGCTCCTCCACCATGCATTTACAAGTTACAACAAATAAAATAAACTTGAAAGGACAATGATTCATGAGCGAGGAACAATGGTTGAAACAACAAAACCTTACGACATTTTAATAATTATGATCTTTGGACATGTGTCAAAACTTAATATTATATGCCATTTGTCTCATTTTGTTTTAAGATATGCTCTTGCCATTGGTAGAATGCTTTAATATTACGAACACAATAAAAAACCGTCATGACCTCAACGTAAAATAAAAAAATAGCAAATGCAACAAATTGAAACAAGAAAGATGCTATTAAATGAAGACGATAAGTGTATTCGCCGGTCATCAATCACTTCCCATAAAAGAAGTTGTTTCTGAAACCCCTCATCACCCTTATCATCATAGTAGCTGCGAACAGCTTCTTTGGCCCTATCCATAACCTCATACAAGTAGCCCATTGCGGGCTTCTCTCCATCCACCAATCTAAGAACCTTTACCAAAGGTTCAGTAAAGCTGCACACCTCTTGCACTCTCGCCCAGAAACTTTCCTGATATGACACCAACCTGCAGATGGCCTCTCCCTCTGGTTTGGCAATGCTATAAGCTTCTTCACTCTTAAATAAACATTCTTAAATCACATAAATTCAAGGGTTAAAGAGAATGTAGAACTAGTGACAAACACGTGTAACAACGAACACATACCAACTCCTTCTTGTTGGTGAATGTCCTCATCAAATTAAGCACAGATGCATGATTATATATAAATTTTGTGATGCTTTTTGATGATTCTACAATATCTTTGACAAAATCAATCTTTCCGATGTCCTCCAACATCAAATCAAGACAATGTGCAGCACAAGGTGTCCAAAATATGCTCGGATACCTCTCCATAAGCATCTTGCCAGCAGAAACATAGTTTGCAGCGTTGTCCGTTATGATTTGGACAACATTTTGGGGCCCAACCTCCATAATGAACACATCTAATAAATCACATAATAATCATGCATCTTTGACATGTGCAGATGCATCAACAGATTTTATAAACATTGTCCCCTTGGGACAACTGACCAAGAAGTTAATAAGGGTCCTACCCCTTTGATCAGTCCAACCATCTGACATCACAGTGCATCCTGTGACATGATACATATACCCCTTCTCTTGATGGGTCTTTCTCATTTGAACTATTTGAAAGAATCGCCTCTACAGTCATCTATGAAAGGCTTTGTATCACGGAGACGTAACGATGGTAACCAATTGCGACTTTGATAAAATGGACATGCTAGCAACAATAGAAGTGTTGAAAAAGTGTAACTAGGTTGGTCTTCATGATGGATATGTAATTACTAATTATGTATTTATGTATAGAAGATGTTAATAATAATAAAATATATTTTTGGTATAATGAAGTCGACCTAAACGATATTTGATGGTCGGCCTAAAAGATGAGAACTGCCACTATATATTAGACAAGTCTGTGGATCATTTGGTAAGGAAGCAACAGAGACAACACACTATCGAATATGGACTGTGGATTAAAACCACCATCGCAGGAAGCATCTTATGGAGTTAATTGAAGTTGTTGTTACGAATTTAAGTGCAGATACCAGAATTTATATATACGAAGACTGATTGAATACTACAGTAGATAGCTTATCTATATACCAAGATAGTGTGGATACCAACAACACATATCTATACATCGAGACAGTGCAGATATTACAGTTAAGATAATATATATATATATATCGAGACAGTGTGGATACCATTGTGATGACAGCGTAAATATATATATATACAAAGACAGTGTGAAACCTACAACAAAAGTGCGGAAAAAAATAACACTAGCAGATTTTGAGAAGAGAATTTTAAATCAAACGTCATTCAGTTAATTTTATAATAGAAAGGAATATCACTCCAAAGAAACAGTTTTCCCAACAACTTGTCAGCTTCTTCCTTCTCTTTTTTTTTAATAAGTGAGGAGATAGATGGCTGTGCACCGGGAGTGGTTCTAGGAACAAAATATGAGGAGGCAGCTACGGGGATGGGTGTATAAGATGCCGATGCTGAAGAACCACTACCACTTTCATGGTCACCTCTAAACCTTGATATTTGACTCCTCAGAGCTGCCTTGCTCAGTTTAGTTGTTTCTATTTCTTCCAATCATTTGGGGGCTCTTCGGATTATTTCTGGATTGCTATTTGTGCAAGGCCCTACTTCATGTCCGGGATTTGTGCCAAGTGGTATTTCAATCTGTATACCCCCCTGTCATGTGTTGACCACATAACTTGCAACTCAAGTTTGATCGGTCAAACCCCTGATCAGGTTCACCAAATTCCCACAAATGATCCAATTTCCTTGGCATGTTTGTAAATTTGTTGAACTCTTGACTTTTGAGTTTTACTGTAAGATGAACTTTGAACTTTGAACTTTGAAATTTGAACCCAGGGCACAAGAAAAATTGCAAGTTAAAAAATAAAATAAAAAAGTTACAATTTTACATACAACATTTTGATTTTTTCACAAAAAAAACCTCAACTCAATGCAAAAATAATGGGAAAAAATACATGTTGAAACCCAAGCAAAAATAATTGAAAGAAACTAGGAGCACAAGAAGAAATATAAAAAATAAATTTAACAACCAATTTTTTTGCATTTTTGACCAAAATAAACCATCTCCTTTCCAAAAAAAAAAAAAAAAAAACACAACCAAATGCATTAAAAAATGATGAAAAATACATGGGTGTTAGAAACCCATGGAAGAATAAGAAAAAACAAAAAAAAGGGTCAAATTTGATGCCCATATCTGGAAAAAACGTTTTGCTGAAGAAACTTGGTCCAAATTCGAATTTTGTTGGCTTGGCTTGCTAAATTCCTTCACTTTTGTCCTCTCTTGCCCTTGTAGACCACTTATCCTCCTCCTTAGCTCTCCTTAGCAAACCTATGACTGCAAAAATGAGGCAAAAAAAATCAAAATCGCATGTTAAAAGGCCGCTGTTTTGTGGCCTCACGATTTTTTCAAAATAAAAAAATCGCCGAAAAAATCGGCGCTGCGAAAAATTTGTGATATTCGCTTCACTGATATATATGAAGTTCCGATGTCTCTTTTTGAATGATGAAACCTTGATTATATATAACCAATGGTTTTCCTCCATTCTATTAAATCCGATATATATATATATATATATATATATATATATATATATATATGATTTAATATAATGGAGGAAACAAATGGTTATAATCAGAGACCCTTTTATCTCTAGGGAATTTTTTTATAACGCAGGCAAGTATGCGCAAAATGAAGGTCGTAAAAGTTTTGCCATTGACACGATGCCAAAGTTTTTCTTTTTTAAGAAATGTTTGTGGTATATCTATGAGATAATAAGGCATTAATTTCACTGTATAAAAATGTAAAAAAAAAAAACACAAACAAATGGTTATAATAAGAGACCCTTTTATCTCTAGGGAAATTTTTATAACATAGGTCAAGTATGTGCAAAATGAAGGTCGTAAAAGTTTTGCCATTGACACGATGCCAAACTTTTTCTTTTTAAAGAAATGTTTGTGGTATATCTATGAGATAATAAGGCACTAAGTTCGTTGCATAAAAATGTAAGAAAAAAACACAAACAAATGGTTATAATAAGAGACCCTTTTATCTCTAGGGAAATTTTTATAACACAGGTCAAGTATGCGCAAAATGAAGGTCGTAAAAGTTTTGCCATTGACACAATGCAAACTTTTTCTTTATTAAGAAATGTTTGTGGTATATCTATGAGATAATAACGCATTAAATTCGCATTATAAAAATGTAATATATATATATATATATATATATATATATATATGTAAATTTATAACGCGGTCGATGTCTCTTAAAACGAAGACGTAAAAAAGTTTTGCCATTGACACGATGCCAAACTTTTTCTTTTTAAAGAAATGTTTGTGGTATATCTATGAGATAATAAGGCACTAAGTTCGTTGCATAAAAATGTAAGAAAAAAACACAAACAAATGGTTATAATAAGAGACCCTTTTATCTCTAGGGAAATTTTTATAACACAGGTCAAGTATGCGCAAAATGAAGGTCGTAAAAGTTTTGCCATTGACACAATGCAAACTTTTTCTTTATTAAGAAATGTTTGTGGTATATCTATGAGATAATAACGCATTAAATTCGCATTATAAAAATGTAATATATATATATATATATATATATATATATATATATATATATCCCATTATTTTGAGAAATAGAACAAAATAAATGCAGATACCAGAAAAATATTTTTCCCATGACGGGACAGAATGAGCATATTTTAGCGCCGCCATAATGTTCAACGTCGTTTTGTGCCTGAGATTTAGTCTCCAGTGCTACCATGTATGATGGTTTGTAATCATATGCCAAAAAAAAAGGATACGAGGTACTTAGATTAATGTCCAAACAATATTTAGTCACGGACAAACCAAATATTGTTTTAAAATAATGAGATAAGAAACCCTCGTGAAAATTCACATATGTGAAGGAGGAAAAGAGAGAAATCGTTGTAACATGCATAAATTATAAACCAAAAAATGAACTAAATGAATTGCCAAGTTAGAATAATCGACAAGAAATGACAATGGGAGTCATTTTGAAATAGGGTTATATGTAAAACAAATACAGTGGTATCTATAAAGAAAAACCCTTGACATTCGAAAGAGACTTGGTAAATTAGGGTTTCATCCTTTGTAACTAGTTCATAGAGTAGATACAAAATGAAGTTACAAACTGTCTTTTTTGTATATGAAAGTGTAATATTCCTAAATCATCATGCAACTAATTGGAATATTAATTTTTGATTAATTTTGGCAAATCCTACTGTTGGGCGGAAATAAAAGAAGTGATGGGACCCATAACCCACACTTAGGAAACAAAGTCTCCTTGAAGTTACTTAGGCAAATATCAGATGACAACGTGGGGACCATGAGAGCCTAGTGACGACGTGAGGGAAGGGGCAACATGGGCCCATGACAACGCAGTTGAGTGGGGACAGCGTGGCCAAGGAGGGACAACGCAGTTGAGTGGGGACATTTTGGCCAAGGAGGGACAATGCAGTTTAGTGGGGCCTGGGTGAGAGCAAGGCTCTCAAGCATAAAAGGGAGAGGAGGCTCCTCATTCTGGGATTCGATTATGCATCTATGATTTCTGTCTTTTGACATTGAGCACGGTTTTCTATTGAGCTAAGTCTGCAAGTGTTGTTCAACACACCTGGTGTCTCCGAGTGGAGATCCCAACCTCAACCCCGAGGGACTTCGAGTGCCAGCTCGGGTGAGGAGTACCACCTATTGATTTTTAGGAGTGAGCCATAGCATCTTCAGCCAGGGATTACGCACTTGCTTGGACAACGCAGTCCCAAGGAGAGATCGTGCAATTCTTGGAGGAGGCAGTTCTGGGAGTGAGGATTCATCAGGGGATTCAACCCGAGATAGTGAGAAGGGATCAACCCTTCACTATTGCATCATTTTGGTACAAGAGGAGGCCACTATTTATAGAGGATCATTCAGGGCCAGCGTATTTCACTGGGATAGCGTTATTCCTCAAGGGAGGTCAAATTCCGGTGTCATCCATTTCAGAATCCCTTTTTGGGCTTTTCTGGGTATTTGGAGGAGAGCTCATTCCCAGAGTTTCATATGAGCAGGGGAACAAACCCAAAGAGCCATCCTATTCCAGCAGTAGCAACAGTCCGGTAGCAGTAGCAACAACATTTTGGAGATAACACAGTCCTTGATAGAGTAGCCATTCCTTGAGCATTTCCAAGAGTATTTCCATCTTGCCTTGTGCAAGCCAAGGTGCCATCATTTTGATCACCTTTCATTGTACCTTTCAGTTACATAATAAAATGTCTCAGCGTTCTCCATATTTTGCATTGTTTATGTGATGTCTCTCTATTTGCTGTGAATCCTTGTTTATGTCGCTTTATATTGCAGTTTATTTCTACACGGAATATTACACTGGTATTAGAGCTCATAGACTTGGCTCAGCCTGTGGAGCAGATTGTCTATGACACCAGCAGGAAAACCATATATCACTTCCTAGGGAAGGAAGTACAAGGACCGATGTCTGGTGAGAAAGATGAAGGAAGGGAGTTTGGGGAAATCCTCCTAAAATATGTGCAGGAGCTATCGAGGAGAATAGAAGAGATGGGTTAGAAGTTTACTGCAGACTAGAGGAAAAGAGAAACCCCAAAAAGGTTTCAAAAAGAAGAAGGTCCCAGTACTTCTTATCAACAATAAAGAAGACCGGAGAAGCAAAGAGCTTCACATTATTCCACCAGATCCACTTTCTTTGATGGGAAAGAGGATTGGTTTGAATATGATGAAGGCTTGGGGCATGAGACCCTAAGTGAATATCTGTCTGAATACAAGTCACAACCTAGAGCATTAAAGGGGAATCGCTCTCCAACAATTTCTGTAACTTAAGGAAGAGAGGAGATCTAGGCTCTTCTTGCCTACATTTGATGGATCTTCCACAAACACATTGAGGGCTTGGAGGGAAGAATTGGCTACCTTTTTTCTAAAATATCCTATATCAGAAAGAGAGGCTGTGGAGTTTGCAGCGCTGCACCTAGATGGTGAAGAAAGAGATTGGTGGTTCAATCACTTGTCCCATATGAAAGTATCTGTTTATGAATATTTTATTCAAAAACTGAAGAAGAGGTATGGTAGAAAGAAACCAGAGACATCTCACATAGTGACATCTCCCATCATCAAGGAGATAGTACATGAAGATCTAAAAGAAGATGTCCTCATTGTCACTTAGGAGGAGGAGCCTCTACCACCACCAGTTGCAGATGTACTTACATCAAGAGGAGGATCACTTGCATCTTTGCAAGATGGTCTTGAGTTCTTGACATTTGGAGCCCCATGCATTACTCATGAGATGCACGATGAGGAGGAGACAGATACCAGCACTGGTGCATTGATAGAAAAACAGCCATCACTCTTACCAGCAGTTGGAGACACCATTGTCCTGGTTGGAGGAACTCTTGAGATCTTGCAAGAGGTTCCCACACATCAGTTGATCCAAGGTATGCAACCACTTTCATCTCATATTGTTTCAGTACCTCTTATTGAAACTTATGGGGACATTCCATCAGGGCTATTGCATGACCAAGGGTTAGAACAACATGCTGATTTGGAGCAGCATCATATCACTACACAGAGGACCCTTGATCTAATCAAGGAAGAGATGAAAAACCATCCTATTTTGTCATTGATGAACTACATTCAACCCTTCAAGTTGAAATGTACAGTTTCCAAAGGTAGGATGAGTATGATCCTATGTATAATGGCTGGCTATAAGTTCAACATTGTGCCTTGTTTTGAGACAACACATGCATCACTTTGCAGATCTACAACACTGTTAATGAGCAACAGTGAGAATAAGAGGACCCATTCCTTATGGGAGCAATCAAATGACAACTTCATTCATAAAGCGATGGAGAAGAGGATGATAGATGGTAGACATATTGAGATGGGCAATCTTTTTCCTTTTCAAGATGACTCTTTCTCAATTAGCCTCTCACAGCTCAAAGAGAAACTTCTACCTGCAACAGATCCAGAACCTTATTGGTTTTGGAGGGCCATTGATGAGAAGAGGATCTCATGGAGAGACCTCAATGGAGGTGCAATTCAACATTTCATGGAGTGCAAAGCTATTCACATGGAGGATGTTCGTATTCTACAATGGGAGGATACCAAGTTTGATCTTGGCAGGATTCATCATCCACATTGGGATGGATGGATCCAGATAAGAAGCAAGAGGTATCCTACCTTCCTATAGATCTATGATACCGGGCAGCAAGAAGCATGGCTGTGCTGGTTACCTTTGGGTGAGTATGGATACTACCCAACATCTCACATTCCCAACATCCATGCCATGTATATCACTGATGACATGCAGCAACAAGAGGCATGGCTGCACTGGTTATTGATGAGAGATGTATCACAACAGGTTGCACCACTCATAGATCCAGGAGGAGTGAGAACCTTGGGAGGACTTGACACAGGGCAGAGAGTCTTGGGTAGGCTCAAGGAGGAGGGAGACATTCTCCCAATATTAGTATTACCCACTCTCACCACGCATCTTGCGCTGAGAAAATATGTTTCAGGGATGGATGGCACCATCATAGTGCAAGGAGACCACTCCATGGCTTTGGAGAATCAGAAGATACTTCCCCATAGGGAGGGATATTCCACACATGGTAGAGGTTGGTGGCCACTCATGCTTACATTGGCCAGACTCAAAAAGTTTTTGATGGGTGATAGTTTCCCATGGAAGCCTAGCCTTCAAAAACCTCAACCTTCACTAGAGCATGAGCAGCTGCAGGAGGAGCAGCAGAGGCAAGATTGCAACATCCCGGTATATGACTTTGGCATGGGAGATGTCAAAGAAGAGGGCAACAACTTGATAGGTGTTCTACATTGTAGATCAGCAACACTGTCATTATTGAGTATTGATCCTTATTGGAGATCCCAACTGTCGGTGGAATACTCCAAGGATCTCTTTTCATGCAGGATTCTTAATGGCCAGTTATCAGATGAGAGATATTCAGTGAGAGATGGGGTCATCTATTTTCAGAGTAGGATCTTCTTGACTAGAGTCCCTAAGCTCAAGGAGAAGCTACTACATGCAACATATGAAGGTTTTCTCTCGAGCCCCACTGGTTTTATAAGAGCATACCGTACTATCCTGGAGGGATTCATTTGGGAAGGATTTAAAGGAGAGATGCACCATCATATGAGATGCATGGATTATTTGGAGGTTGAGGAGAGACATAACTCTTTGGTAGAGTTATCACATCCACTTCCTTTCTCATTGGGAATGAGAAGAGGCCTATCTATGAGCCACTTCACTAGTTTGAACAAAGTACATGGTAAAGGTTGTATTTCTGTACATCATGATTCACTTATTATGTATTTGTATTTCCTTACCATTCATGTGTAGGCCATTTCTCCAAGGAGGGGCACTCTTTCTTATAGACTTCATGGTCTACTTGGGGCCATAAGCAGTGATGACGATGGCCACTCCCTAGGATATTTTGGGGAGATTATGTCTTATTCAGGGCGTGCTCAATTTGCACCCCACATCATGCACCTTCTCCAAGCATGTGAGAAGATTAGGGCAGCAAGCAAGTGGTTGGGAAACCACTCATCATGCCATATTATGATGTAGTTAGGAGTCAAACAACGTTGGTTGCACTTGATGGACCATTTTCCTTCTCCGGTATTACACATGGCAACTGGTATGACTCTGATTATGATCCCATATGTTGATGATGTCCTTATCGTTGTTGTGGGCATGATTGGAGAGATGATACATGGATTGGGTGTTCCCATTATAGAAGAGATTCTCCACATTTCATATGTCTCATACTTCAGGGAGAGCATTGGACAATCCATGATTGCTACATTTGACCTCTTGTTTCCATATGAGGTGAGCCATATGGTTAACTTGAGCACTTGGGAGGTGCCTCTCATGAGAATTTGGGAGGAGTTTTTCTATGAATTACCATTCTGGAGGTGATTCATTTTGTATGGATGATAGCTTGGGGATGGGAGCTTCACATGGGAATGAATGATGCAGGAGCATCAAGACCTTTTTCTCCATTTGTAAATATGGGGTGTGATAATATTAAATTGTAAATATGGGGTGTGATGATTTTTAATATTTTATTAATTAATTTGAATTAAATAGGAGAAGGTGAGGATTTATGTAAATATCTTTTTATTAATAAAAGGATATGAGGAAATTTAATAAATTGAAGGATTTTAGGGATAAAAACCTATCCTTTAGGGATGTTGAGAGATTTAGGGGTTTGTTGAGGATTTTAAGGGATTGAGCATTTAATGTAATGATTTTTTTTTAATTGTATAAATAGGAGGGCTTTTTGTGAGAAGAAGACATTGGGAATAGTGAGAGGAGTAGAGAGCTGGTTTGGAACAACCAAGGCTGTGAGCCTTTGGTAAATTGTAAGGGCCATCAATCTGAAATATCAGGCCAAACAAAGTCTGTAAGTAATCTTGTTTTGATTTCAGATTATAAATATATATACATTTGGAGATTGGTTGCGAAAGTTATAGTATTTTCTGGTTAAATGTATATATATATGGTTGAGGAATTAATTATTGGAAAGATCGATTAAAGGAATCCTGCAATCAAAGAAATGGTGGAATCGATTTATGTGACCAAGTTAAAAGGATTGATTTTAATATAGAAATTGTTATCTAGGCATGTGCTTTCGAATGGTTTTGTTATATCAATTTGAATTCGATTAATTGCAAATGAAAAGAGGAGAGCACCAGCGTTTTAATACAAGTCTGCAGTGTCAATCTTTTGAAATCTTGAGGGGTCGATAGCAGAATTGCTATTCGTTGTGCGTTGATTGCTGGAATAGTATTATATAAAAACTGAATGCGTTGATGCAACGAATTGACAGTGAATGCGTTGATTGCCGGAATAATCTTATATAAAAACTGAATTCAATGAGTAGGAGGGTCGATATTATCAGAGTTTGGAGGCGCTAACTGGTAAATCGATTAAGTGTTTAATCTGCAGGTAGAACAGAGACTCCAATGAAATTCGGTCCACTTTGCAGTGTTTGAGCTTGAGGTTATATCCAAAAGTTTTTATGGTAAAAACGATTGATGAATTGAAGCGGAATGTTGACAACCGGAGGCAGAAGCAGTGAATGTTGCAAGATTATTCTTTGTGGAGGCGCAGAAGACCAGTGGGTCGATTAATTGAAGTGATTTAGGAAAACAACCTGTGAGCAAATGCTGTTGAGACAGATTTTCTCTTCTCAGGATATAAATCGAATTGCCAGAATTGTTTCAGTGAAATCTGACAAGGCCAGAATAGTTAAAGATTTCTTGCTGCGTTGTATTAAAAAAAGACAGTCTTGGCTCGAGGTTAATTTGTCTTATGAAATTGCCAGATGGGAATTCTGATTAACATTTGATTTCCATGCAGCTTGCAGAGAGAGCGTTGATATATATGTTGTATGAAATGATATGGTAAAAGCGTTGGATGCAGAATTGGTAAGTACATTCCGGATAACATTCGATTTCAAACAAAGCCTGAAATCGATATGACAGAAGATGAATTGTGGAAACAATTCAGGAATTGCTAAGGGCGATCTTCAACTTACCCAGAAGTTAATATGAAATTTAGAGATGGATTCGGTCAAGGTATGAACTGAATTTAATGAGAATTGAAATCGAATTCTGGATATTTTGAATATGAAGTAGAATGCTGGGCATTATGGTTAAGTTCGAATCTCACTTGTCCATAGGCGCATTTGTTTGATTAAAGTTTGATTGTGAATGAAAATTGAAAAGGTACATGGGTTTGAATTGAATGATCATATGAATGATGATATGAAAGTGTACAAACATGGAGCTATATATGAAGATTTGAGTGGGCTTCATAATAGAATCTTGAATGAGTTCCATTATGATAATAATGAAACTGTAGCAAATTGAAGGGCGCAAGTTAGTCGGTTGACTTCTAAATTGGAGTTTAAATAACTTGGTAAATTTGTTATGATAACATGCCGGAAGAATTTGTGATGATGTATAAACACATGAGGAATGTTGGAGATAAAATAAATGAGGGCCTTAAGGTATAGTTCTGGTGTTAAGAAGCATTTTAAATCTGATTGATAAAAAATTTGAGAAATGATTATTGTGGAAGAGTTTTATAACCATAAATATGAAAGAAAGCTTTTGCATGTTGAAATGGGAGAAAGATGAATTTGCCAGTGATTGGTTTTTGAGATTTGGGAATTTACTGAGTATGCATTCTTTGAAGCATGGTTATTTGATGAACCTGGGTATGGCAAGCTGCAGGCTTGCGTCAATGAAGGATCCCAATATTTTTCTGATTCCATGCCTCAAGAAGGCCTCTAGACAACATATAGTTGCCTCCATGGAGATCCCACCTTTTCATGATGAGAGCCATTTGGATTTACCACCAAAGGCTTACTTATACACTTGGGAGGAGCAACTTGGGGACATATTGATGAGAGAGCATCTTGTTCATTGGAGGGACTTATCATATGATGCTACAGGAGGAGGAGAGGAGGATCTTCAATTCTATCCTTACAGTTGCTTGAGGACAAGCAACATTTGGGGGGGGAGGATTGTAAGATTCCTAAATCAACATGTAGCTAATTGGAATATTATTTTTTGATTAATTTCGACAAATCCTAATGTTGGGTGGAAATAAAAGAAGTGATGAACCCATAACCCACACTTAGGAAATAAAGTCTCCCTAAAGTTACTTAGGCAAATATCATATGACAGTGTGGGGCCCATGAGAGCCTAGTGACATCGTGAGGGAAGGGGCATCGTGGGCCCATGACAGCGCAGTTGAATGGGGACAATGTGGCCAAGGAGGGACAACGCAGTTGAGTGGGGACAGCGTGGCCAAAGAGGGACAACACAGTTTAGTGAGGCTCGAGTGAGAGCAAGGCTCCTAAGCATAAAGGGGAGAGGAGGCTCCTCATTCTAGGATTCGATTACGCATCTATGATTTCTGTCTTTTGACATTGAGCACGCTTTGCTATTGAGCTAAGTCTGCAAGTGTTGTTCAACACACCGGGTGTCTCCGAGCGGAGATCCCAACCTCAGCCCCGGGGGACTTCGAGTGCTTGCTTGGGTGAGGAGTTCCACCTATCAATTTTCAAGAGGGAGCCATATCATCTTCAGCCAGGGATTACACACTTGCTTGAACAACACAGTCCCAGGGAGCGATCGCGCAGTTCTTGGAGGAGGCAGTTTCAGGAGTGAGGTTTCATCAGGGGATTCAGCCCGAGATAGTGAGAAGGGATCAAGCCTTCACTATTACATCATTTTGGTACAGGGGGAGGCCACTATTTACAGAGGATCATTCAGGGCCAACATATTTCACTGGGATAACGTTATTCCTCAAGGGAGGTCAAATTTCGGTGTCATCCATTCCAAAAACCCTTTTTGGGCTTTTATGGGTAATTGGAGGAGAGCTAATTCCTAGAGTTTCATATTTTTCTGAGTAGGGGAAAAACTCCAAATAGCCATCCTATTCCAGCAGTAGCAGCAGTCCGATAGCAGAAGCAACAACATTTTGGAGATAACGCAGTCCTTGATAGAGTAGCCATTCCTTGAGCATTTCTGAGAGTATTTCCAGCTTGCCTTGTGCAAGCCAAGGTGCCATTATTTTGATCACCTTTGTACTCATTGTACCTTTCAGTTATGTAATAAAATGGCTCAGCGTTCTCCGTATTTTGCATTGTTTATGTGATGTCTCTCTATTTGCTGTGAATCCTTGTTTATGTCGCTTTATATTGTTGTTTATTTCTACATGGAATATTACAGTCAGAGGCCCAACCACTACACCAAAAGCTTGAACTGTTAGTGAGGGCAGCAACCTAGCGCGTTAAGGGTGGGCTAAACAACCCACCGGAGCATCTGAGGGAGATAGCTAAACAACCCCTCATTACGCAGACCCTGGACACGTGGCAGGGCCCACCCTCAACAAGGATGCGCTAAACAAGGATATTACAGCCCACCATGCTCCGCAGGTCTCGACCTCGAGACCTCGACTCTGATACCACAAAGGCCCAACCACTACACCAAAAGCCCAGACTGTTAGCGAGGGTAGCATCCTAACGCGTTAAGGGTAGGCTAAACAACCCACTGGAGCATCTGAGGGTGGCAGCTAAACAACCCCTCATTACGCAGACCTCGGACACGTGGCAGGGCTCACCTTCAACATGGATGCCCTAAACAAGGATATTACAAAAAGTGCAAAGACTAAAGCATTGAAATTATGACAGAGTGCAGATGAAAGTGCAAAGACTAAAGTATTGAAAATATGACAAAGTAATTTTGCGCCGAAGGCATGGGCCTCATAGGCTCGCACTACATGGCGCAAAAATATTAAGCAAAGAGACGCTGTTGGGCAAGAAAACGTTATGTATGTGACCCTGCAAGAAATATAAAAACATTTCTTTCACATGCAAATTTAGTTGATAGGTGTTTGACTTTATGTAAACACATGGGGTGGACAAAAAATCTAAATTTACGATGGTCAATTCTTTTAAATTTCATGATTACAGACAAACCTTGAGATATGATTAAGTAATTAATAAACGAAAAAAAGGAAGAACAAGGATTGTGTTATAAAAATCTATGTAATTTCGACTTATCAATTATTGAAATAGTTCACTTGTTCTCAAGCATGTTGTTCCTCGGAGACAGTTCCTGGTTGAAAGAACCAGTGCCCAATTCATCTATAAAATATGATGAAAACTTTTTAAATAACTGACCAGAGCAGGATCATAAGGGATGCAATGAATTTTCTAGTTCAAAAACTCATTTTTTAAAAACTACAATGGCCAGGTCTTTGAGGATTGTATGCCCTTAAATTGATGAGATGTAGATGGAATTCAATCTCCAAAACTTGATAGTGATATTAAAGAAGTAGAAAATATGAATGGATTTTTGGAAAGGGTGGTGTGCCCATTAAGAGATTTAATCAAGACAAGAGTACCATTTAAAACATACAATTATATGGGTAGATACATAACCCTGATTTAAATGATCCTGGTGCTACATGCACTTATCCCAATCCCAGAAGAAGAAAAACACATGAAATACTAAACACAAAAAGGAAAACAAAACATAATACACTTTGCAATTTACTTAAAACCTAAACGCATTTGACAAATTTCTGAGAGACTTTATCATGACATGGCCATTGAAACTCACAACCTCCTGACCCTTACTCTGTCCTTTGGTCTTTTATTTTGTCTCAAAGAAAACTGTTTTGATCAATTACAAAAATGATCTTTTACGGTTACAAAATTTTTCCTCTTTCAAAGATTTCAAAAAGTTTCAAATAAAAATAATATCGAGTTACTTGAATATTAATAAATCATATTACAAAACTTAATAAACTTTATTTCATAAAGCGGAGCCGGCCCCTTTTTACAAATTTTACAATAGAGGACAATGCATTTAGGGTTATAAGGTGTTCCCTACTGATGCTACAAATGTTTTAAAGCTATTTTTTTTTCAAAAAAAAATTGATGTAGTAGTATTTGAATTTTTTTTTAATGGTGAAATGGATTCAACACCATCAAAAACCCAAGCACCATAAAAAACCCAAAAACTTGGGTACCCAAAATCCTGAAATTTGACCATTGAAACCCATATTTTCCCAAATTTCTACTAAGTTTTAACAAAAATCAAAATCATACTGGAACTTCCACTATTTTCCATATGAATTTATAACCTCGTCAAGCTAATCTTAATCAAGTCCATCAAACATTAATAAAATTTATTCTCTAAATGGAGGAACGTGGGCCCTTCTTTTATCGCATGCACATGCACAAACTGTGACTGATTTGCTGAAACCAAAATCAGCTATGCCTAGTGGTTTCAAATAGCGGGGGAGGAGTCCCTGCTTTCAACATCAGCGGTCGATCTTGTTTCAAGTGGTTTTATTAAAACCATTGAACGAGGCGGTTCCCCTCTTTTTAAATTCCGACAGGGTGAGAACCCCCTCCCGTCGTCGATTTGAACATGAAATATTTCGGACCGTTGATTGTTCTCAGATTTGCAGGAGGTATGAATCTGGAAAACCATAAGTTTACTAATATGATATTTCAGTGCAATTATGATCTAGAGGATACAACCTTGCCAAGACCCTCCAAACAATTTTCTAGTGACCCTCGTTCAACGCAAATGATATATTTCCATCTATTTATCAGGTAGCCTTGTAAACATGACATCACCAAGAGGAGAGAAAGGAATAAGTGAAGAAAATTAGGGCAGCAAGAAATGAAGGGAAAAGGGCATGGTTGTACAATGGTAAAGCAGTTATTGTAGTGTTTGGGACTCAGTACAAAATAGGAAAATAGGGTAGCAAGCTGACAATAAAGAAAAAATAGAGAATTCGATAATAAGGAGGAAAACAACAAGAGCAACATGGATGGAAAGGGGCGAAGACTCAAAGTTGAGTCTTATGTGTCAAACTGCGTAGCAGTGAAATCCTACCTAGGTCTACCTAAGTTTAGTTTGTTTGAATTGTAAAGGCTACCCTTGGAGGAGGGGACTTGGGTTAGGGCCTATTGCGGAAGGTAGAGACATAATTTGTCTCACGGAAACTCATGAACATGATGGTTGCAAAACTCCCGTGTTTGACGATTATATGAAGTTAGCAGTTTGGAACAAGGTAGCAGAAAATGGAAAAGGGTATGGGGGAATACTAGTATTAGTGAAAGAAAAGGAAGGTCGTCAGTTGATAAAAGAAGATGAAAATAAACAATATTTATGGTTCAAAATATCGGAGAATGAGAATCACATAAGAATTGCAACATGCTATTTTTCCCCTCAAGTCTAAAAACTTACAAAAATAAGGGGCTAGACTGCAAGGATCCATATGTAGCTTTAAAGCAAGATATTGTTGCGTACTATCAGCAGGGAGAAGTGCTTTTAATGGGTGATTTTAATGCTAGAACAACAAATCAGCAAGCTAGTATTCTCTGTTGCAAAGAGGATCAAAATCCTACTGGGCTCACTAAAGAGGAGAATCCCCAATGGGTGAGATGTTCAGAAGATGACAAAGTTAGCAATCATTTTGGAGAGGAATTGCTTACATTGTGTGGGGATTTCAGCTTAATTATTTGCAATGGTCTGGACATATCAAAAAGGTTTGGGAACTTCACTTGCAACACATACAATGGGGCAAGTGTCGTTGATTATGTGATTTGTTCACAAAGCTTGATAGAAAATATAGATGAAGTTAAGATTGGAGAGCATAATTGAGACTTAAAATCAGACCATAACCCAATTTATATGAAGTTATCATGGGTGGAAGAAATGCAGCATAAGAGAAAAACCCAATGCTCTCGACAATCACTACCAAGGGGAAAAATTCTTCTAACACAAGAAAATTGTACTATGTTCAAGACAATGCTGGAGAGATTAATTTAGAAATAGAAAATTGGTTTCCAAAGCTTCAACAATCATGAGTTAACAAATATAATTCAAAGGGCACTTGAGAAATGCAAAAGAGCAAAAAATATGAAATCAGAATCAAATTGTTTTCCTATAAATGCTTGGTTTGAAGAGGAATGCAAAATGGCAAGGAGAACCTTGAAAAACACAGGGAAGGAGAAGATGAATGTAAATTTATATAAGCAGATACTAAAAAGGAAAAAAGATGAGTTCATGCAAACAAGGCGAGAAGAGTTAATATATCTAGGCAAGAATAACCCAAAAATTTTCTGGTAGGAACTTCAACCCAGGGAGAAGCAAATCAAAAATAATATTACAGCTAATCAATGGTTTGAATATGCAAGACAACTCTATGAGAAAGAATTAGAGGTTGAACCTTCCCCGAGGCTCAACACAACTACAAAACTCTTCACATTACAGGAGGTGGAGATTGGAATTAAAAAGCTGAAAACAGGAAATGCAAAAGACTTGGTTGAACTTCAAGCAGAGTATTTAAAATGGGGAAGGAACACTCTTGCACCGCACATCATGGAAATATTTAACATCATCATTCAACAAGGATTCCCAAGACACTAGACAACTAGCTTAGTAATACCCCTTTTTAAAAGTGGAGACATTAATAATCCGTCCAATTATAGAACCATTATGATCAATCCTTTGTTTGCAAAGCTTTTCGGCAACACGGTAGAAAATAGAATCAGTAAGTGGGCAGAAGTAAAAGAAAAGAGGGCAAAAGGACAAGCGGGTTTTAGGCCGAAGCATTCTACAATGGATCACGACATCACATTGAGACACATTATTGAAAAGGTTTGGGGGGATAAAGAAGAAGTATTATGCTGTTTTGTTGACTAAAAAAGGCATTTGACACAATCCCTAGAGATGAGTTGTGGCGTAGAATGGAAGAACTTGAAATTCCTTTGCATTATAGAGCTGCTGTCCATAGACTCTATGAAGAGGTGAAAGTAAAAATTAGAACCTTAGCAGGTATCTCAGAAAGCTTTAGAAGTGACATTGGAGTCAAGCAAGGTTGCCCTCTATCCCCTACCTTTTTTGGTTTATATATTGATAAATTGGAAGAGTGGCTAAATTTGCAAGGTGGGGATGGTGTTCGGTTGGGGGAGTTTGTGATAAAGCTTCTTTTATATGTTGATGATCTTGTATTGATTTCTAAATTGGTCCATGGATTGCAGATGCACCTATATGCCCTTGAGCATTTTTGTAGAGTAGTGGGGATGCAAGTCAATATTAGCAAGACCAAGATAATGATTTTCTCTAATAAAAGGAAGTAGAGTCAGCATACGTTCTTCTTTGAAGGCAACATTCTTGAAGAAGTAAATGAGTACAAATACCTTGGGATCGATTTCAACAACAAACTTAAATGGGAAGACTGCAGAAAGAAGAGAATCTTAGGAGGGTGGAAAGCATTATATGCTCTTCAAAACAGATGTAGAGAGACAGAGTTGTGGGATTGAAAAAGATTAAAGTGATTTTTGGACTCCTAGTTTGGGTGTGAATTGTGGGCTAGCAACAACCCTGTCTCAAAATGGAAGCAAATTGAGAAAATCCAAAAATGCTTGGTCATGAGCAAGTTCAAATAAAAATTTCGGTACCTTATGAGATAATGTTGAGTGAAACAAGAGCAACTCCCATCAAAGCAATTGCTATGGTGCGGCTCATAAGATATCTAAAAAGAATTGAGCAAATGGGAGTAGGTAGATGGCCCAATGTTATCTTCAAGGATGGCATGAGTGAAAGAAAGAAAACATGGATGAGACAAAACTACACATGGATGCAAAAATGGAATATCTACCTCAATGCTTGTCCCACAAATAGCAAGGAGCTAAAGAATTTTGTTATGGAGAAGTTTCATAAATAGGTACGGGGAAAAGAGTTGGGTAGAAAGAAGTACTACATTGAAGAATTCAACCTTACGTATGATCTCCAACAAAAAGAGTACATTGGAGCTAACATTCCGTGGAGGGCAAAGGTTCTTATTGCTCAATTAAGAACCAACTTGCATCATCTTCGGTGTGAAACAGGACGATGGAAAAGGCCTAAAGAAGCTTGGGAAGAACGAGTGTGTACATTTTGCACGTCTGGGGCAGTGGAATCGGAAAAACATTTCATTTTGGAATGTGATGCGTTCAAAGACATTAGAGAAAGTTATGGGAATATGTTAGCATTGGTTTATTGGCATTGTTTTTTCAACGATGAGATTGTTGGAAGGTTGGGCCAGCTCATCATCAATTTGAATAATAAAAGAACTGAAATGCAAAAGGCGAAAAACAGGGAATTCATAATCCCATAGATTATTTTTAGTCTCATGGATGTTAAAATTTCATTTTATTTCATTTCAATACTCGGCGTTCGATTTCAAATGCAGGACTAGGATACTGCTGATATGCTCACAAAAATGTTTCTCCCTGCAAAATTTTCCAGCATCGCGTTACATACTAGTGAGTTTGAATCGACCGAAACAATTTTTTTATTTTATATTTTATATTATAAATATTGCTAGAAATGCCAACAGTTATCCACCTGACTGGCGTCCATCAGAAAGACCGCATGCCAATTTTGATAACATTACAATACATCCCAAAATGACCAATGATAGATGGACGTAATCACCAGAATATGCAAAGAACAATTTAATTCATATAAGGTATATAATTGCCATTGCCTGCACTTTGAAAAACGATACAAAATTTACTGTCTGGGTCATTTAAATCCTTTTTCTGATTTTTCCTATCTTTCAACTTAATACAAAAGTTGCTATGTGGGTCATTTAATTCTTCTTTCTGATTTTTCCTATCTTCCAACTTAACACAGCCATCAATGCGACAAACCTCATATCCCCTCTCATTTAGACAATATTCCAGCAAGTCCAAACCTTTAGCCCATTGAGAAAATATCAACATCTTGTTTTTCTGAGCTTTTCAAATGAGTCAATAGTCTGCCTAGCAAACCAAGTTTACCACATTGCTTAACCAACCACTCCACCAGTGGATATTCAAAAGATTGATTAAACTGTGAATCCAAAAGATTAGGGTGGTTGCAATTCTTTCCAGTCGAATGATCAAATTGTTTAATTTTTGCTTTCAGCCTGGTCCATTTCTGTTTTATTGTGCAAATAATCCTCCAGTGTTTTCTTGACCAAATGATCTTGGATCTGCTTCTAATATTCTGTCATATCTGCGTACAAAATTATCTCTTTCTTCCTGGGTTGGGACTGCTCAACCTCTTCCTTCAGCCTTCTGAAAAGAAATTGTCTAAGGATCAAATGAAGCTTCGAAATTACTTGAACTTTTCTTTTGTCTTCGATGTCTTCCTGCCTCATCCCGTTCCTTTCTCAGATAGATCAAACCAAGATTCAAAATTTTCACCTGATGTGAAAATTTGAGGCAAAATAAGCATAAGGGTACTCTTCAATTCTAAAAAGCGCGAAAACCCACAATAAGTTTTAAATGGAGATCTATTATCAATCTTGCCATGAGCTTGCAAGTGACAATGACCGGAAACTTGCTGTGAAACCTCATTAAATTGGTGGCTAGTCTCATAAAATGGGTTGCATTGAATTCTGCCTTTATCCAGACCTCTAGTATTAATGAGATTTCAAGATGGCAACAATTTCTCCCATAAAACATTCTCTTTTTCCACCAACCCACTGCAACACATTGCTAGAAAGCCATTTGTAAACTGGTTAAGTTCTTTGCTATTACCATTGCATTTGAAAATTTGATCCCTTACTCAGTAGTGGGTAAAGGAAACTTTGGCTTCTGGAAAGAAGATATTGCAATAAAACCATGTTTCTTATTAAACACCTTTACATTTTCTTTAACAAGAACGAACTATGGTACACCTCTGTTCCATGGTCTGTTTTCATTTAAAACTTTTTACAGGGATGAAGAAATTAATTGAAAAACACTTGAACATTGTTGAAGTATAAAAGAACTTTCGTGCCTTTGCAGTGCCTTATTCAAAGTGATTGAGGATTGTTTTTGTTTTGCAGCATCTCCTCTCTTTAACCCAGATTTGTAAATTCTTTGACATTCTAGCTTTGTAAAACTCTGCTACAACATCGACTCTACCTAGGGACAATGTTTCGCTTGTGGGACACTGAGAACTGCAGATTGGGTGCCTCGACTGTTGGGTTATGGAGTCAAGTCTTGAAACTGCCTGCAATTAGTTCTGAAAACTGTGAAGTCTAAAATATCCCTGAAACCTTTATTCTCTTAACCTTTATCCCTTATTCATAAACTAAGATACTGAACCAGAAACTTCTGCAATTTGTAAACTAAATGCTCAACAAATGAGCTTATTTATATACAATATGCTACTGTAAATCAATTAATTCCTGTCAAGTGAAATCAGTCTTCCAGTGACACCATGATAATTTCCAGGGGCTTGATTTCATGCCAGCTCTCTTTTGTTTAAAAAAAAAAAGAACATAAATGCAGAACTCTCACCAACAGAAGTGGTGCATACCCATAAATAAACGTGTTGTCTTTAGTGCGACTTTTTGAAGGATTTTCCGATAGATTTTTCTGGTCTAATTTTTCTAAAATCCGACAGGAATTCATTGAAAAACAGAGATTTGATGGGTAACCTTGCACAATCGAAGTGCCCTAGGAGTTTTTTAGGGTGCTGAATCCATATATACAGTAAAAAAACAGTTCAAATAATAGAAATCAAGATTTCACCTCAATTTTTTTCACGGGATTCCAACACAGGAAACTCCAAAAAATCGCACTAAAGACAACTCCATAACTAAATATCAACTAGAAAAAATATTTTATCTCCAAGCGAATCAAAGAATACATGCTACAAAGTCGTGAACTACCTGAGGAAAAATAATTTTGACCAACCACTTCAAAAATTTCTTGGAATTTTGTAACAACTCACCAATATAAATTGGAAAAATATTTTATTAATAATTCTTTGGGACAATGAAGGATATTGTCTTCAACTAGGCAGCCATTTTCATTTCTTTATTTTTCAATTTTGGACTTCTGGTGAAAACATGGTTTGCCGCTTGAAACAATATGCATATGGTCCAAGTTGCTTATCTTTATTTTAGAAACCTCATCTTCTTGTTTCTAACAAAAAATTTCTTTATAACTTCTCCTTGATATTTTATTGTTCACTTGAAGATCTACACTAAGCTGCCCCTCATAATCGTATGAGTAATAAATAAGAACATTGTCAAAATGCACAAAATAAGACCTCTGAGAATTAGTTTGCAACTTGATAATTTCTTCATTCTCTAGAGCAAACTTGTTAAGGGAAAAGGCAAATTAGAAGAATTTTGAGATTTAAAATGGGCATTCAAAGGAAATTATAAAATAATAGTGGAAATAATAAAATAAGATTAGATTACATCATTGGATTTTAGAGGGAAAAAAGAAAAAAACTAATTTCTCAATTCGTATTTTCAACTTATCTCTGTTTACTCAAATTTCAAGCGGGAATACTCATTGGATGCATAATTTAATTCCTCATCCAAGGAGTACCCATGTTGCATACTTTTTATCGACCTTGCTACACGAAAACTGAGAAATACTTGAAAAACATGATTGCTATCACGTTTTTTCATGTATTTCTCATTTTTTGTGTTGCAGGGTTTATCGAAAGTATGCAACATGGATACTCCTTGGATAAGGAATTAAATTTTGCATCCAACGAGTACTCCCGCTCGAAATTTGAGTAAAACCTTTAGGAGAAAAGTTGAAAATATGAGTTGGAAAAATAGTTTTTATTATTTTTTTTATCTTTTTACTTTTTTACTGCAAAAATGGTGAATCATCCTCCATGGTTGACATCATCATTTCGAATCCTATTGGTTATAGAGTTTATTTTGGTTGTACATTTTTCTTAGGAGGCCCATTTTAGACCTCAAAAATTCTCTAATGGGTATTGCCATTTTTTAAACCTTGGAAAACAAATGCCCAAAGATGACATTATTAGGTGAAGATTTACAACTTAAGCCTGATTCTTGTTACCCTCAAGAATCAACTTAGAAAATTTCAATACCCAAGGAAATTATTTTAATTTCATCCTTGACAACGATGCCAAATGATGTTGTTCCTTGGAGACATTTCCTGGCTAAAAGAACCAGTGTTGATGACATCTATAAAATTTAAACAAAACTTTTTAAAAAACTGGCCAGAGCAAGATCATGAGGGATGCAATGAATATTCTAGTTCAAAAACTCATATTTTTCAATCAGAATGGCTAGGTCATTGAAGATTGCAGACCCTTAAATTGATGGGATGGAAAGAGGCAACTTTGAAAGAATATGATTACAACTCGATCCGGAGGGAATTCAAGATCTAAAACTTGAGAGCGAGATTAAATGAAAGAAGTAGAAAATATGAATGGATTTCTTGCAAGGGTGGAGCACCTATTAAGAGATTTAAATCAAGACACTGGTACCATTTATTACAGACAATTATATGGATAAATCCATAACCCTACTTTAAATGATCCTATTGCTATATACACCTATAACAACAGAAGAAAAACACACATGAAATACTAAGCACACAAGAGAAAAAAAAAACATAATACATAGTGAAATTTACCCAAAACATGGAATCAAACTGATATTTTATTGACAAATTTCTGAAAGACTTCATGATTACATGGCCATTGGAACACCGAGCCTACGAACCCTTAAATTTCTGAGAGACTTCATCATTACATGGCCATTGGAACACCGAGCCTATGAACCCTTGCTCTGTCCTTTTCTTCGTCTTTTATATGTCTCAAAGATAACTATTTTGATCAATTACAAAACTCATCTTTTACGGTTATAAAATTGTCCAATTTTCAACCTTTTCAAAAGGGTTTGAATAAAGAGGAAGATTGAAGCTAAATTCACCAAATTTGATTTTTGATTATGGCTTTTTTGGAGATGATGAGAGGATTCGAGAGCTGAGATTGAAGCATGGCCCTGAAGCCCTAGGGCTTTCCTTGTGCTTCTCTGCAGGTGCCGCCACTGCTTCAGGCTCCTCCACATCGTCGTCCGCATAGCCTACGTGGCTTGATTCCAGCATGTCGGATTCCAAAGGAGGGGGGGGGGGGGCTGTAACCCCTCCCAACCCTAGGGATCCAAGCAGATTTGGCATTCCTAGTTCCTCGCTCAACTCTGATACGCCTGCCCACTCGACGCCATCAGATCCGACCGCCGCACAATCACCGCATTGCCCCAGCGATGGGATCGGGTCCAAGGACGTGCAATCTGTGAGATCTACGACCTGCATTCCAATTCAAACGAAAAGTCCCGAGATGCACCTCCCAGTGGAGCACATCAATGGACACATTCAATACATGCATGATCATGCATTGATCGGTAAGTTTATTGGCCTATGGCTGACTGAGAAAGCCCTTTATGGTTGGATCAAAGCGAAATGGAAACCAAAAGGGCAGGTGGACCTTCAGTTGGGCCCCAAAGGCTTCTTCAATATCATCTTCACTTGCATCGAAGATAAAAACAAAGTCATGGATGGAGGCCCTTATTTTTTCAACGCCGCAGGGCTTTATCTAAGGGATTGAGTGGAACGTTTCGATCCCGATAAGGAGGACTTCAACTGGGCTCCAGTCTGGATCCGTTTATACTCCCTGCTGCAGGAGTATTGGGAAGAGATCACCCTCAAGGAGATCGGAAACTGCCTTGGAACATTCATCAAAACTGCTGAAGAGACCAAACATAATCGATATACTGCATACGCTCGGATCTGTGTCTATATGCATCTAGAAAAAGCCCTCCCTGATTCGGTAAGTCTCTAGCATGAAGATTTCGAGTGGATCCAATCTATAGATTATGAACATGTTCCTTTTAGGTGTAGAAAATGTCATATGCATGGACACTTGTTTAGGGATTGTCCTCAAATTCGCCCTCCCGCCCCGTCTGGTCCTCCCAATGCCTCAGATCCATAAGGCTTCACCCGAGTTTCCCACAGAAAAAGACACTCCAAGAAACCCCTCGCTCCTTCGGACCCCCCCCCCAACCCGCTCCCTCTTCGAAAGGCCCATCTTCCAGCAACAACTTCCAAATCTTAGCTGATCTTGGTTTGGATCAAGAGGCCGAGGAGCCCCGCCCTGACCCCTCTTCCTCTGCGATGCCCTCCTTTGGCTCCATCCCCCCCCTTAAGGGTCTGGACACTCCTATGGTTAACTTAGCGATGACCACCAATCCTCAAAAGGCCCCCCCGCTCCCACATTCTGAACCTGCCCAAAGTAGCTGCCCTAAAGCGACTTCTAACATGGATCTTGGCTCCCATGCTCCCATAGATCAACCCAGCAACCCCAATGTCAGATCAGACTCTGCAGTGGTCACCTACATGATTGAAGAACCATAATAGATTGATTTTGGGGATCTAAATCTAACAGGGCTGGAAAAAGCGTGTGATTCTAAAGCGTATCATACCATTCTGCTCAGACAAATTGATAGTTTGGAGGAAGCGCTTCTGAAGGCTCAACTACTAAAGGGTAGTGTTCATCTTGGAATCCAAGGGGAGCTCATACCTAGGGAAACAATCAACATTATCAGAGAATCAAGGAAGCGAGGTCGACCTACGGATCTACAACGGTTAATCACGCTGGGGGATCAACTTGTCGAATCGGGGAGATATCCCAAGCTGACGAAATTCTTCAAAGCCCCAAAATCTCCAAGTTTATGATGAAGATTACATCTTGGAATATTCGAGGGATCAATAGTCCCTCAAAGTGCCGATTGATAAAAAATAGTCTCACTCTCAACAAACCTGCCATTTTTTTCATGCAGGAAACCAAATGCACCAGCTCGACTTTCCATTCAATTCTATCTTGCCTCTGGCCGGGTTGTGACACCACCGTTGTCGATTCTGTAGGGGCCTCCGGGGGCATTGCCATTGCCTGGAATCCCGCCATCCTTTCCCTTTCTCACTTCCATGCTTCCCATCATTTTTATTCAAGCCTCCTTTCACCTCATTGGCACCAGCCTCAAAGGCATGCTTACTAATGTTTATTTCCCTCAAACCACTGCCAGTAAAATTTGAATCTTGGACGATCTCTCTGCTTTGCACAATCTGAACTCCCATCACTACTGGATCCTGGGAGCAGATTTTAACATGATTACTAGCCTTCAAGAAAAATGGGGTGGGCGCAATATTCTTGAAGACGACTCCCTACGCTTCAAAAAATTCATCAACCAAAACCGCCTCATCGACATCCCTACTGCTAATGGCCTTCATACTTGGAACAATCGACGATCTAGAAACCACTTCATCGCTTCTCGCCTAGACCGTTTCCTTGTTTCTGATCCCATCATTCAAGCAAGAGGGGACATATTCTCCACCATACTACTGGCAGCAGGATCAGACCGTTGGCTTGTCCAATTACAGTGGGAAAGACCGACTATGGGAAGGCCTAAACCCTTCCGGTTCGAGCAATTCTGGCTTCCCCACCCAAGATTCCAGGACATGGTGATGCACTGGTGGCACACCATTCCCCCGCAGAACGGATCCATTATGTATAATATACAGCATAAGCTTAAAATCATTAAAGCTAGACTGAAGCACTGGAACCAAAGTACCTTTGGCAACATCTTTTAAGGACACTGCGATCTACGGCTTCAAATGGAAAATCTTCAGCAAGAACTTATCAACTCGGGAAGGACCGAGGCCCTTGATGCTCAGGAGAAGGATCTCAAATCCTGAATTGAGGAAAAGGAGCTTTAGGAAGAAATGCTTTGGAAACAAAAATCCAGAATTCGTTGGCTTAAAGAGGGAGAGAAGAACACTTCCTTCTTCCACCGCTCCACCATTCAAAGACGAATGGCCAATCACATCTCCATTATTCGCAATGACCAAGGAGTAAACCTGGAAATGAATGAAGAAATTGAACAAGAGCTTCTGAACCATTTTAAGGACACTCTCACGGAGCCACCCTTGGATTGCCAGTAGGCCTTTGAGAGTATCACCAGACACATACCGGCCTTGATCATAGAGGAACACAACCAGATGCTGCTTCGACCCATCCAATTAGAGGAGGTGGATCAGGCCATGGCTCAACTCAAGGCAGGTAAAGCTCCTGGCCCTGATGGGTTTACTTCCAACTTCTTTCACTTCTTTTGGCCGGATCTAAGATAGGAGATCTGGGAGATGGTTGAAGAATCTCGAGCTATGAATTGGATGCTCCCCGCTCTAAATGCTACCTTTATCTCCCTCATTCCTAAAGAGGATCAAGCCTCTTCCCCTAGTAAATTCCACCCCATTGCCCTTTGCAACGTCCTCTATAATCTTGTCTCCAAAGTAGTTGCAAATCGCCTCAAAACCCTTCTGCCTCTCCTCATTTCTCCTGAGCAAACCGACTATGTAGAAGGCAGGCATATCTTGGATAGCATTATCCTCACGCATGAGGTGGCACACTCCTTACACTCCCATAAGATACCTGGAATGCTGCTTAAGATAGATCTCTCGAAAGCTTTTGACAAACTCAGTTGGCAATATATCCAACAAATGCTCAAGGCATTTGGTTTCAGTCAAACTTGGATTAGATGGATCTTTAGCCTCATCTCCTCCCCTATCTACTCCATCCTTATCAATGGCATTCCCTCTCCCCCCTTCCACCCCTCTCGAGGCATTCGGCAAGGGGACCCTCTCTTCCATTTCCTCTTTGTGATCATGGCGGAAGGCTTAGGCAGGTTGCTCAAAGCCCACATTCAATATCGCTCTCTTCGAGGCCTTCGTATCCACCAGCGCCCGCCCCTCTCGCACCAACAATTCGTTGATGACAACATGCTCTTTGGCCACCCCTCTGTTCAAGAAGCCTCCACCCTCAAATCCATCTTGGACTGCTTCACTCTGGCTGCTAGCCCCTCGGTCAACAACTCTAAATCCCAAGTTTTCTTTTTTAACACTCCCATGATCACGCAGCGCAATATTGCTCGAATTCTTGGATTCACCACGGCGGTGCTGCCCTCTAAATATCTAGGTGCGCCGCTCACTGACTCAGCCCTCGAGCAATCATCTTGGAAAGAGTTGCTAGACAAGCTGGAAAATCGGCTATCCCTATGGACCCATCGAGCTCTGAATCTGGCGAGTCGTCTCGTCTTAGTCAAATCGGTCCTTCAAGCAATGCCTCTGTACCTTTTCTCCATGCTGGCGACACTAAAATGGGTTCTCAAGGCCATTCAGAACCTTCAACGCAACTTCCTAAGGGGAGGGGCCAAAGAAAGACGAAAATGGGCCTTAGTGAACTGGCAGGAAGTCTGCATCCCCAAGAAAGCTGGTGGTTTGGGGCTTCGAGACCCTTGTCTAAGAAACAAAGTCATGGGAGCAAAAATTTGGTGGCACTGGGTCTCTAATGCAAGCAGTCTGTGGGCGCAGATGTGGGCCGCCAAATATGCTTGAAACTGGCCAATGGAGGATCTCATTCGTTTTGATAATGATCACGCAGGTTCCCTTATCTGGAAGGCAGCTAGTCAACATATAGCACTAGTTCGAGACCATAGCTTCTGGGAAGTCAGGTTAGGGAGATCAGCCAACTTCTAGCACGATTCATGGCAACAAATGCCAAGGTTAGCGAACCTCTTTCCAACCTCTGATTGGCAAGGCACGCTGGAGCATCTCCCTCATCAAAATGTTGGTACCTTTTGGACTCGCCCTGCCTCTCCCACAAGCCATTTTCGACAATGGCTCACGGCTGACCAATTGCACTCTCACAAGAGACAAGTTCGTATCTCTGAAGAGCCCGATAATCTCTGTTGGGGCTATTCTACTACTGGAACTTTCACCACCAAGGAAGCCTACAACCTATCCCTCCCAGCCTCACAGCCTGATGGTATCTGGGAGAAAGTTTGGCACTCGAAAAACTAGCCTAAAATTTCTACTTTTCTCTGGCTCCTTAGTAAACGTCGCCTCCTCACTTGGGACAATCTCCGCAAGAAAGGCTTCATCGGTCCTTCCCAATGTCCCAATTGCGGTATTAAGGAGGAAACCTCTAAGCACCTTTTCAATGGATGTGAAGTGGCCATGGCACTTTAGGATAAATTGGTCCTTCTCTGCAAAAAATCAAATAGAATCATGGGGAGCATCATCAACACCATTCACAGTTGGCCTTCCACTCCATTTCAGTGCACCATTCTCAATGCTCTTTGGATTATGATACCAGGGCACCTACTCTGGGTGGTATGGAAAGAGCGCAATCGCAGAATATTCAAGGATCAGCTCCCTCCCACAGACATTCTTTGGAATATGGTCTGCAGTCATATACAGGAGACTCTAGCCCTTCATCATTGGAGGGAAGATGACCTGCCCTCCCTTCAGAGTGAGAAAATTATTTGGGCCAATTGGAACTTACGGTTACATTCGGCCACCATCCCTGAGCCCCCCTCAAACCAAATGTTTCCCTCTCCTAGACGATGGACCCCTCTGTCTCCAGGCCACTACAAGCTCAACTTTGACGGAGCCTCTAAAGGGAATCTAGGGAGAGCGGGCTATGGAGGTATTTTCAGAACTTCCATTGGCCAGGCGCATTTACTCTTCTTTGGTTGCCTTGGTTGGGCTACCAACAATTCGGCAGAGCTTGGAGGACTGCTCCAGGGGCTCATCCTTGCCAAGGAGCATCACTTGTTTCCCCTTATCATTGAAGGTGATTCACAGATTCTAATCAATATGGCAAAGCGACTCCAGGCCGGCTCCTCCGCCTCCAACCTCATCAAAATTTGGCGTCTAGCCACCAGGATCAAAACGCTCGAGCAACGGATGCACATTGACACTGCTATAGACTACGACCATGTTCGATGCTCTGCCAACAAAGTAGCGGATCTCCTGGCCAACAAGGGTGTCCAGCACTGCGACTCCATATGGGTTGGACCTCTTACCTCTGTTAATGATGAAGCTTTCCTTCAGGTTTGCACTCTACTGGTGCACAATGACAACCATCCCCTGGATGTGGGTGGTATTTAGTCACACAGATTTCCATGAGGCGACCATGTGGCTCACCACATGGCGCGCCCATGTGCCCCATCCTTGGGATGCACAACGCCATCAAAACTCATGTGGGTTGGGCCTTAAATTCCCATGTGCCACCTTAAAATCTACGTACTCTGCGAGTTGGCTAATTACTCCTTCTCTCAGCATGTTGCTCTATCTTCCCGCTCCACCTATGGCTTTCCAACCCACCCTGACTGTCATCATGTCCCTCCTTCTGCTTCGGCCCTCATCTACTTTGGTGCGAAGTCTTTGGGCTTCCGCCTCTGTAGCGATGCCTTCGTCTTATCGAGCCTTATACACGCCGGCCAGAATGCCGCGTCGCCATCGACAGCCTAGCAGAAGAGCGGGGGGAAGGGGCCTCCCTTCGCTAGCTCCCCTGCCCAACCAGCGATGAGCATGAAAGCTCTCCTTAGCATGTCCTCGTTGAGCTCCTTAGTTTGCAGGTTTTGGATGCCTCTCTTGTTTGTTCTTTCAGTTTCTTTTTGCACTATGTTAAAGGCTGGTTTTCGCCAAGGGTAGCTTGGTATATTTGGACTATTTTGGCAGGTTTCCCCACAAGGGGCGGTCTAGTTTTTACCAGCAGTTTTTTGTACAGTCCCTCAGTAATGGATTTCTCCATTTTTGAGGATGTGCCTTGTAAACTTTGTTTGATGACTTAATAGAAATAGTATTACTTAGAAAAAAAAAGGGTTTGAATAAAAATAAGAATGGGTTACTTAAATATTAATAACTCATATTACAAAACTTAATAAACCCTAGTTCATAAAGTGGATCCCACCCATTTTTTACAAACTTTACAATAGACGAAAAATGCATTTCAACTTCAAATTAGAGGAAATATCAGCCTAAAAGTTGCTTGCTAGGGAAAAATCAAGAAATTAATATAAAATGATTTTTAAATATTACTTTACTTTTATCTATGTTCTACAATATTTATTAGCATGGTATTTAATAAATTTTTTTAATATATTATTTCTACATTTTTATTTTATAGATACTTCAATTTAACTCTCTATATTTATATTTTATATTTAATTATCTATACATATCTTATATTTAACTATTTTTTTTGGTGTTTTCTTAACAACATTGTTGCTCACTTTTATTAAAATAATTGTTTATAGATATTTTATATTTTAATTTAACTCTCTATATTTATATTTTAATTTAACTCTCTATATTTATATTTTATATTTAATTATCTATACATATTCTGTATTTAACTATTTTTTTGGTGTTTTTTTTAACAACATTGTCTACTTAAACTAATATATATATATATATATATATATATATATATATATATATATATATATATATATTTGTAATTAGTCTGTCCTTTTTGGAATATATTTTTTTTAACTATTTTATATTTAACTATATATTCTATATTTTTGGCCAAAATATGATAATTTGCAATATTTGAAATACTTTTTTAAACTATTTTTTATTTAACTATTTTATATTTCACACACACACACACACACACACACACACACACATATTGAATTCACGCTGCTTTTTGTGATCCATAATTTGTATATTGATTTTTTTGGGGTAGAAATCACATTATAATATCACATTATCATTTTGGAGTCTAAGCGTTTTAGAACCTGGGCATGGTTATTAATGTGAAATAGTTCACTAATATCCAGATTTACATTTTATCATGTATATTTCTTTTATGGTGTTTTTTTGGGACATGGTTATTAATGCGAAATAGGGGGATATTTTTAATTTATATTTGTTCATTAATATTAAGTTTTACATTTTGGAGAACACGACATGGTTATTAATGTGAAATAGGCTCATATTTTTAATTTATATTTTGTTCACTAATATCGAGATTTACATTTTAGCATGCATTTCTTTTTTGGTGTTTTTTTGAGGCATGGTTATTAATGTGAACTAGGTTGACATTTTTAATTTATACTTGTTCACTAATATCAAGATTTACATTTTAGCATATATATTTCCACAATCAATAAATTGTTGATGTTGAGGAGTCCCAGAGGAGGAGTTCTGGAGAACTATGAATGTTTGCCCAAAGTTATCTTCAGGGGCTTGAAGCTTTGTGTTGATGTGAAGAGTGCTAGACCCCTATATATAAAAGATGTTAAAATATAGTTGTTAGAGAATTCTAGGAGATTAATTGAATCTGATGGGAAGGAGTTGTTGATTAAATTATATATATATATAAATATATAAATAAATAAATTGATTATTAAAGAATTAAATATGTCAAAAAATTAAAGTAATTAATGTTTTGAAGGATAACAAATTACAATTTTGACTTGAATAAGAGAAAAATAATTCTTATTATATAAGAAAAATAAATTCAAAAAAATAATTCTTATTATATAAGAAAAAGAAATTCAAAAAGAAATATGAATTTTAAATTATTATTGATAAACTTTTAGATTATTAAATTATATATTAAAATAAAAATAAATTTGGTATAAAATGGTTTTTAGAACTTGTTAAATTGATGATTAAAATTTGGTCAAAAGAAAGAAAATTAATTATATATAAAACTAAGCAAAAAATCAATGAGAAGGAATAATAATTATTAAATTAAAATTAAATTAAACTAGATAATATTTATTTAATTTAATTAAAAAAATTAAATTAAGTTAAATTGAAGGCAATTATAGAAGGATAAAAGAAAATATTCAAAGGGTGGAAAACAAGAAGGGGAAAGGAAAACTGGGGGAATAAGGAGTAAGAGGGGTAAGGAGCCCGCCCCCCACCTCATTTTCCTTTTCCCTTCTTGTTTTCCACCCTTGGAATATTTTCTTCTATGTTCCTATAATTGCATTCAATTTAATTTTTATTTACTTATTTAATTAATTATTATATCCCCTAACGCTATCCTCTTATAATTGCATTCAATTCAATTTTTATTTATTTATTTAATTAATTATTATATCCTTTAATGCAAGTTATTACCACTCTTAGCCCCAATAGCCCGCCACCCCACCTCATTTTCCTTTCCCCTTCTTATTTTCCACCCTTTGAATATTTTTTTCTATCCTCTTATTATTTCATTCAATTCAATTTTTATTTATTTTATTAATTATTTATTATCTAATTTAATTTAATTTTAATTTAATAATTATTATTTCTTCTCATTCAATTCAATTTTTATTTATTTTATTAATTATTTATTATCTAATTTAATTTAATTTTAATTTAATCATTATTATTTCTTCTCATTGATTTCTTTAGCTTAATTTTATCTTTAATTAGCTCTCTTTTGTTCTTCCTTTTAACTCATCTCCATTCGTAATTAATTTCTTATTCAATATCAAAATAATAAATTAAAAAAAATTCTAGCTTACAAAAAAACAAAATTCCTTGGTTTTCAATTCTTTTCATTGGGCAGAGAGGCGCATTCTACAACCCACAATATGATATGTAACCATTTCGATCATGAAAGTTGAAATTTTACTTATGTCGACCAAAATAAAAATTATAACTTTTTAAAAAAAATCTAAAAATACAAATAATTAATTTAAATGTTTTATATAGTTATTCAAATTCAAAGTATATGATAACATAACTATTAAACCCATAAGATAATTACATTGTAACTTTTTTATCTCAAAAACTAATGAAAAAAAAACTATAATACAATTTTCTTATGTGTTTAATAGTTATTTTATCATATACGTGATCATAAATTTACCTTCAACAATTTTTTTTTACCACATTAAAATTCCAAATCAATAAAATTGTAAACATCTTTACTCTTTACTATAGTCAATACCATTTCTTAAAATAAAGTAAAAAGGTTAATTTAACACAAAGAGTATAAAATCTTGCTCCAAAATCTTTTAATATTTCTTTTAATTACATATTTGTAAAATGAATATTTAAAAAGAAAACCATATCTTATGGATATATTAAAATCTCTAAGACATAAATATTTCCACGCCAAAGTTGTAATATTTGAAAATTTTGTTATCATGCCATGTAAAAATTATCATTAAATCTAATATTAATAATATTTTTTTTTCTTCTAAATAACACTGATTCTATTATATAGCACATAAAAATACAATTCATAACGATCCCACCAGAGCTGCTATGCTAGCCAATTCCGGCAAGTGTGCTGTTCAAAAACACAAAAAATGTTACTGCCCCAGTTGGGGAAACCGGTCCATAGATTGCTGCCCCGAGTGGGGAAACCAACATTTACCATAATTGTTCAAAAAATTATAGTGCTGTGAAAGAGCAAAAAAACCATAAGAACAGTAAAATGAAACCTGGCTGAAGTAGGAAACCTCTCGAAACTGATTTTGAAGTGGCGAGACATGCTACTGGTCATGAGGAGAAGGCGCTTCAACTATGAAGCAGCCGTAGTGATGCAGGAGCATCCTGCTAAATTGTCATTATTTATTTGGGTGATTTAGGGGGTGATGTTTTTTTTAATTATTTTATAAATTATGTGCATTTTAAATAAATTAAGAGAAAAAATATGAGTGTGAGGTTTATTGTAAATAGTCTCTTATAATTGAGAATATGAGAGGAGTTGGTTGTCTAGATATCTTAGGGATTATTAACTCCTTAAATAGAACTTAGTTGAGTCAAAGGAGGGATAAGCTATTTTAGGATTTGGTTGAGTCATTTGTGGGGGAAATCATGGATTCAAATTAATCCACAATTATGTATAAATATGAGATTTGTATGATGATGGAGAATAGATATAGAGGATGGAATAGGACAGAGGAAAAGAAGAGATCATAGAGTAGGAATGGTGTGACAGTGTGACGAGTTGTAAAGGCGAGGGCCGAGAGGCCACAAATGTAATATTCGGTAGAGAAGAGTTTGAATCTGAAATTTCTTATTACTATTATATGCAAGTATTTTGTTTGTGTTCAACTCTCTGTTCATATATATTATTTAAACCTATGTTACACAAATATGCACTAAATTATACCATAGACAAACCATCAAATTACAGAATTGTAAGATTAGTGGCAGCGCTAAGACTTGAGAAACATAAATGTAATATGGGAAGAGTGCAAAAGGAACAATTTGTAAGTGGGATTCGATGGTAATTGTCTCATTTTGATGTAGGATCCATAAATATGAATCCTATGCATATGGTCATGTATTTGAGTATATTGTTGTGTTTATCTGCGTTGGATATTGGAGGTTTCGTTGAACCTATGAAAATCGACATTTGATATTACAAAGCATTTGTGGACTCTATTCTTCCGCATACATTCTGATTTGGGCAGTATTCATTGCACCACTTAGTCTTCAAAGGAGTCTTCTTCCTTCTTTGACGATTGCACTGTAGGCTCTGGTGTTGAAGTAGAACATACACCTGCACCCACAACCTTATCATCTTTTCCTGAGCTGTCGCTCCCTTTGCTGCTGGAGGAACGCATGGTTGGTTTGGTAGGCAGGGCCTCTGATTTTTCTGGAGTACTGAGGGTAGGATGAGGATATAGTAGACTTTCTAAGACATTTCCGAGAGCCAGAACCAACAGAGCTAGAATGGATTTCTGGAAAATGCATCGAAAGAGTGGCTGAGACAAGATGATGGTCCAAAGCGTCGGTGGAGTCGAGATTGAGCGTGAATTCGGCCAGATTGTCCTCACAGGGGGGGGGGGTGGCTTTCATCATGGAGGGATATGGGAGGGCGAGAGGACTGGCCTCTTCCGCAGCCTATGCTACGCCTCATCCTGTGATGCCGAGGCATGGCGTTGCAGATGGGCTCAAGCGCGATGAGGAGAGAAGCAGAATTGCTGGAGGAGATTTGGCAGGTTGCCTCAAGTTGCAGAGGAGGCGGGGAATGGAGGCTGGGGTGCTTCGGAAAAAGACCTACAAAATGTACAAAGACTAGCAAACTGCAGGAGAAGACAGAGGGAATGAAAGTGTTGGGTGCCATGAAATACCGGGAAGGGAAGTAGACTGGACAAGTGTAAAAGCTTGATGTAGGTGGGTTAATGGTGGTGTCGGGTGAGCTGCTGCCCCATTTAATCCTATTTGATTTCTTTCACTAGTTTCCTTGATTTTAGTGTAGATGGTGATTTCTAATCTTATTTGATTGCTTTCACTAGATGCATTGATTTCAATATAGATGTTGATTTCTAATTATATTTGATTGCTTGCACTAAATGCATTGATTTAAATGTAGATTAGTTAACTAAATGAATTGATTTAAATGTAGATGATTTATAATCCTATTTGATTTCTTGCACTAAATCTATTTATTTCAATGTAGATTGTGATTTCTAATCCTATTTGATTTCTTGCATTAGATGCATTGATTTCATTGTAGATGTTGGTTTTAAATCCTATTTTCCTACTTGCACTAGACTCATTTATTTGAGTGTAGATGTTGATTTCTAATCATATTTGATTACTTGCATTAGATGCATTGATTTTAGTGTAGATGTTGTTTTCTGTTATTATTTGATTTCTTGCATTAGTTGCATTGATTTCAGTGTATATGTTGATTTCTAATTTGATGTAATTGGATGTATGATGGTACATTAACATTGTACATTGATTTTGTGTTATAGTAATTCAACCTATTAATATTGGAGAGCAAGAGAGACAACGTATGATGTTTACTACAATAGCTCAAGCTAAATATTTAAATGGTTTACGATTCCAAATATCCTTTTCAAATAATCAATATGAAAATATGACAAAACTAACATGGGTGAAAATAAGAATAGTAGAAGAAAATAGTTTGAAATCATCATAACTACAATCTAGTATTCATTGTTTCTATCATCAATATTATTACATTGTCACTTTATCTGGGTAATTTATTTCATCATTGTGCTATTTTACAATATTTATCATTCAACAAATTGAGGTAACTAATCAAATTTAAAATTAAAATGACTCAATAAATCTAAAACATATTTAACATATTTAAAATGGTTGTTAATATTAGATGTATTTTCATATTATTGATAAAAGTAAGTATATGTTCTGTATATCCATATATTTCCTAACAAATTTAGAGAGGACCGCATCGAGAGGCACCCCGAGAACCTTTCCTCAAGTTTTGCACTCAAAAAAGAGGTTTTCACCTCGAGAGATTTGATCCCTCTCGGCGCTTGATAGATCCGGAGTTAAGATGGATCTAGGCTGGTAGTATTGAAGAACATGTGTCGACGTTTCGAATCCCAACTGAATCCATCATCAAGAATTTTTAGAATGAAGAATTTTAAAGAAAGATTACAGACTTTTTATGAACGGGTCAGAAATTGCTGAAACTAGGAGGGAGAACGTTGTTGATCGGAATGGTACCAATGACATTTCATTCACTGGCAGCTTAGATTACTCCTGAACATGCAAGAGAAAGGTGGTGAGCTCCGGTATAAACCCAGATTGCAAATCAGATGTTGCAGACAGTAGCTAGAAAGATTACAAAGAAAAAGTCTGCAATGACACCGCTCCAATTGACAACTTATAAAAAAATTTAATTTATATATTAAAACTAAATTAACCGTCTTAGTTATTTTAGAATAAATAATAAATAAACTTAAAAATAAAATAGAATAAACAAAATAAAAAATACAATGAGAAATATGATTATTAAAATTAATATTAATAAAAAAGAAAAGAATAATAATTAGAAATACAAAAATTCAAAACTTTGGTCAGTTCAAAGAAATTGATCTTTATAAAAAGTCTGTAACCTTTCTCTAAAATTCTTCAAGAGTCTTGATGATGGATCCCAATTAGAGTTCGAAAGGTCGATACATGTTCTTCAATACTGTGGATAATCCGGAAAGCTTCTTACAAAATGATCACCAAAGGAGTTTAAAAACCAAGAGTTATATCTCTTAAATAATTTTAAATTGTTTAATTGGTGTATCTATCAAATGTTTTAATATTAATTTAAGCATGAGCCAAATATTTTATTAATGTTATTTACTTACTTTATCTATATAAATTAGAATATCGAAAAAGATATTAATGTAATGTAATTTTTTGTTAATGTTGAGTGCTTTGTGTGTGGAGAACTGTGTTACAAAAGAATGTTTGCCTAATGTTTATGGTAAACCCTTCACCCATCTTCAGAGGCTGAAAATAAATAAATAAAATTAAATATATCTGGAAAAATATAGAAATAAATAAATTGATTATTAAAGAAATAAATGTCCAAAAATAGAAATAATTGATATTTGGAAAGACAACAAATTATAATTTAGTCTTGAATAAGAGAAAAAAATTATTATTATATAAGAAAAAACAAATTTAAAGAGGAATATGAATTTTATTTTTATTTATTTTAATTATTTAGAGGAGCTCAAATTTAATTAAAATTGAAACGGTAAACATAAAGATGATTCAAAAGCAATATATCCAGGGATTCATGGAGGAAAATTGAGATGATTCAAAAGCAATTCATAACCTACAACCTTAAGATCAAGGGAAATACTCCATATCCTATCCTCTTGATCGAATCTAGTTTGTTCCTCATTGAAAGTATAGCTATGTTTAGGTATCTTATGTATAAGAAGAAGCTTGACATCATGGAATCAAAAAGGCTTCCTAAAATTGCTTCTAACTGTAGTCAAAACCCTCACCTTCACCTCAAGCGCGGGTGGCATAAGGTTGTCGAGTCTTGGCTCAACCATTGGGGAATTAAGGAGGAGCTCAGTATGGGTAGCAAAGGTAATATCAAAAATATTATTACCTACAAGTTTAAGGACAAGTTGTGGGAGGATCAGGAGCTGGAGGGCAAAAGAAAGCTAAGATACTATAAGGAAGTGATCAACCCCACCCTTGATAATCAGAATTATCTCTCTATGTTGTCCGACAATAAGAAAAAAATGAACATCGCTAAGATAAGAACTAATTCCAATGAGCTTCGGAGTGAGACCAGGCGGTAGTCTATTCCCAAGACCCCTTAGAATGATAGAATCTATCATATTTGTGATTTTAAGCAGGTGGAAGATGAGAAGCACTTCTTTTTAGACTGCCCTACTCTTACTCACATTCACTCTCAATTCCCTACCATCTCCCACACTTCCAGTCTTCTTGACCTATTAAGCCAACCCACCTATAGCAATATTGGAGCACTTATTTCCCTTCTCTTTGACCATAGAAACAATATTTTGAAGAATCAAACTTAGATTCTTTCTTCTTTCTTAAGGTCTGAAAAACCGCATTGGTGTTGGCGAAGGGTAACCATCATCATCATCATCATCATTTATAAATTTTTAGATTATTAAATTATATATTAAAATAAAAATAAATTTGATATAAATAGTTTTTAAAACTTGTTAAAAAGAATTTAGTTAAATTGAAAATTAAATTTGGTCAAAAGATTATAACCTGCTTAGATCCATCTAACTCTGGATCTATCATGTGTCTAGAGGGATCAAATCCCTCCAGGTGCAAACCTTTGTTCCAAAGGTTTGCACCTGGAGGGATTTGATCCCTCTTAGCTCATATCCAGAGTTAGATGGATCTAGGTTGGTTCTAGTTGAGGGCAACAATGACACATTTTTATATTATCATTATTATGTATATGTTTGAGATCAACTTCATACTTTGAAATTGACATTATGTTTTCTTTGTTTGACATGACTATATAGTTGTATTCTTTAATTTTGATTTTGTTGCTTACCTTGAATGGACTTCTGCACATGGATGCTTTGAGTGGTTTAAGTGTTTATGTGTTTGCATTTGGATGGTAATGTTTGTGAATATTACAATTGTTGTGTTATATTTCTATATGTGTATGTAATTTTATGTTAGTAATTAATTGTTGTGTTATATTTTTATGTGTATGTAATTTTATGTTAGTAATTAGTTGGTGATGAAGAAGGTAGACAATCTTGTCAATAGTTTGCAAGAGGATTGATATTGCACATTTCCACATTTCTTTCATTTAATTTTAGGTATCACAACTTTTGAAAACTAATAATTCTTGATAGTGTCCCTCCAAGTATTACTAAATATATCTTGAAGAATAGTTTTAATAATTTACTACATCAAGATTACTCTTGAAATCATTTGTTTCATTGCTAATGTTTGAAATAATTTATTTTCTTCAAAATATTTTGATGATTTTTTTAATCTATAGTTTGTTTTTCAAAAGTCAAGAAATAATGTAATTTTGAATTTATTTTTAATGAGTGGTCATATTTACAAAATCTTTACATTATTTGTTAGTTTTTCCATATTTTCATATGGATTGTATGAAAAGGATAGTTGAGATCATAAACCATTCAATTCTTTAACTTGAACTATTGTAGTAAACAGCATACCTTGTCTCTCTTGCTCTCCAATACTAATAGGTTGAATTACTATAACACAAAAATAAATGCACATTGTCAATCCAATCACTTTAAGTTAATGTACCATCATACATTGAGTTACATCAAATTAGAAATCATCATCTACGCTGAAATCAATGCATCTAATGCATGCAATCAAATAAGATTAGAAAACATCTACACTGAAATCAATGAATCTAATGCAATCAATCAAATAAGATTAGAAATCAACATCTACACTAAAATCAATGCATCTAGTGAAAGCAATCAAATGAGATTAGAAATAAACATCTACACTAAAATCAATGCATCTAGTGCAAGAAATCAAATACGATTAGCAATCAAAATATACACTGAAATCAATGCATCTAGTGCAAGCAATCAAATGGGATTAGAAACCACCATCTACACCGAAATCAATGCATCTAGTGCAAGAAATCAAATAGAATTAGAAATCAACATTTAAATTGAAATCAATGTATTTAGTGCAAGCAATCAAATAGAATTAGAAAACATCCACACTTAAATCAATGCATCTAGTTGCAACAACCAAATAGGATTAGAAATAAACATCTGCACTAAAATCAATGCATCTAGTGTAAGCAATCAAATATCATTAGAAATCAACATCTACACTAAAATCAATGCATCTAGTGCAAGAAATCAAACAGGATTAGAAACCATCATCTACCATGAATTCAATGCATTTAGTGCAAGAAATATTCTTCCCTTTCTCCCCACACCATTTGTATCTATATCTCCCTCCATCTCCCCTCCTTTGTCTCTCTATATCACCCTAAACATACACACTCTCTCTCTATCTCTTCCTTTTCACTCCCCCTCTCTCTCTCTCTCTCTCCACTTTTCTCTTTGTATGTATTTATTCTTCTATCCCTCTCTCCCCTTCCATATCGATATTTTTTTTCCCCCTCTCTCCTCCTCTCTCTCAAGTCCTTTTTGTCCCAGCGCCCTCTCTTCCCTCATCTCTCTCTCTCTCTCTCCCCCCTCCTTCTGTCTCCATCTCTCTCTCTCTCTTACCCTTCTCTCCCTCTCTCACTTCTCTCCTTCTCTCTCTCTTCATTCTTCCTCTCCCCTCTCCTTCAATTTATCTCCTTCAATGCAAGAAATCAAATATGATTAGAAATCACCATCTACACTGAAATCAATGCATCCAGTGCAAGAATTATTCTTCCCTCTCTCTCCCCTCCATCTATATCTATATCTCCCTCCATCTCTCCTTCTTTGTTTCTCTATCTCACCCACTCCCCCCCCCCAAACACACATGCTTTCTCTCTCCATATCTATTTATCTTCCCTCCCTCTATCTCTTTATTCTTCCATCTCTTCTTTCTCTTTCATATATATATATATATATATATATATATATATATATATATATATATATATATATCTTTTGTATCACTATATCACTCCCAAAACATACACACTCTTGATCCATATTTATATATCTCTCCCTTGCTATTCCTCTCCCTCTCTCTCTCTCTCTTCCCCTTCTCTCCCTTTCTCCCTCTGTATACCTCTCTTCTCTCCTCTCTTATCTCTCTCTCTCTCCATCTCCCTTATCATTCACCCTCTCTCTCTCCACCTTTCTCTCATTGTGTCGTTCTTCTTACCCCACTCTTTCTCTCGCTTCCTCTCTCCTTCTCTTTCTCCCTTTCTCTCCTGCCTCCCTCTGCTCTCCCCCCATCTCTTTGTCTTTGTCTCTCTCTTTGCCCTCCAACTTCGTCACTATCTCTCCTTATATCCCCCTCTTCTCTCTATCTCTCCTTTATCTCAGTATCTCACCCCCAAACATATTCACTCTCTCTCCATCTCTCCCTTGTCACTCCCTCTCTCTCACTTTCCACTTTTCTCTCTCTATATGATTCTTCTTCCCTCCCTATCTTTCCTTCCAACTCCATTTCTCTATCCCTCCCTCTCTCCTCCTCTCTCTCAAGTTCTCTCTCATCCTTCCCCTCTCTCCCTTTATCTCCCTTCCTTTATCTCTCTGCCTCTATCACTTTGTCTTTGTTCTTCCTTCCCATATATATCTAGAGTAAATATATATCATGATATATTAATATATATTATAATATAGGAAATTTAGTATTGTATTAATCTTAAGTTATTAAATTTATAATATTAATATTGGATTTCCCTGGATGCGGGTGATCTATAGGAAATGCGATATGGCGGCTCCTCCGCAAGGCGCATGGCACAGCCACATGACTGTGCATGGCCACCATCTAGAAGCTATTAAATGGGGCAGCAGCTCACCTGACACCACCATTAACCCACCTACATCAAGCTTTTACACTTGTCCAGTATGCTTCCCTTCCCGGTATTTCATGGCACCCAACACTTTCATTCCCTCTGTCTTCTCCTGCAGTTTGCTAGTCTTTGTACATTTTGTAGGTCTTTTTCTAACCAGCCTAGATCCATCTTAACTCCAGATCTATCAAGCGCCGAGAGGGATCAAATCTCTCGAGGTGAAAACCTCTTTTTTGAGTGCAAAACTTGAGGAAAGGTTTTCACCTCGAGAGATTTGATCCCTCTCGGCGCTTGATAGATCCGGAGTTAAGATGGATATAGGCTGGTTTCAGTTGTGTGTGACCAAGGAAAATCTATCGATAAATATGAGGAACATATGCTTAATTTTATCAATAATATGTAAATACATCTAATATTAACATAACCATTTTAAATATGTTAAATATGTTTGAGATTAAGTGAGTCATTTTAATTTTAAATTTGATTAGTTACCTCAGTTTGTTGAGATGATAAATATTGTAAAATAACTTTAATGATGAAATAAAATTTTGAATGCAAAGTGATAATGTAATAATATTGAATGATAGAAACTGTGAATAATAAGAATATAGTCAATTACGAATAGTCTTCATTGTGATCGATTTCAAACTATTTTCTTCTACTATTCTTATTTTCACCCATGTTAGTTTTGTCATATTTTCATATTGGTTATTTGAAAAAGGACAGTTGGGTAAACCATTTAAATATTTAGCTCGAGCTGTTGTAGTAAACATCATACCTTGTCTCTCTTGCTCTCCAATATTAATAGGTTGAATTACTATAACACAAAAATCAATGTACATTGTTAATGTACCATCATACATCCAATTACATCAAATTAGAAATCAACATATACACTTAAATCAATGCAACTAATGCAAGAAATCAAATAATAACAGAAAACAACATCTACACTAAAATCAATGCATCTAATGCAAGTAATCAAATATGATTAGAAATCAACATCTACACTCAAATAAATGAGTCTAGTGCAAGTAGGAAAATAGGATTTAAAACCAACATCTACAATGAAATCAATGCATCTAATGCAAGAAATCAAATAGGATTAGAAATCACAATCTACATTGAAATAAATGCATTTAGTGCAAGAAATCAAATAGGATTATAAATCATCTACATTTAAATCAATTCATTTAGTTAACTAATCTACATTTAAATCAATGCATTTAGTGCAAGCAATCAAATATAATTAGAAATCAACATCTATATTGAAATCAATGCATCTAGTGAAAGCAATCAAATAAGATTAGAAATCACCATCTACACTAAAATCAAGGAAACTAGTGAAAGAAATCAAATAGGATTAGAAATCACCATCTACATTGAATTCAATGCATTCAGTGCAAACAATAAAATAGGATTAAAAATAATCTACATTGAAATCAATTCATCTAGTGCAAGAAATCAAATATAACCAAAAATCAAAATCTACATTAAAATTAATGCATCTAGTGAAATCAATAAAATAGGGTTAGAAATCATCATCTACACTGAAATTAATGCATTTAGTGCAAGCAATCAAATAGGATTAGAAATCGTCTACATTAAAATCAATCCATCTAGTGTAAGTAATCAAATATCATTAGAAATCAACATCTACACCAAAATCAATTCATCTAGTGCAAGAAATCAAATAGGATTAGAAATCACCATCTACACTGAAATCAATGCATCTACTACAATAAATATTCTTCCCTCTCTCCCCCATATATATCTATATATCCCTCCATCTCTCCTTCTTTTTCTCTTTATCTCACCCCACCAAACACACACTCTCTCTCACTCCATATCTATCAATTTCCTTGTCCCTCCCTCCTTCTCTCCATCTATCTTTTTTTCTCTTCACCTTAAATATATATCTATATCTCACTCTATCTCTCTATATCAACTCCAAAACATAAAATCTCTTTCTCCAATCTATCTATCTATCTATCACTTCCTGCTCCTCCTCTCTCTCCCCCTCTCTCTCTCTCTCTTTTCCCCTTCCCCCCCTCTCTCTCGCTTCTATCTCTCTTCCTTCCTGCTACCCTTTCTCCTTCTCTCTCCATCTTCTTTATCACTCCCTCTCTCTCTCTCCACCTTTCACCCTCTATGTCTTTATTCTTACCTCCCTCTCTCTCTCTCTCCATCTTCATATCTCTTTCCCTACCTCTCTTCACTCTCTCTATTCCTTTCTCTCCGTTTCCACACTCTCTCTATCTTCACCTTCAAACTTTGTTACCATATGCCTCTCTCTCTCCTTCTCTCCCCCCTTCTCTCCATATCTCCTTATTTGTCTCTTTATCTCACCCCAAAACATACACACTCCCTATTCTTCTCTCCCTTGTAACTTCCCCTCTCTCTCCACTACTCACTCTTTATGTATTTCTTCTTCCCTCCCTCTCACCTCATCTAGCTCCATCTCTAAATCCCTCCCTCTCTCCCCCTCCAAATCCATATTTCTATCCCTCCCTCTCTCCTCTTCTCTTTCAAGTCCCCTCTCTTTTCCTTCCCCTCTCTCCCTTTCTCTCCTACCTCCCTTTCTCTTCCCCCATCTCTCTCTCTCTCTCTCCATCTCTCATTCCCTCCCTCTCTCCCCATCCAAATCCATATTTCTATCCCTCCCTCTCTCCTACTCTCTTTCAAGTCCCCTCTCTTTTCCTCCCTCTCTCTCCCTTTATCTCCTACCTCCCTTTCTCTTCCCCCATCTCTCTCTCTCTCTCTCTCTCTCTCCTACAATCCTCTCTTCCCCCATCACTCTCTTCGTCTCTCTCATCAATTCTCTCTCGCCTCCTTCTATTTGACCCCCTAGCTCTCTTTCTCTTTCTCTCTCTCTCTGTCCTCCAATCCTCTCTCTTCCCCCATCACTCTATCTCACTCTCCAACTATCTTACTGTTTCTCTCCCTTTATCCTTATCTCCCCCCTTGTCTCCATCACTCCCCCTTTCTCCTTCTCTCCACCCTTGTATCCTTCACTCCTATGTATCTTTATCTCACCCATAAGCATACACACTCTCTCTCCATCTCTCCCTTGTCACTCCCTCTCTATGTATTTCTTCTTCCTGTCCTCGCTCCGCCTCCAACTCTATCTCTCTATCTCTCCTTCTCTCCTCCTCCTCTCATCCTTTCTCTCTCTTCCTTTCTCTCCTACCTCCCTCTCTCTTCCCCCTTATTTCTCTCTCTCTCTCTCACTCTCTACCCTCCAATCCTCTCTCCTTCTCCCTCCCTCTCTCCTTATCTCTCTCCCACCTCCATCTTTATGTCTCCCTCTCCCTCTCTTACCCTTCTCTAACTCTCTCACTCTTCTCCCTCTCTCTCTCTTCATTCCTCTTCTCCTCTCTCCTTCAATTTATCTCCATATCTCCCTTGTCACTCCCCCCATTTCTCCACCTCTATCATATATCATGATATATTAATATATATTAAAATATAATAAATATAATATTGTCTTAATCTAAACATATTAAATTTAATAATATTAATGTTAGGGTTAATAATGTTTTTTTTGGCATGGTATTAATAATAATTTGGTCCATGGTATTTGACCGTTATACTTCATATATAATTATATGTTGATTTCTAATCGTATTTGATCTATTTTTATTTATTTACCTTACCTCTTTATACCTCTTTTATATTTATTTATTTAGCATACCTCTTTTATAAATATGTTATTTGGCCCATGGTATTTGCCCATGGTATTATTAATAATTTGTCCCATGGAATTTGGCCCATGGTATTAATGATCATTTGTCCCATAGGCTTCACCTAAATAAAACCTCTTTTTGAGTTTTTGTAAATATAAAGTGGTTTATTGGGTAAATATAAAAATCGGTCTTATTTATTTACCATACCTCTAGTTTATTTATATTTTTATTTATTTACTATCCCTCGAGTAATATAAAAAGAGGTTTTATTTATTTACCATACCTATGGTTTATTTATTTTTTTACTTATTTACCATATTTTATTTATTTACCATATCTCTTTTTTGAGTGTTAGTAAAACTCTTCATATTTGAAGTTTAAATTTATTTTTAATGAATTTTTAATTGTTCATTTATATGTTTATGTAAGTTATTCTTCAAGCCGACATTTTTTTTTGGCTTCCGACATACTTACACATCGGGGTCATACTGGGCTGTAGAATGCGCCTCTCGGCGCAATAAATAATCCAAAGAGCTTCTTACAAAATATAACTCTTTTTAAATTTTAAATTTAAAAAATGTTGATTAGTTTACCAATGGAATTTGAAAATTTTATAACCACTTTTAAACTGAAATTACCCATCAAACATTAATAAAATTTAATCTCTACCATCATCCCGCTTTCAACATCATCCGTCGATATCATTCAAGCGGTTTTACTAAAACCACTAAACGAGGGGGTTCCCTCTTTTTAAATTCAAAACCCCCTCCGTCATCGATTTGAACATGAAATATTTCAGACCGTTGATTGTTCTAAGACTTGCAGGAGGTATGAACCTGGAAAACCATGAGTTTGCTAATATGATATTTCAGTGCAATTATGATCTAGAGGAGACAACCATGCCAAGACCCTCCAAACAAATTTCTAGCGACCCTCGTTTAACGCAGATGACGTGGTGCTTACTGTCACATTTTGAAGGCAGGTTACGCTTGAACTAGCTTTCTTGATCATTGAAGAAAGCTTTCCATGTTTCAAATATCTGTTGGCTTGCAACCATTATTATCTTTGCTCTCTGCAGATGAAATGACATGGAAATGCCATAAGAAGGATATTTGGAGGGAGTTGTTTTTAATGTAATTTTTTTTTTTTTTTTTTTTTTAAGTTTTTGGTAGATTTTTTTAGTTGGAATTTGGAGGAAAATTTTGAAGTGAGATTTTGATCTGTGTTATTTAAATTGGTTTTTTTTGACTATAAATATGGATTCAGCACTTTGAAAATCTCACAAAACACTTCAATTATACAGAATTTAACTATCAAACTTGTAATTTCAATAAATTCACAATTTTATACTAATTATATCTTAAAAAAAATCCAAATTTTTTTTCCAAAAAATATCATTAAAGACCACTCGTGTTTTGAGATGGATATTATCAAACGAACGTTGCCGTTACATTGCTCTCACGATTTTTTGAAGTTGAATCTTGGGCATTTGTTTCTTCTTGCTGACCACTGTAAGCTTTAGTTAGGTTACACATTTCTACAAAGCCACTAGTAAACTGGTTACGTTCTTTGCTATTACCATTACATTTGAAAATTTGATCCCTCACACACTAATCGGTAAAGGAATCCTTGGCTTTTGGAAAAGATGATACTGCAACAAAACCATGTTTCTTATTAAATACCTTCACATTTTCTTTCACAAGAATGAACTATGGTACACCTTTGTTCCATGCGCTGTTTTTAGCTTTTTCAGTTTTAACTCTTTACAGGAGATTAAGAAATTAATTGAAGAACACTTGAACATTGTTGAAATATAAAAAAAACTTTCTTGTTGTGCCTCTGCAGTGCCTTATTCAAAGTGATTAAGGACTGTTGAATTTCAAAGTCAAATTTTGTTTGGCAACATCTCCTCTCTTTAAGCCAGGTTTGAAAATTCTTTGACATTCCGGCTTTGCAAAACTCTGCTAATGCACCAAAGAGCAGTTACAGTATGGCTCAAGAATCTCCCTTTTTTACCCTCACTCTCCAACAATTGTTTCAGAAAATTTGCAAAAGAACAACTAAAAAGGGAGAGAAAAACTATTCAATACCTCTGGAAGCTCGGGTAGAATGAAAAATGGCACGTCATGAGCTAGGTTTGAGGTATAGTGGGGAATATATTGCAGAGTAATGGCAAGGGCCAGTGTGTGTAAGGATTTCAAAATCGAAGAGGCATTGGATGAGAGGAATATACACATAACCATCCCGTAGGATATGGGCTTCAACCCTTGGTTTTTATAAATATCGATGGGTTGTAAGGATTTAAATGAGCAGTTTATTATTATTATTCAATTTTAAGGTTATGGTCAAGTCAGATATTAAATTGGTGTATGAGATTTTTTTGTTTATGGGATAAGGAAAGTTTATAAAGACATACATACTCTATATTTTTTATTTTGAACTTATGATTTTTTAAGAGAAAACACATGCTCTTAACCATTAGACCCAATCAAACTGTATTAAGCTGATGAAGAAAAAAATAACTATATATAACATTAACACTTAATCTTGAATGAAGAAAATGACAGATCTCAATGTATATCTGACAACCCAAGTGAAACAGAGTGTCATGCCAATTGGCAATTTGATGTTCATAGTTGGCAAGAGGTGACATGGCAGACATAAAACCTATTCTAATACTTCACATCGCCATTGGAAACCACCTATTAATTCAATAAAGCAAGTTTTATATTACGTGTTGGTGGCCAATCTTTTCACCCAGGCATCATAAATGTCACAAAATCACCTTGTATTAATAGTTCAGTGCGTAAGCATATTTTATTTAATTTTGTTGGCTGGCACCACTTCATGAACCATAAACATTACCATCGGAACTTCAAACATTTCATTTAAACGCATACATCACCGTGGGTTTTAATCACAATATATATCATGCACAATGCAAACATCACCAAATAGTTTGACAACATAAAAGAAACTACAACACTGACCTCGTAACCTTAAGTTCACACAGCTTTGCCAACCTTGGGATACATGGAAAGTACTAACTTGTGGTTTTGAAACCATATAAATGTGCTCTATGATGGTTCACAACCTTGCATCGTGTTATAATATAATATGTTTGGCCAAAGAACAATATAATATGCATATGATAACTTTGTTGGGAGAACTTATGGATATGGCACAAAAGTGCTTCTTGAGCCTTTGACATTAAAGTTACGTATGTCAAATGCATAAAATTAAAATCCATATTTTCTTATATGTTTTAAATAAAATTAGTATATTTTAGGCTTTCCTTTTATTCATTGCATTCATAGTAGAAACCTTGCCTTAATAAACTCAAATATGGAATAATATGTGGTGCATTTATTGTTTATATATCATTGTGTATGACATAATTTTTTTTTTAATGATTTTAAGGTGGGGTCTTACTTACTAGTTTCATTTATCATTATACATATTTTTTGAGATTTAGATTTCATTTACTTGTTATGGGAATAAGGAAGACACTCATAATGGTTTTCGAAATTTCAATATTGACATATTTAACATTGGTGACTCCATAGGGTGGTTTGTGTAGTGCAAATAAGAACTCAAAAATATATGGTAATTGAGTTAATATTGCAAATGAGTAGGATGTGAGCTGTCATTGGGGGGACAAGACACAAGGTATGTGAGAAGTGGGACAAAGAAAACTATACCTAGGGTGGTTTTTCACAAGGAATGATAAGGTTAAATAAGGTTTCTTCGTAATCTAACTCTCGAACAAAAAGAAATGTCCATTGTCCCTGTATTAAAGATGCTGCTGATGACAGTTTAAAGATGCCAACATATTAATCTTTTAGAGATATAAATCTTAAGAGAAAATTGTATCAGAGAAGGTGTTATTGTCTTATAAAAAATTATTTCCAACTATACTCAAAATTATATATATATATATATATATATATATATATATATATATATATATATATATATATATATATATATATATATATATAAAGGAAAAAAGAATAACAATAGAAAAATGATAAAACTTAGTGAAAGATTGAGAAATAAAAGCTAGGAAAGGATTGCAAAAAACTAAAATAAACTGAAAAATAGATGCAACAAGAGACATAGTCACAGAAAATAAAAGTTCAAAAAGAAATATTTACAAGAAAAATTGGTGATTTTGACAGTTTATTCCTATGCTACCTCTAGGTATGGCTTGAGATGAGAGCCATTCGTAGTGTAGGGCATGATGCTGTCATTTTTGTCTTTTAACACAGGAATTGGGTCTGAGAATTGCAATGATTTTAAAAGGCCCAATCCATAATTTCTTGAACTTATGTTTTCCTTTTTCTGTGTGTGTGCAGAGTCCCATAACAACATTTTTTGATTGACGATGAAATTGACAGATTTGAATTTTTTATCAACATATTTCTTCACCATCTGCATTCTAAGTTTTATTTTATTGAGAGAATGATTGCGTTGTTCTTTTAGGGCTAATAAAGCTAACACTATTTGAGGGACATCCGTAGAATTAAGCTCTTTAGATTGCATGGCGAAATGCAGTGAAATCAGTTCAAGTTCAAGAAGAATAACTGCTTCTTGCCCATACACAAATTAGAAAGGAGAAGCATTAGTAATCAATTTCACAGTTGTGTGATCAATCCATAAGGCATACTTTAATAAATTGTGCCAATTACAAGAGTTATCATTTATGATTTTCTTTAGAATTTAGATCATATTCTTATTCATAGAGTCAACCAACCCATTACCTTGGGGGTAATAGGTAGAGGAGGTGGAACGTCTAATCCTATATTTATTTCAAAAGTTAGTAAACCATGCAGAAATAAATGTTGGACCATTATCTATAATCAAGTCAAGAGGGATACCAAAATGTGACAAAATGTTGTTTTCAAGAAATTTAATGACTTGCTCATCTTGGACATTCTTTAATGGTACAACCTCTACCCACTTTGTGAAATAATCAATGGTAGTGAGGATACATATGTTACCTGCAGACGAGGGGGGATTGATTGGTCAAATAAAGTCAAGATCCCATTTTGAAAATGAGAAATCAATAGTAATAGGCTGCAAAGACATGGCGTGAAATTTCTCTTTACAAGTAGCTTGTTGACATTCTTTGCAAATTTTCATGTATTTATTTGAATATGAAAATATTGTTGGCCAATAATAGCTATATCTTAAAATTCTATGTGCTATGTATTTCACCCTAAAGTGACCACCTATATGCATTCATCCATGAGTTGAACCATGAGACAATGCTAAAATTCCATCAGCATACTCATCATTGACACAACGTAGTAATAATGCATTGAAAGATCTTTTGAAAAGCATGTTATTAAGAATTATATATTTGGAAGGCTCCAAACACAATCTTCTTCATTGAGTTCTATCAATATGTTCAATAAATTTTTGATTTTGCAAAATAGATTAAATCTGTAAGGCAAGAAATGAAAAAAAAAATGATCAAGGATTAAACAATCTTGCACAAGGATTTAATCTTGCTTTACTAAGATTAAAAAATAGGTTTAGTAATTTTAGAAAAATCATTAATAAAAATGCAAAGAAACTTTACCTTTCCCATGAAAGATTGGATTTCCTGTTTTGAATTAGGGGGTGGGAGGTTGTTGATTGCTTCGACCCTTTCTGGAGCAATGCCAACTCCATATTTAGACACAATATTTCCTAAAATATTACCAACAATGACTCCAAATAAATACTTCCTCAGATTGAGTGATATACCAAATATTCTACACCTAATGAAAACTCTTCTTAGATGCTCAAAATGATATTTATGGCACTTTGAGTATAATGTCATATTGTTGAGATAAATCTAGATGATCTTCTTGATAAGGTCATGGAAGGATAACTTCATAGCCCTCTGAAAAGTGGCACCTGTATTGATAAATCCAAAAGGAATTTGTTCATAAGCGAAGGTGCCCCAACAAGTGCTAAGAGTAGTTTTGTATTTGTCCACTTTCTTCATGCAAATCTATTTATAACTAGAAAATCCATCTAAAAGGGACATCATTTGAGATCCCGCCACTTTTTGTAAAATCTAATCCATGCTAAGAAAATGAAATTATCTTTTGCACTTGCCTTATTTAATGAGATGTAATCTACACACAAGCATATGTCACCATTATTTTTCCTAACTAGGACCAGGTTGGCCACCCACTCTGACTACTTAACTGTTGGATAAAGTTGTCATTGATGTCAATAAGATGGTAACCTAGGTGCATTGTTGAAGCATGCCCTAGATGAAACCCTTGTTATTGATTGCAAACCTTAACCCTAAGTGTATTGATGAAACCCTTGCATTGATGTCTTGAGCATACCCTAGGCACATGAAAAATCCTAGCCCTTGTTGAAGCATGTCTCTAGCTTGGTCAATTTAAGAATCCCAGATGAAGAATGATAAAACCCTAGATGCATATGCTAGATGCATGGATGATACGCTAAAATATGAAGCCCAAAATATATGCTTGGATGAAGCCTTAAATGTATTTTCTAAATACATGGATGAAACCCTAAGATGACTGTGGTAGTGTCTTTGTCACACTAGTGTACCAAATGACACTTCTTTAGCAGTAGGTTGTTTCCTAAAAAGATCACATAGAATATTATGGTGTTGTTGATGGACATAATGAAAACAAATTAAAGAAAAACTAATAGTGGAAGTAATGTATGTAACAAAATAAGCTAAAAAAGAAACAAGCAAGACAATAAGCTCAATGGAGAAAACAAGCCAATAAAAAAATGGAGAAAAACTCCCTTTATTAGTTGTTGGTAGTAGAATAATACAATGCTAACACACTTGCAGTGAGTCCTTTGAGCTATGGAGCTCAAATACTCTCAGCAAGGGGGTCCCTTTCGTTGGTTTCCTTGTAATCTTCTCCTCCTCTCTCAAAAGGATTGTGAAGACTCTCCAATGGTGGTGTCTTATTCCCTCACTAGGATGTTGTATTGCTTAGAAACAATATGGCCAACATGCCAGTGCATTCACTCCTCTTACTTAAACAATTGAAAGTTGGTGTTTCTATGGTAAAAATTTGGTCAGCATAACAATGTCTCATGCCTTTTCTCTTCCCATGACTTGTTTAAATAGAAAATTTTGAACTCCTCTTCCAGTTGAGAAACGAGGGATTTTAATTCAAGTTTATCTTCTTGATAATTACTTGTGAACTTGTTATACTTCTTTTACTTAGATCTTATATTTGTTATCATTCATCAAGTCAATTATCAAATCACAAGAGACACAAAGTTTAGGCTCTTCAAGCTGATGTAGGAGTATTTTTCAAAATTTATAAGACTTAAGTGTCTTATCACACATTTACTAAAGGGAGTGGGTTCCCTTAATTATTTTTTTATTTTCCTAAGTTAGTTTAGATTTAAATGTATTTGATTAATGAATAATATCTCATGAGTTGTAGAGATCTTAGGGATGAGGAGAGTAATCCTAGGAAGAGTGAGGATTTTAGGGATCTAGAGGTCTAATGTAGGATTTGGTTGAGTAAAGAGTGGAAATGAGAGAAGCTTTAGGAAATATTGAGAGATTGGTGGATTTGAACTGAAATTGGTTCATGATTCCTTTTTGTATATATTTGTAAGCATTTTGAAACAAAACAAGCAGGGGCTTGAGGAGAGTTCGAGATTGGTTTGAGATTAGAGGTTGGCTCGAGATTGGCTCAAGGTTGGTTGAGGTTGGCTAGTTAAAGGAGTGAGAGTATGGTGAGTGAGAGAAGTCATTTTAATTGTGTGTATTTAGGCCACAAAGGCTGTAGTATTCTAATCAAATTAGATTCAATTATGATTGAGTATTTATGTATTTATTATGTTTTTTTTAGCCGTGGCTTATAAATCCTGTGTAGTTGTGTAAATTGTAGCATGCCATGTTGTTTAAATAGAACTGATATTAAGATTTTAGAGTGGATTGAGATTCTTTGTATTAAACCAACAATTACACAACCGAGGGAATGTCAATGTCCAAAACGAGCGACGATGGAACACCTTGCAGTGCATAAGTTTATTAATGAGTCATTGACAAGTGTAGCATGGAGGAATGTTTGGTTGCAGAGAGCCCAACTCTGTTTGTTTTCCTAAAATAAAAGAGGTTTCAGAATAGAGGCGAGAAGGAGGAATCAACGGTCACGATTAGATCGCAGGTTTGAAAGGGGAAAGATGAACGGACGAGATCATGTCGTAAGATCAGTCGGGAAGATGCGATGCGATGAAGGGTTAGTAGGATGACCATTAGATCTGAGTACAGATCAATGTCGGACATCGAATCGAAATATCACAAATCGAAGGTTTAAAATTTTAACACTAAGACATCGGAAGTATGTTATTCTGTTTGCAATGTGGTAAAGAATGAAATGTGCGATGCGGTGTGGAGCGACCACGTGTCAGCATAGCACAAGAGCGCACACCACAAGATGTACGGTTTAGTGTTATCAGTAAGGAGTTAAGTTTGCGAGCAAGTTGTGGTGATAAAATAAGAGGTATAGCACACTGTTGGATCTGGAGAAGATCTACGGTAGTGATTGCGTCGCAGCTTCGCATCGGTGATTGTATTGGTTTCTGTTTAATTTGTAACTTAAGTTTGTTGAGATGCGATGAGTCCTGATTGGTTGATGTGTTGTGGGGCCCGAGAATCCTATTCCGCGCGTATGTAAAGTGATTTGGGTAATTATGACTTGTTTAAGGTGAGCGTTTTTTGATCGCTAGTGTATGTATGTTATAATATTATCAGTATTGAAATCCACTGCGAGATTATTGAGTTATGTGGGTCATAACCCATAGGGTCCACGATGTTATGCTAAAATGCAGTTTCAGCTGCATCATTTGGTATTAGAGTAGGATTAGTGCTCTTTAGAGTTTTATTCAAGGATTGAATTTTATTCTCAGTATGTGTAGAGTTGCATTGGTAATTGATCCAGATACAAGAGGATATGGTACAAACGAAATTGGTCTTTGGAAGATTAGAACACAAAAGAGTTTATGCAGAGAAGAATACTGAAATGTTGCAGGTAATGGAGACTTTAGCTATTTCATTCAAGACAGACTGGGGAAAAAGGTTTGAGGAAGACATGATCAGGAAAGGATCTTGTAAGTTTGAAAAAAAACTTTAATGATATATGTCTGTGAATGTAAGTAGTAGCAAGAAATTGCAGCCATATAGCTGTGACAAAGGACAAGGGAGCAAGTGAATCGCAGCTAGTGAGAAGTAAAAAAACATGTTTATTTTCCAAGCCAAGGAAAGCTTAAGGAGTTAAGGTCATTGGAATATCTCTCAGGTATGAGCTATATTTTAATATTTGGTCTAATTTGAATTAGTTTCACAGTGAAGAGAATGATAGCAACCAACACACAATAGCAGACTGTGTAAAGGGAACAGAAGTTGTGTTAGTGGAAAAACTAGCAAAGGCGATTGCTAAATAGAATAAGAGAAAAGAAAAGTTCTCAAAAAAAGAGATGGGCAGGTGAGCATTGGTTACAAAATCTTGACAGCATTGGAAGTTGAGGAGCAAGAGTGCTTAAAAGAGGTTTTGTTGTAGAAACCTAAGGAAGTATACCAAGATGATGACTTGGTGTAGGTGACAAGTAGAGACTTGTTACAAAGAAATGCGAGATGATTATTGTAAGCTCACAGTGGGCAAAGGGAGTCCACATAAAGAAGCTGAGATGACTATTAAGGGTCATGGAAGAAGCCACAACAGAAAAAAGAAAGATGCCAAGGAAAATGGCAAGAGAAAGAAGATGAGTCAAGAGGAACTTGACAAAGACATTGCTGAATTGAAAGCAAGTATGGATGTAATAATAATGGTGCTTGAAGAATGTGAAAGGGGTCAAAGGTATGGTTGGACTATGAAAAGAAAGAATATAAAATGGAAGTTGTTGCAGAAACAGATAAAGAGGAGAATGTACATCAGATTAAGAGAAGAACTCAGAGCAGTTGAGTTAAAGGTGAAAGAGGGTTATTGTAGACCTGAGCAAGATTTTTACCTTGTTGAGGAAGGAATTATTGATGATTTTCTAAACTGTTGGACAAGTTCAGATCAACTGAGAAATGTGATGAAGGAGACATCAAAGGAAAAGAAGCTTTGTATTTTTGAACCTACTGTTTTGTGTATGTATGCAGGTGAGGAACAACATTTAAAAGATGTATTTATGCAGGTTGATGAAGAAATGAAGCTGTTATAGGAGATGGTTGTAATAGAACAAATATTGATTGAACATGTGCTCAAAGACACTGAAGATGGACAATTGTTGAAGACTACTATGGAAGATGGAAATGATGAATCTAGTAAGACTTGGAAAAATGATGGCAGACGGTCTGAAGACAAAAGGAAATTGTAGATTGCAGAAGAAGGAGTGGAAAAGAAGTGTGAAGATAGTCTTATGACATGATTAAAAAAGAGTATATGTACAATGCAAACACTTGAGGTAATGGGATTATCTCTTCAATTTTTATTCAAAAATTATGAACCTGTATTGATAGTTGATGGGCAAGAAATTGTAAAAGACATAATGCAACATCAATGGAAATATATCTTAATAAATATTTCATTGTGGAAGATGGTAGAAAAAAAATTTATAAGGAGAATTGGTTCCAAGGAGGTATAGTTAATCCAGTAAAGGCAATGAAGAAGAAAAGAAAGGAGGACAATCAAGAGCTTAAGGATAGGTTGGCAGAGGCTAATGCATAACAGAAAAGTGAAGACATTGTTAGCTGTACAAATTGCAAAAGGAGTAAAGGTGAATGTAATCAACAAAATGGAAGGAGAAAAACAATCTCAGAAGATGAAGGCAAGGATGCTTTCATGAACTATGCATTTGCAGTGAACAACAAAGGGGTTCAATGGAGTGTGATATTCATGGTGTTAACAATAATGTTTACTGTTGTAAAAGGGACTTTACAGTGGAATGGAAAATCTGTGGTATATGGTGATTTTGTTTCCCATACAGAAACAAAGAGAAATTTAGTTTCTAAAGTTGGAGATTGGAAGGTTTTGATTGAAAAGAGAGAGGGATGGAAAAAACAACTTAGTGAATTACATATTTGTAAGGAAGAAAAGGGAAGAATGAAAATAAATGTGAAACGAAGGAAGGCCAAAGAGAAGAACAAAGGACACAATTTAGAAACTATATAGCATTCAGAACAAAGTCAAAATAAAGAAGACTTTTCCAAGACAAGACAATATGAAGGAGCATATGACAAGCCGGACATGTCATATGCACATCAAGGGGATGACAAATCAAAGAAAACTTGGAGCAGAGGTAATGAGGAAAAAGGTGGAAAATGTGATATGTTTTCTGATTTTGAATTATTAACTGTTGAATGTGTTTTTCAAGATAAAAGATAAACTTATCTTGGAGATATATTTGTTTATGGAAATATGAGGGAGCATGCAAGTTTTGGAGATGCAAAAAATCAGTTTTCCGTATGGAAATAAGAAGATGAGAGAAAGAAACTAGTTGATTCAGAAATTTGGAATGGAGGAAAGAGAGTTGGTATAACTCTTACACAAGTCATTACAGAAGAGAAAGACGATTGCAGAGGATGTGAAATTACAATCCATGAAATTTTTTTGTTTTTGATTCAAAGAAGATTTAAATGTCAAGAGTTTATCTTGAGTTTGCAAATGAGAAGTTGGGTGAACAGTTCAGTTAAATTTAATGTGAATATGGAGATAATTGAACAAGGTTCAATAACTGAAATTTTTGTAGATGATGGACAGTATATAGTGGGAAGGCCATATGTTCTTGTGTCAAACAAGGAACAATCTTCTTTTGAAATTGAGAAGACTCCACTCAAGATATTGGACAAGTGGATGATGAAAACAAAAAAGGTGATAGGTATGGGAATTTTTCAAAGTCAACAAGTCAAGAAGAAATGGAAAGATATGCAGAACGGTATAAAGAAAATGGTTTGGAAACAGAAGAGGATGCTAGTGGTAGATTCAGAAATCAAAATATACAGTCAAGTACAAAACAATGGAAATAGTGGAGAAGACATGAAGTTGAAGTTAAATACTGTTGAGATGATGACATGACAACATCACACAGAGGTACATAAATTTATGGTTCTTGAAGAGATACTTATGTTGAATATCAGTCTCAAAACACTATGCAGTGGAGATGCTCATTACAACAGAGCAAAAGGACATCCACAATACAGAGTTTGGCATCCAGGAGAAGGAGAGAATGCAACAAATACACCTGCAATTGGGAAAGGTCAGATAGCCAGTTGGAAGATGAAGTCTAAGGAAGTTTACAAAAGAGGAAATTGGAAGACTCATGAACATGAGTCGTTGAATTATTTCAACCTAGGGAGTCTGATGCAGGAGCATTCTTTAAAATTTATAAGACTTAAGAGTCTTATCACACATTTACTAAAGGGAGTGGGTTCCCTTAATTATTTTTTTATTTTCCTGAGTTAGTTGAGATTTAAATGTAATTTTAATGAAGAATATCTCGTGATTTATAGAGGTCTTAGAGATGAGAGAGAAATCCTAGGAAGAGTGAGGATCTTAGGGATCTAGAGGTCTAATGTAGGATTTGGTTGAGTAAAGAGTGGAATTGAGAGAAGCTTTAGGAAATATTGAGATATTGGTGGATCTGAACTGAAATTGGTTCATGATTCCTTTTTGCATATATTTGTAAGAATTTTGAAACAAATCAGGCAAGGGCTTGAGGAGAGTTCGAGATTGGTTTGAGATTAGAGGTTGGCTCGAGGTTGGCCAAGGTTGGCTAGTTAAAGGAGTGAGAGTATGATGATTGAGAGAATTCATTTTAATTGTGTGTATTTAGGCCATAGAGGCTGTAGTATTGTAATCAAATTAGATTCAATGATGATTGAGTAGTTATGTATTTATTCTTATTTGTTTAGCCGTGGTTTATAAATATTGTGTAATTTTGTAAATTGTAGCATGTCGTGTTGTTTAAATAGAACTACTATTAAGATTTCGGAGTGGATTGAGATTTTGTGTATTAAACCAACAATTGCACAGCCGAGGGAATGTCAATGTCCAAAACAAGTGGCGATGGAACACCTTGCAACACATAAGTTTATTGATGAGTCGTTGATGAGTGTAGCATGAAGGAATGTTTGGTCGCGGAGAGCACAACTGTGTTTGTTTTCCTAAAGTCAAAGAGGTTTCAGAACATAGGCGAGAAGGAGGAATGAATGGTCACGATAAGATCACAGGTTTGTAAGGGGAAAGATGAATGGATGAGATCACGTCACAATATTAGTCAGGAATATGCGATGCGATGAAGGGTTAGTAGGATGACCGTTAGATCTGAGTACAGATCAACAACGGACAACGAATCACAATATCGCAAATCGAAGGTTTAAAATTTTAACACTAAGACATCGCAAGTATGTTATTTTTTTTGCGATGTGGTAAAGAATGAAATGTGTGACGCGGTGTGGAGTGACCACGTGTCAACATAGCACAATAGCACACATCGCAAGATTTATGGTTTATTGTTATCAGTAAGGAGTTAAGTTTGCAGGCAAGCGTTGGTGATAAGACAAGAGGTATAGCACACCATTGGATTTGGTGAAGATCTGCGGTAGTGATTGTGTCGCAGCTTCGCATTGGTGATTGTGTTGGTTTCTGTTTAAGTTGTAACTTAAGTTTTCTGAGATGCGATGAGTCTTGATTGGTTGACGTGTTGTGGGGCCCGAGAATCCTGTTCCGCGCGTATGTAAAGTGATTTGGGTAAGTATGACCTGTTTAAGGTGAGCACTATTTGATCACTAGTGTATGTATGTTTATAATATTATCAATATTGAAATCCACTATGATATTATTGAGTTATGTGGGTCATAACCCACAGGGTCCAAAATGTTATGCTAAAATGCAGTTTCGACTGCATCACAAGCTAGGGTCAAAACCTCTCCCTCTTGGAGAGGAAAACCTGAAAGTAATTCTTCTTATATATCTTCAATTGAAAAGAACCATAATCATGACATAGAGCCTTGACTTTAGTATGCCTCCAATACCTTGTCACTGATCCACAAGTCTTCTTATGTTGATATTATTTCTGCACTGCATTGCACTAGGAAACTTGGTTCCTACAAAATCTCCTTCTTAACTTCCTTCGATCATAGCTTTGGTCTCCTAGAATTATATTCCTTTTGCATACCTTGTAGCCTCTTCTCCTCGTTGTATATTTGTCTTCTTGATATCACTCTTTAAGACCTAGATCAAACTGATACTTTGTTGTGATATAACTTGACCTTCTTGAAATATGTGAAGTGTAATAGACCCAAAATAGAGATAGGTACAAACCTTCCTTCCTCCGCTGATTAGACTTCTCCTTCGTATGAATTGCAGATCCTTATCTTGCTCTGAGATTGTGGATCCTTTGCTGAGGTGGATAAACACAAGACCGAGTATTATATAAGACCTTTTCTTGCACTATGATCAACCTCTTCCACACATTCACTTCATACCTTAACTCCCCCTTAATTGCATACTTGATCCTCACACTTTATCACAGAATTAATTCGAATTGATTGTTGTACAATGAGGCCGCAGACTTGTCCATATGTAGGGACAATCTTACCCTCTCTAGGACGACATGATCATCTGATATAAAGCTAACTTGACCAACTATTTGTGAGCCGAATTTACAAGGAGAATCTTCCAACATACTCTAAGAATTCTACAAGGAGCACTTTGACAAGGTCTTTGGAGCATACAATTATATCAATTCCTTTACAAGTGTAACACCACTTCATATACATGACTCTAAATTATATATTTATGGCAAGATGACAATTCCTTAAAGACATCAAGAATAAGTATTTGACCTATAAAAAAACTCCTTGTTCATGAAACCCATGATGCAAGTATTACAAAATACATTTTTCTATCTTTGTCTTCTTCATTACATAAATTCATAATTACAAGTCATTATGAAGACCGAACCTAGTTACACTTTGTTAGGTCCCTATAATACTAGTGTAGCCCCTTATTGTTATTGTTAGTGTAGCCCCATTATTATTATTGTTGTGCCCATGTAGTCCCCATATTGTTATTATTGTGCCCCATAGGTGTAGCCCCATTATTGTTATTTTTGTGCCCATGTGGTCCCCATATTGTTATATTGTGACCCCTTAGACTCCTATATCTAGAAGGTAGGTTTTGTCATTTGTATCATCTAAGGATTGTTAATTTATGTAATGTAAAGGAGGTTTCCCCCTCAAAGAGGCTTATTTTTGAGTCATTGATCTATATTTTCTTCTATTTTGTGAGCTGGATGCATAAGATTTAGTATCAGAGCTTGGGATTCTAGGGTTTCACTTCTTCAAACCAATCAGCTTGGAATTTTTGCTATAACGTTTTTTTATCCTAGGCTTCAGAAGCTGAAATTTTTACCACATAGAGCCGAAATATTGATGAACATCGTGTAAAAAATTTAGATCTTGGTTCGATATAGTTTCAGAGATATGATTTATGGAAGTTAGGGTTTTTACAGGCTCTAGAATTTCATCTCAAACAAGTGACTGAGGGAAAATCGTTATAAATTTCGTTTGAGGAATCAGATTTGAATTATTTAAAAAGTTTCCAAAAGTGCACAGATTTTAGTTTCTTTTTTATCGATTTCAGATTCGAAGGTCGAAATAGTGAGACGTGGTACACCGTACAAGTTTTCTTTACTGAACCAATCCCTAATTAGGAGATTGTGGGAGATCGAGCATAATTTTAACTTGAAGAATCTAAATTAGGTTTGACCTGTGGCATTGGAAATAAGACTCAGAGGGATACAACAGGACTGAAGTTAAAATCCTGGGATCTGAAATCATAGATATACATCAGTTTCAATATCGAGCTCCTCAAAAGCAAGAAAAGGGTGCGTATTTTTTTTTAAATTGCATGACTTTTGTTTAAAAAATCAGTTTGAAGTGATTCCAGGGGAATTTTGAAGCATATATATCTGTATTGGGTTCTAAAATGCCTCCAAAATATAATTATACACCCATTAAGCCCTTATAAAACTTTATTATGATGCATTAAGAGGAATTGAAATGCTTCCTATATCCAACACCAGGGTGTCAAGTGATGGTTGCAAATGGAGGAACTATAAGTTACTTTGGAAAGTTCCATAATATAAAGATAACCATGGGGGAATATGTATTGAATATAACAATTCTTTCCATTCAAATGGGTGGTGTTTATGTTGTATTAGGATTTTAATGGTTACAATCTTTGGGGAAACCGGGAAAGATAATCAGCTCTAATGACATGAAAAATCTTCTAAATAAATAAAAACAAGGTGTAATTGCATAATTATGCTCACTAGAGTTTAAAACATCAAAATCATATTTAAGAGAAAATTCTAAGGTTAAAACAATGGAATATCACATCGACTATCAACAAAAAGTTCTCCAACTCTTAAAGGATAACCTAACTTTGGTGCATAATCGAATGAAACAACATGCAAATCAATATTACACCGAAATAAGTTTTTATGTAGGCGAATGGGTATTTTTATGGCTACAACCATACAAACAAATGTCCCTTAAGCAAGATAATAAGGATAATAAATTATTTCCAAAGTACTATGGTCCTTACAAGGTATTGCAAAATATTGGTACTATGGAATACAAATTGGAGCTTCCTGCATCTTCTCGAGTACACCCAGTTTTCCATGTTTCATGCTTAAATAAGGTTATAGGTGACAAACTCTGAGTTCAAACAATATTGCTAGAACTTGATGAGGAAGGAAAAATCAGATTGGAACATGAAGCAGTCATGGAAACAAGAACTCGATAGCTACAAAATCGATCAATTTCAGAGTATCTCATCAAGTGGAAGAACTTACCCACTGAAGATTCCACATGGGAGGATGATAATTTCATATAGAAGCATCCAACAATAATCAAGCGTTTAGGAAAAAACTTTTTTAAAGGAAAGGGGCATGTTAGGTCCGCATAATACTAGTGTATCCCCTTATTGTTGTTGTTAGTGTAGCCCCATTATTGTTATTGTTGTGCCCATGTAGTCCCTATATTGTTATTATTGTGCCCCATAGGTGTAGCCCCATTATTGTTCCCCATATTATTATATTGTGACCCCTTAGACTCATATATATAGAAGGTAGGTTTTGTCATTTGTATCATCCAAGAATTGTTCATTTATGTAATGTAAAGGAGGTTTCCTCCTCGAAGAGGTTGACTTATAAGTCGTTGATCTATATTTTATTCTATTTTGTGAGCTAGTTGCATAACATACTTTCCAACACTCCCTCTTAACTAGGGAGGTATTCATAATGGTACATGGTCACTTTCAATTTGAAGAATCTCATAAAAAGAATTCGACTGGTAATGAATTTGTTATAACATCATATTAACCAGCATTGTCACAGTGCAAGGCCTTGAATAACAAATCCATCTCTCCACGAGACCATGAGATACAATGCTGGAAAGACCGATGATTATAAATATCATCATCATTGTCTTCAAGGTGCATACTCGACCCAAGTGTTCACTGAGTATGACCTTTTGGACTATTCTTACTGTTGGATTCCCAGTTCTCAAAGAATATTCATCCTTCCATGACTAATATTTTCTTGGATTCCCTAATAGATCCCCAAAAGAGTATAAGATTCCATATGATTACCCAATCCCACATTCTGTCTTTTAGGTGAAGACTAGAAGGATGTGTCTATCTCTCCCTCTCAATTAGGGAGGACCTATTCCACAAAGGAATGTACTCATTCCTATATAAGAAATGTACCTAAGTTCCTTCTTGGCTTAGGAATTACTGAGTTTCTTCCAAGTAATAAACTTCTTACCAGGCTCCCTCTTAATCAGGGACTTCTAGCAACAATGAAGGAAACACCCAACTGCTCATGAAGAGATCCTTTCTTATATGTCATGAATTTATTCGATGTTGAGGAGTCTTCATCTTTTTGATCTCTTCATAGTGCACATATCAACCATCACTTTTATCCATGAGTCATGTCTTCATTCTGTCAGAAAGTGATCAATTAATATTCTCATATGACCTAGCTTCATGTCATGCTTCTTTTATTCAAACCATATTTCTTCCAAGGATCTTTCATCCTGTCATATCATTATCAACCTGCGGAAGACATATAATTTCCTTTGGAAGCCCTACACAAGCTCATCAAGTACCATTCAATTATAAACATGAATACTTAAATCAAATATTACCTTAGTGATGATATTTCAACATGAAATACTTTTTGTAAGCATTGGCATCCTTCATACAGATTGACACATCTCCAAAAGATATGCATTGTCAAGGGTCTCCATTTTTTCCTGTATTATTATTAGAGTCTACATGTCTTCCCAGGATAGTTTCTAGTCAAGTCTTCTTGGCTTCCTTGGATGTTGACTGCCTCTAACCATGGCTGCATTTATCACGATCTCTTCCTTTATTTCTCCACACAATTTTATTTCATTCCCAAGCACTTCCAATGTGTAGCTCCTTGATAATATACAATCACGTCATATTCCACATGAGGACATATTATGTTGATTTCATCTGGTGTGGTAACCTGTGCATCGAAAGAGTTTATAATTTCTTTGATCATACTTCTAAATATAAAAGAATAATACCTGCAACCATATGCCATGACTACATAGAATCCAGTGTCAACATAAATATATATACCTCATTTACTTCTTTTTTTAGTTATCTTGGAATATTTTTTCTTGGAGTGAAGAGTTTCATTCCCTTGACCTGCTTCATCAATATGTCATCATATCCCAATCCAAAAATTATTAGAATTCTTGATGAAACCTTTTGATTACTTTATAATCATCAAATCCAAAAGGATTATATTAGAAAAATGTCAGCACCTGTTTCCATATTTATTAATGAACGATGAACCATGATATAGATAACGTCCTTTTTATAAATACAATGAGGTTCGAGGAGTCATTTTATTTCATAGCATAGATGTTACATCCATGTTTTCAAACATTCTCCTATGAACAATAATCCTTAATTTTAATGCTTATATCATGATGCTAATTTTAAAATGATGCATCTATCTAATATACAATGCTTCCTAACATACTATTTTACATCCGAAAGATACCTATTAAAGAGGAAGATGATCTCAATCATAATAGAGATATTTCACTTCTTCTTTCTTAGGATTATTTGAATCAAGTTATTCTATTTCTCCGACAACATGGGCTTCCTCCTTTTTCCTCTTGTCCATGTTAGATTTGGGACAATCCTTTTTATAGTGCCCAAGTTCATTACATCCATCGCATCAGATCTTATCCATGTTCCTCCTTTTCTTTTGAGGACCAAACTTGCCAAATTTCCTTTCCTCCTTGACATGGCAACATAGGTTTGATTTTCTTCATTTGTTCCAGTATCAATTTTGGCGTTTAGTATAGTCTCATATCTCTTACATAGAGACCAAAAATCTTGGAATGATGTTGCTTCTTTCTTCCCATAGATACTAGAAGTGAAGTTTCCCCATCCCCCTGGTAGAGCATTCATCACCACTATAGTCAGTTCTCTGTCAGACATCACTTCTCCCTTTTCCTGCAGTTGATCTCACATTTTGGAAATATTCATAAAGCATGAAGTTATTCCTTCCTCTCTTGACATATTCAAATTTTATAGTTCTTGTCTTAGAGATATTACTTCTCCTCCAATACTTATAGAGAATAGCTCCACCAATTTCTCATATATTTCTTTTGAAGATTCTAGTTTTGATACATAGGGGATGAGAGAGTCCTTTATGGATTCTATAAGAATCCTCTGGGCTCTTATGTCTCCTTTCATGTATTTGGCATAAGCTTGAGTGTCTTCCTTTGAGGGTTTAGTCACTGACCCTTTAATGTAATCCATAACTTCATTTTCAATCAAATTTAAATCTGTCCTTTTCTTCCATGCAAGAAATTTTATGGTCCCAGCAAATTTGTTGCTTTCTGTGCAAAAAGTCATTTTGACAGATTCAGATGGAGACATTAAGATACTTACTTGAGTATATTATTTCTTATTCTATCAACTTCCTTGTTGATGATGATGTAGATGACAACAATATCTCCCTCTTATATTATCTTCTTCAATGGAGGTGAATGATAGCTAGATCACATTGAATCCTTGATCAAGGATGGCTTGATGATGGCTTCAACAAGGTGGCTTGATGATGTTTTAAACAATGTTGATTTGATTTTAACACCAAATAGTTTTTGATGGTGATGGTTTCTACACAATGTCCTTCTTGATGTACAAGTCCTTGATCTTCTTGAGATGGCTTTCCAATTTCTGCAAACTGCCTCTTTAGAACTGAAGATTGACTCTTCAATGCAGGTCTCTCACTTTTTATTTGTTGCCTTCTAGAAAACTGATCCTTGATATTTTTGGTACTTGAGTGTCTTCTTGCCAAAAATCCCTTTTTGTATTCAACACCTTAGCTCTGAAACCATGTTGATAAATGAGGGCTTTTAATTCAATTTATCTTCTTGATAATTACTTGTAAACTTGTTATACTTCTTTTACTTAGATCTTATCTTTGTTATCTTTCATCAAGTCAATTATCAAATCACAAGAGACACAAATTTTAGGCTCTTTAAGCCAGGGCCAAAACCTCTCCATCATTGAGAGGAAAACCCGAAAGTAATTATTCTTATATATATTCAATTGAAAAGTACCATAACCATGACATAGAACCTTGACTTTAGTATGAATCCAATAACTTGTCACTGCCCCACTAGTCTTCTTATGTTGATCTTCTTTCTGCACTACACTGCACTAGGAAACTCAGTTCCTACAAAAGGTCCTTCTTAACTTCCTTCGATCCTAGCTTCAACCTCCTAGAATTATATTCCTTTTGCATAGCTTGTAGCCTCTTCTCCTCATTGTATACTTTTCTTCTTGATATCACTCTTTAAGCCCTAGATCAAACTAATCCTTTGCTGTGATATAACTCGACCTTCCTGAAATATGCGAAGTGTAATAGACCAAAAAAAAAACAGGTATAGACCTTATTTCCTTCGTTGATTAGACTTCTCCTTCATATTAATTTTAGATCCTTATCTTTCTTTGAGATTGTGGATCCTTTACTGAGGTGGATATACCCAAGACCAAGTATTATATAAGCCCTTTTATTACGATGTGATGATCCTCTTCCACACATTCACTTTAGACCTTAATTCACACTTAATTTCATACTTGATCCTCGCACTTTATAAAAAAAGTAATATGAACTGATTGTTGTAAAATGAGGCCACAAACTTGTCTATATATAGGGACAGTCTTACCCTCTCTAGGCCGACATGATTATCTGCTATAAGTTCGACTTGACCAACTGTTTGTGATCCAAATTTACAAGGACCATCTTCCAACATATTCTAGGATGTCTACAAGGAGAAATTTGACAAGGTCTTTGGAGCATACAATTATATCAATGATTATCCTTTACAAGTGTAACACCACTTCATATAGATGAATCTAAATTATATATTTATGACAAGATGAAAATTCCCTAAAGACATGAAGAAGAAGTCTTTGAACTATAAAAAAACTCCTTGCTCATGAAACCCATGATGCAATTATTACAAAATACAGTTTATTATCTTTTCCTTCTTCATTACATAAATTCATAATTACAAGTCATTATGAAGATCGAACCTAGTTACAATTTCCAAAACTTCCCTCTCCAGGCCCAAGATTGATGGCGACACAAGAGTAGGACAAGAGATTCCTTTGAGGGATGCATATCTTTAGGGCGACCTCAAGTCGACTATCCTTGAATGTCCATGACAGAGAATCAAATCCCCAAGTGTGAGAAGTGGTCCTAGATAGTGACTTTTCTCCATCCCAGGACCACACGCATATTGAAGAAATAGGCGTGCGTTCCGTGTTATAAACCTTTGTTACTGGCACGTAGTCCAAAAATTTCTCACATAACCTTAGGAATTTTTAATTTTTTTTCCTTCATGATGTATTTCTACTGGAAAATATTCATTTGTACATTTTGCTTGACATTTTTATAATGTCTCTTGCTATACGATTTTCTGGTGTTAAAAATTTCTCCCTGATGTATGAGTTATATGAGGAAACATATATCCGAAATACATTGCTTTTCTATTCTGAATGAGAGTTTGTGTAACCCTTTTGAGAGAGAGAGAGAGAGTAACTTGCCGCGGAGATAAGTAGGGGAACTCCTTGACTAAAGTAAAAAAGTAACCATGCGTTGTAGGAAACCTGTAACTGATAAAATAAGAAAATTTTCTACAAGGCAGACATGTCCCATGCTCGTTATGATGAATAGTTAATATAATTTGACAGATATTGGTTATGTCAAGTCACATTGTGGTAAGTGACTTGATATTGGTTGATGATGATGACTTCTAACACCCTCAAGGATGTTTTTTCTTTGAAAAAATAGGTTGAATGTGGTACCCACATGCATTGTTTGGTTAAAGAACTTTTTGATGAGGTGCTCAATATATGCACGAGTCTTTGAATTTTGGGAACTTCCCGTGTATAATGGTATAAGCATTGCTGAAAGAGATTCTTATTGATACACCGATCTTCGCCTTACTGACAAATTGCAATGGTTATGAAGTACGATACCACCTTGGCATGAAAAGTTGTGTTGATGTCGAATGTGAGGGGGATTGATGACATAAATGGATGATGTTAATTCCCCTTTTTGCATCTAAGGATGCTCCCCAAGTGGTGGGGAACCATCCAAGGTACTATCTCCATCCTGGAAAATGTTTGTTGAAGTCGACAGGAAGGAAGCATCAACCGTTCGAAATAAGTACTGACACAAGGGATTGGGGTTTTTAGTGAATTAGGGTGTAATATGGTGAGTTAACAAGACATGATGACAACAGATGGCTAAAACTGATGGTGATGGCCAACTAGCCCGAGGTCGGAGTGGTTAATGCGAGTGGTGGCAGTCAAAAAAATTTCTGATAAGGGTAGCCTTGGAGTCGGTAGGATATTGAGGGTAGGTGTAAGTGTGCTATGACTGACATGATCGGGTGTGGTAAAGAATGAACGAGCTTCGACCAAGGGTGAATAGGGACTGCCTCCAGGTATGAAACATAAAAATATGGGTGGAAGTCTTTCTCCTAAGAAAAATATTTGTACACTTTCAAAAAGAATGTAAAAGTGGTTTGGATCTACAAACACGGAGATGAGTGCTCCATTAACAAGTGTGATCTTGTATGGTGATGTGAGGAGAGTGTTTGCTAAGGGTGGTGGCCCCATTGGTTGGTCTCAGTGCAGGAGTGATGAGGTGGATGGAATGACACAAATGGGCTATATTTGTGAGGGCATGATAGGCCAAATGTGAAACATGGTAATGTGTTTTTTTTTTCAGATCCGTTGTAAAAGCATAAGTGGTAGCCCGAGAGTGGGGTTTTGATATGCGATGAGTAAAGAAGAATGATGCTGATAATTAATGCATAGAAATGAGATGGTTCCCGAGCTGGAGTATTTGGTCATGGCTCCTGATGGTGAGTGGTGGTCTACAACTATGATGGGAGCCATGAGTGGTGAGGCTCTATCGACCTACGAGGGCGTTTACCATGTGCGAGGTGAGATGATGATAAACATGGTCGAGTGAATGTACCCTATGGTGTATTTTTTGATAAATGATGTTAGGATATGCAAAGCTTAAAGGGAAGCCTATCAAGCCGAGAGTTGAGTGATACCTGTTGGAAATGTTGTCATTGATGGCAAAGAAGGCAGAGGCAGAGATGAAATGGTCGAGATGAAATGGTCTAGCAGCAGAGGCAAAGGCAGAGGCAGAGATGAAATGGTCGAGCAGCAGAGGCAAAGGTAGAGGCAGAGATGAAATGGTCGAGTAGCAGAGGCAAAGGCAAAGGCAAAGCCATTATCAAACAGTGAAATGATCAGCGTTGAATTAACATAAGAATGAAGCAGGCTTCATATATTGAAGTGCTGAAGAAGTAAGAATAAACCTTTTAAAAGAGCTCACATGAATTTGTATATAATGAAGGCAGGACAATCTTCATTGAAAAGGAACCTGAAAGGTTATATTACTACATATATTTGTGTTGGGCTTAAGTCTGATCCAAAGAATTAATATAATATTGACGGAGAACATTATATGTAGTGTGGGACCCCCCCTACATAAAATTCTGAGAATCGTTACCCAAGCTGGAGGATACTTAAACATAAATTCCGAGAATCATTACCCCAGATGGAGGATACAATAAAGGCGGAAGCGGAAGCTTATATATATGCAGTGCATTACATATATTGCGCCTTATACACAAAGGTCCAAAGCATATATATATAAATTTATATGGAGCGCTTTATGGACAAGGGACCAAAGGTATAATACAAGGCATATGTATCATATTATTGAGCCCGAGATCAAAAGAACCAAAGGTAAGAAAGCCTTATATGGTGGGACCCTTTCCCCATCGCATTGGAAAATTGACAGCGGAACGGGTTAACAACAGGTTGCAATTGCGATTGAGTTCCGGACCCGATGGGTTTATAAACCACGATTGATATATGTTTGAGTTCCGGTAAACAATGTTACATTGCATCGGAGAAAAGTGTGGCAGCGAAGCATGACAATAGAAGTTATGATTGCGATTGAAGTTTCGGACCCGATGGGTTTATAAACCACGATTGATATATGTTTGAGTTCCGGTAAACAATGTTACATCGCATCGGAGAAAAGTGTGGCAGCGAAGCATGACAATAGAAGTTGCGATTGCGATTGAAGTTCCGGATTCGATATGGTTTAAACAACGATTCATATATGTTTGAGTTCCGGAGATTTGATAGCTAGTGGGACCCTCACCCAATTGCATCGGAACATTGGAGCATAAGAATATCGGAACATGCAAATGCAAATTGCGATTGCGATTGAGTTCTGGACTCGATGGGCGTATAAACTGTGACTTTATAGGTTTGAGTTCCAGTCTAATCGCATCGGCACATTTAAATGAACAGTGGTCAGTCGCATTGGAGTAAAAGCAGGACATCGGAACATACTACTGAGAGTTGCGATTGCGATTAATCGCATCGAAAGTATCACAATCGGAAGTATTCAGAAGCGATTCATCACATCTGGAATGAGAAAATATCGGAAAGTGGGCCCGAGGTTTATAAGTTTAATGGGTGTTGATGAAGTCTAAGGCTTACCAACTGTTTCGTAAACATTCGAACGAAGAACGTAATGTATGTTGATATATATTATGATTGGAATCTGTTGGCAGAGTTAATAACCAAAGAAAGACTTGAATGAATGCCTCCGATGATCAATGTGCCATAGATTTGTTATAAGGATGTGTTTGGGTTTAAACCTAAAGTCAAGGATACCATATAGCGTTGGGTCGGAACACGTATAATATATTGATATGTTACGTTCAAAGAAACGCCATGCGCTATCATTATATTGGTCCTAAATAAATCTTATAGAAGCCAAGGTTGGAGGTTAAGGTGTGCATTGGGTTATATTATAACCAAGATTGAGCCTGTTTGAAGAAAGGCGTGCCTATTCAAAGCTGTAGCGCAAAGGTAATACTGTGGTCCCGAGGACTTCAAATTAATTATAAGTGCTGATGAATGTGTTGTTCAAAGTTCATTGAGCAGAGTATAACTGGCATGTGGGGTCCATCCAAAAGATGAGGCTAAGAACAACAGTTACACCACGACAGAGGACAGAAGAGCAAGCAGAGCTGAAAAAGACAGACACAGTCAAAGAAAAGACAAATGCGCAGTGATCCAAAAGGCTGAATGAGTGAGCTGGAGTTTTCATTGTAATTGAATGTAAATGATTTTAATTTATATTGTTGTGATGCATTGGCAAGTCTCCAGAAGAGAACAAATATCCCACTGTAATGTTAAATTGGTACCTACAGTTATATTTTACGAGTGAGCTAGAAAATAAATGAGAAGGTAGAAGACTAAGAGGTATGGCTATCCATTTCGAATTCCTTGAGGAATACAGACAGTCACAGGAAAATATTTATAAATAATATCATCTTGATATGCACAGATGGTGAGAGAGAGTAAAGATAGAGAATGTAGAGTATAGAAGATTGAGGCAGAGAATATAAGGAAGAGAAGAGCATAAAGAGATGCTACAGAACAGAGCTGATATCTGAGGTAAATCAACAAACATTCTGTTTGATAAATTGAGGAAGTTGGAGCTTCCCTATCAAGTTGAAGCTTGATAGTTGTCAGTTGTAGCTGACTGAGGTTGGAGCCTTATGTAGGTTGGTGCCTGCAAAAAATCGAAGGGAGTTGGAACTACCTTGCAAGTTGTAGCTTGCAGAATTGAGGTTGGTGCCTCCTGTAGGTCGGTGCCTGCAGAAAAACAATGGTGAGAGGGAGTTGGAGCTTGCCTTTGCATCACAACAATAATAAGATGTGGTTTCCCTTTATGGGTTTCCAATTATATCTGCTGTCTCTATTTGTGTTGTCTATGTGCTGAGATGATTTACCAAATCTGCTTAATGTTTGCTGCTCTCATAACAAGTTTGATGTCACATTAATTTAATACTTGCTGCAACTTATTAAGACTGTTCATATACTAAGTTTGGTTATAAAATTAAGCTGTAAATAAGCTGATGAAAAATTTAAAAAATCTCATGTATGTGTTAAACTGATTCACCCCCCCTCTCAGTTGAACGAAGAATTCAACAATTGGTATCGGAGCCAAGTTCCTTTGTACCAGTCTAACAACTGAAAGGAGATCCTAGGTTCCCAAGATGGCTAGTAAAGAAGGATGCTCAACCAATAAAGCCCCTTTTTTCACTAGTGCAAATTATGCTTTTTGGAAAATCAGAATGAGGACATACATAATGTCTCTAGGAATAGAAGTCTGGGCTGCTGTGGAATTAGGATATGCCCCAAAGGCAACTGACTCAGAGAAAGAAACCAAACAAGATTTTGTAGCTAACGCAAAAGCCATGAATTCCATCTTAAATGGATTGTGTGAAGAAAAGTTTATCAAAGTAATGCACAAAGACACTGCCAAAGAGATGTGGGATACTCTAGAGAACATCCATGAGGGAGACAAGAAGGTAAAGACTGTCGAAATTCAAATCTATAGAGCCCAGTTTGAGAACTTAAAAATGAATGATAATGAAGACATTGCTAGCTTCTTTCTAAGGGTTGCAGAAATAGTAAATAACATGAAGGCTCTAGGTGAAATCATAAAAGAAGTTGTAATTGTACAAAAGATTCTAAGATATCTTCCACCCAGTTTTAACCCCAAGGTGTCTGCAATAGAAGAAACAACTGATTGGGAAACCCTGACCATGAACCAGCTTCTAGGAAATCTAACAGCATATGAGATGAGACTCCCACAGAAGAAGCCAAGTACGAGGGAGATAGCCTTTAAAACAAAAAAGAAGAAAGAAGAAGAGGAAGACATAGGCTCTTGCTCGGATGAATAAGAGGCAAAATTTGTCAAGAAATTGGATAGAGGCTCAGGTAAATACAAAGGTAAAATTCCTTTCAAATTCTTTAACTGTGGGAGATTTGGACACTATGCTGTTAAGTGTCCTCACAAGAAAGTAAGGAATCAGGCTCAAGAGTCAGAGAAAAATACATCAAAGAACTGGCAGAAAGGAAAGAAGTTCAGCAGAAAATCCTTCTATGCTCAACAAGACAGCAGTGCATCTGAAGACTCAGATGAACCCTCAAGTGAAGAAGGAACCTATGAATTTTTATTGATGGCCATAGAAGATCTTGAAGGAATCCTGCTAGAAGATGAAGAAGAAGAAGGTGAAGTCGACCTTAGGGGGGAGCTAAGAAGTGCTCTAGAGGAGATTGACAGACTCAAACTGAAGTGCAGAAAACAAAAGGACATTCTCCTCAAGTATGTAAGAGAAGAAAAAAATTCAGAAGTCCTCATGCAGCTGAAGGTAGATCTTGAAGAAGCCAAGAAGATAGAAGACATGTTACTTCAGAAAATCAAGGATAAAACTTTAGAACAAGAGAAGCTGGAAGAAGAAGTTGTATGTCTGAGGAAGAAATTAGAAAATGCTCAGAGGAAAGTATCTACAAATTCCTCTCAAACAACAAGCTCTAGTAAGTTGAACGAAATTTTGGATGCTCAAAGATCTCCTATGATAAAACTGGAATAGGCTATGAAGGATAATCAAGTAAAAGTAAAGAAAAGGAAAACAGAGAGATTATTTTTGTAAAAGCAAAGAAGAACGATGAAGCAACTCAAACAATTACTACAAAAGAAGAAACCTGTAATGAGGAAGACAAAGATCAGAAGAAACCAATAGTAGCAAAGAATGTAATAAATACTAAGACCCCTGAGTATGTCAAATTTGGAAACCATCAAAGGAGATTTTTCCCTCCTATGAAGAATGCCACCTGTTATGTCTGCCACAAGCTGGGACACATTGCTGCATATTGTCATACAAGGAGGAGTAATTCAAAACAGCAAAAGATGCAAACAGTGAAGAGACTGCCTCAAGCAAACAAATGGAAAAGACAACCTTACTTCAGGTATGCAAATAGTTTCTATGGTTACTCTTTTTATTGTAAGGAGTTTGGCCATAAAATCATTGAGTGTAGAAAGTATGGACAAAGATTGATGTTCAACACCTCAAGGAGGTTTATGAATCAAAGAAATTTTGTTCATACTCACAATTCTGCAAAAATTATGACCAAATGTTGTGTATGCAATCAAGTTGGACATATGCCTTCCAAATGTCCTCTTAGAAAATGTAGTTCATCACCCCACAAAAGATACCAAATAAAAGGGTGCTTCCAGTGGATAAAGAAGGTGAATAAATGTGACTTGGCTCTAACTGCTCAAGACTTGAAATTATAGTGGTATTTGGACAGTGGTTGCTCAAAACACATGACTGGAGACAGAAGCAAGTTTATAACTCTTGACAAAAAGAAATCTGGCAATGTTACCTTTGGCAATGATAAATCAGGAAAAATAAAAGGAAAAGGCTCAATCAGCCTAGACAATGGCAGAGGAAAGGCCCAAGATGTACTACTTGTGGACGGGCTGAAAGAAAATTTGCTGAGTGTCAGCCAAATGTGTGATAAAGGTTGTGAAGTTCTTTTTAGAGCACAAGATTGTGAAGTCAGATCAAGCACCACAGGTAAGACTCTTCTCAAAGGAGTTTGAACAGAGAGTAATGTTTACATTGTGAAAGAGGAAGATGAAGCATGTCATCTTAGCAAACTTGAGGAGTCATGGTTATGGCATAAAATATTGGGACATCTCAGCTTCGATCACATCATCAGACTAAGCAAGAAGAAAGCTGTCAAAGACATGCCAGAAATAAAGAGGCCTTCTAATACCATATGCAAATCATGTCAATTAGGGAAAAAAACCCGCACATCCTTTAAGGCCAAAGATGAGTTATCAACAAGAAGACCACTACAACTTGTGCACATGGACCTGTGCGGACCTGCAAGAACTAAAACACCAAGTTGAGAATTCTACTTCATGCTGATAAAAGATGATTTCACCAGAATGACATGGGTTGCATTTCTCAAGAATAAATCGGAAGCTCTGGAAAAATTCAAAATATTCAAAACTTTAGCAGAAAATCAGATAGGATGCAAGCTAAAATGCATCATATCAGACAGAGGAGGTGAATTCATTGATTATGACTTTGCAGACCTATGCAATGAACATGGCATAAAGCAACAATTTACTATTGCAGGGACACCTCAGCAGAATGGAGTAGCAGAGAGACAAAACAGATCCATACAACAAATTGCCAGAGCCATGATGCAAGAGAGTAATATTCCTCAAACCTTCTGGGCAGAAACAGTACACACAGCGATGCATATCCTTGATAAAGCTCACTTAAGGCCAAGCAGTGACAAAACTCCCTATGGATTATGGCATGGAAAGCCAGCTTCAATCAAACATTTTAGAATTTTTGGAAGTAAGTGTTATATAAAGAATAATGATGAAAATCTTGGAAAATTTGATGCAAGAGCAGATGAAGGGATTTTTCTAGGATATGCTTCCAAAAGTAAAGGGTACAGGTGCTACAACAAGACTCTTCGAAAAATTGTAGAAAGTATTGATGTGAGATTTGATGAAGAACTTCGAAACAATACAAGAGATACAGACTGCTGCAGTCCATCAGACAACCATGAAGAAGAAAACCAAAATGATTATGAAACAAGCAAGACAACAGAAGATGCATAGTTGAGCTCGAAAGCCCCCTCAAGATACACTCAGAAGAATCATCCTGAAGATCAGATCATAGGAGACAAGAAAGTAGGGGTCCATAGAAGAAGGCAGCTAACTGAACAGACATAAGAGGTATACATAGCCATGTTATCACAAATAGAGCCAAAGATATTTGAAGAAGCCAGCAAGGACAAGTATTGGGTGAATGCTATGAATGAAGAATTAGACCAAATTGAGAAAAAAAATACCCGGGAACTAGTTCCTAGACCCACTGGGAAAAATGTCATAGGCTCAAAATGGGTATTCAAAAATAAAATGAATGAGGAAGGATAGGTAATCAAGAATAAAGCCAGACTTGTCTGCAAAGGATATTCACAAATCGAAGGACTTGATTTTGATGAAACATTTGCCCCTGTAGCCAGAATGGAAGCCATCAGAATGTTTCTGGCCTTTGCATGCTACCAAGACTTCAAGGTCTATCAAATGGATGTAAAATCTGCTTTTCTGAATGGAGATCTAGAAGAAGAAGTCTACATGGAACAACTGGAAGGTTTCTCTTTAACAGACAAAGAAGACTATGTGTGCAGACTGAAGAAGGCTCTATATGGACTGAAACAGGCTCCTCATGCTTGGTACTCAAGACTGGATAAATATTTTCAAAAACAAGACTTTAAGAGAGGTGGAGTAGACAACAATCTATACATAAAAGCCCATGAAAATGAACTCCTGATTGTTGTAGTATATGTTGATGACATTATGTTTGGAAGCAACAGAGATGAACTAGAAAAAGGGTTTGCTGAGAAGATGAAATTAGAGTTTGAGATGTTCATGATTGGAGAACTCAGTTTCTGCTTAGGACTTCAAATTCAGCAAAAGAACACAGGCACATTCATCTCACACGAAAAATACTTAAAAGAAATGTTGAAAAAGTTCAAAATGGAGGACTGCAAACCTGTGTCAACTCCCATGATCACGGGATGCAAGCTGTGTGCTGATGATGGATCTGCTGATATAGATAAAAAACTCTATAGATCCATGATAGGAAGTCTGCTGTATCTGACAGCATCAAGACCAGACATCATGCTAGCAGTAGGACTAGTGGCTAGATATCAAGCAGCACCTAAACAAAACCACCTTTTGACAGTCAAAAGGATATTTAGATATCTACAAGAAACAACACAGTATGGACTTTGGTATCCTGAAGGCAAAAGCTTCACTTTGACAGCATACACAGATGCAGATTGGGCCAGCTGTGTGGATGGCAGGAAAAGCACAAGTGGAGGTGCATTCTATTTAGGAGAAAGTCTGGTGGCATGGTTAAGCAAGAAACAAAAATCTATCTCTCTGTCTACAACAGAAGCAGAATATATAGCAGCAGCAACATGTTGTACACAAGTCATGTGGATGAAGCAAACCCTCCAAGACATGAAGGTAAGCATTGATGAACCTATCTCAATCAAATGTGATAATACAAGTGCTATAAGTATATCTAAAAATCCTGTGCTTCACTCAAAAACCAAACATATCCCAATCAAGTAACATTTTCTCCGAGAACAAGTGGCTCATAAGATAGTAAAACTGGAGTATGTACCAACAAAATAACAGACAACAGATATATTTACCAAACCTCTTGCTAGAGAACCATTTGAATATTTCAGAGATAGACCAAGGGTAGTATCTGTAGATGCTACTCTATGATATGAAGAGAAAGCACAGTTTCAAGGGGAGAACATAAACGAAAATATCATTCGAGGGGGAGATCAGCCAGCAAAGGAAGCATGAAACAGGTCCTCAGGATCAAAGGATTAAAGGACAGAATCTACACTAAGAGATGTGCAACCCCTTGCCATTGATGTCAAAGGGGGAGGAAGAGCAAGAAACAGGAGAAAGGATCCTAAAACGGAAAATAGAGAAAGTGTATTGCCATCAATGCCAAAGGGGGAGACTGTTGGAAATGTTGTCATTGATGGCAAAGAAGGTAGAGGCAGAGATGAAATGGTCGAGCAGCAGAGGCAAAGGCAGAGGCAGAGATGAAATGGTCGAGTAGCAGAGGCAAAGGAAGAGGCAAAGATGAAATGGTCGAGCAGCAGAGGCAAAGGAAAAGGCAGAGCCATTATCAAACAGTGAAATGATCAGCGTTGAATTAACGTAAGAATGAAGCAGGCTTCATATATTGAAGTGCTGAAGAAGTAAGAAATAAACCTTTTAACAGATCTCACATGAATTTGTATATAACGAAGGCGGGACAATCTTCATTGAAAAGGAACCCGAAAGGTTATATTACTACATATATTTGTGCTGGGCTTAAGTCTGATCCAAAGACTTAATATAATATTGACGGAGAGCATTATATGTAGTGTGGGACCCCCCCTACATAAAATTCCGAGAATCGTTACCCAAGTTGGAGGATACTTAAACATAAATTCCGAGAATCATTACCCCAGCTGGAGGATACAATAAAGGCGGAAGCGGAAGCTTATATATATGCAGTGCGTTACATATATTGCGCCTTATACACAAAGGTCCAAAGCATATATATATAAATTTATATGGAGCGCTTTATGGACAAGGGACCAAAGGTATAATACAAGGCATATGTATCATATTATTGAGCCTGAGATCAAAAGAACCAAAGGTAACAAAGCCTTATATGGTGGGACCCTTTCCCAATCGCATCCGAAAATTGACAGTGGAACAGGTTAACAACAGGTTGCAATTGCGATTGAGTTCCGGACCCGATGGGTTTATAAACCACGATTTTTATATGTTTGAGTTCTGGTAAACAATGTTACATCGCATCGGAGAAAAGTGTGGCAACGAATCATGACAATAGAAGTTGCGATTGCGATTGAAGTTCTGGACCTGATGGGTTTATAAACCATGATTGATATATGTTTGAGTTCCAGTAAATAGTGTTACATCGCATCGGAGAAAAGTGTGGCAGCGAAGCATGACAATAGAATTTGCAATTGCGATTGAAGTTCTGGACCCGATATGGTTTAAACAATGATTCATATATGTTTGAGTTCCGGAGATTTGATAGCTAGTGGCACCCTTAGCTAATCGCATCAGAACATCGGAGCATAAGAATATCGGAACATGCAAATGAAAATTGCGATTGCGATTGAGTTCCAGACCCGATGGGCATATAAACTGTGACTTTATAGGTTTGAGTTCCGTTCTAATCGCATCGGCACATTTAAATGAACAGTGGTCAATCACATCAGAGTAAAATTAGGACATCGGAACATACTACTGATAGTTGCGATTGCGATTAATTGCATCGGAACTATCACAATCGGAAGTATTCAGAAGCGATTCATCGCATCGGGAATGAGAAAATATCGGCAAGTGGGTCCGCGGTTTATAAGTTTAATGGGTGTTGATGAAGTCTAAGGCTTACCGACTGTTTCGTAAACATTCAAACGGAGAACGTAATGTATGTTGATATATATTATGATTGGAATGTGTTGGCAGAGTTAATAACCAAAGAAAGACTTGAATGAATGCCTCCGAAGATCAATATGCCATAGAGTTGTTATAAGGATGTGTTTGGGTTTGAACCTAAAGTCAAGGATACCATATAGCGTTGGGTCGGAACACGTATAATATATTTATATGTTACGTTCAAAGAAACACCATGAGCTATCATTATATTGGTCCTAAATAAAGCTTATAGAAGCCAAGGTCAGAGGTTAAGGTGTGCATTGGGCTATATTATAACCAAGATTGAGCCTGTTTGAAGAAAGGCGTGCCTATTCAAAGCTGTAGCGCAAAGGTAATACTGTGGGCCTGAGGACTTCAACTTAATTATAAGTGCTGATGAATGTGTTGGTCAAAGTTCATTGAGCGGAGTATAGCTAGCATGTGGGGTCCATCCAAAAGATGAGACTAAGAACAACAGTTACACCACGTCAGAGGACAGAAGAGCAAGCAGAGTTGAAAAAGATAGACACAGTCAAAGAAAAGACAAATGCACAGCGATCCAAAAGGCTGAATGAGTGAGCTGGAGTTTTCATTGTAATTAAATGTAAATAATTTTAATTTATATTGTTGTGATGCATTGGAAAGTCTCCGAAAGAGAACAAATATCCCACTGTAATGTTAAATTGGTACCTACAGTTATATTTTCTTAGTGAGCTGGAAAAGAAATGAGAAGGTAGAAGACTAAGAGGTATGACTATCCATTTCGAATTCCTTGAGTAATACAGACAGTCACAGGAAAATATTTATAAATAATATCATCTTGATATGCACAGATGGTGAGAGAGAGTAAAGATAGAGAATGCAGAGTATAGAAGATTGAAACAGAGAAGATAAGGAAGAGAAGAGCATAAAGAGATGCTATAGAACAGAGCTGATATTTGAGGTAAATCAGCAAACATTTTATTTGATAAATTGAGGAATTTGGAGCTTCCCTATCAAGTTGAAGCTTGATAGCTGTCAGTTGTCGCTGACTGAGGTTGGAGCCTCCTGTAGGTTGGTGCCTGCAGAAAATCGAAGGGAGTTGGAGCTTCCTTGCAAGTTGTAGCTTGCAGAATTGAGGCTGGTGCCTCCAGTAGGTCTGTGCCTGCAGAAAAACAATGGTGAGAGGGAGTTGGAGCTTGCCTTTGCATCACAACAATAATAAGATGTGGTTTTCTCTCTTTATGGGTTTCCACTTATATCTGCTGTCTCTATCTTTGTTGTCTATGTGCTGAGATGATTTACCAAATCTGCGTAATGTTTGCTGCTCTCATAACAAGTTTGATGTCACATTAATTTAATACTTGCTGCAACTTATTAAGACTGTTCATATACTAAGGTTGGTTATAAAAGTAAGCTGTAAATAAGCTGATGAATAATTTAAAAAAGCTCATGTATGTGTTAAACTGATTCACCCCCCCCTCTCAGTTTAACTAAGAATTCAACAATTGGTATCAGAGCCAAGTTCCTTTGTACCAGTCTAAAAACTGAAAGGAGATCCTAGGTTCCCAAGATGGCTAGTAAAGAAGGATGCTCAACCAATAAATCCCCTTTTTTCACTGGTGAAACTTAAGCTTTCTGGAAAATCAGAATGAGGACATACATAATGTCTCTAGGAATAGAAGTCTGGGTTGCTGTGGAATTAGGATATGCCCCAAAGGCAATTGAATCATAGAAAGAAACCAAACAAGATTTTGTAGCTAACTCAAAAGCCATGAATGCCATCTTAAATGGATTGTGTGAAGCAGAGTTTATCAAAGTAATGCACAAAGACACTGCCAAAGAGATGTGGGATACTCTAGAGAACATCCATGAGGGAGACAAGAAGGTAAAGATTGCCAAACTTCAAATCTATAGAGCCCAGTTTGAGAACTTAAAAATGAATGATAATGAAGACATTGCTAGCTTCTTTCTAAGGGTTGCAGAAATAATAAATAACATGAAGGCTCTAGGTGAAACCATAAAAGAAGTTGTAATTGTACAAAATATTCTAAGATCTCTTCCACCCAGTTTTAACCCCAAGGTGTCTGCAATAGAAGAAACGGCTGATTGGGAAACCCTGACCATGAACCAGCTTCTAGGAAATCTAACAGCATATGAGATGAGACTCCCACAGAAGAAGCCAAGTACGAGGGAGGCAGCCTTTAAAATAGAAAAGAAGAAAGAAGAAGAGGAAGACATATGCACTTGCTCGGATGAAGAAGAGGCAAAATTTGTCAAGAAATTGGATAGAGGCTCAGGTAAATGCAAAGGTAAACTTCCTTTCAAATGCTTTAACTGTGGAAGAGTTGGACACTATGCTGCTAAGTGTCCTCACAAGAAAGTAAGGAATCAGGCTCAAGAGTCAGAGAAAAATACATCAAAGAACTGGCAGAAAGGAAAGAAGTTCAACAAAAAATCCTTCTATGCTCAACAAGACAACAGTACATCTGAAGACTCAGATGAACCCTCAAGTGAAGAAGGAACCTATGAATTTTTATTGATGGCCATAGAAGATCTCGAAGGACTCCTGCTAGAATATGAAGAAGAAGAAGGTGAAGTCGACCTTGAGGAGGAGTTAAGAAGTGCTTTAGAAAAGATTGACAGACTCAAACTGAAGTGCAGAAAACAAAAGGACATTCTCCTCAAGTATGTAAGAGAAGAAAAAAATTCAGAAGTCCTCATGCAATTGAAGGTAGAGCTTGAAGAAGCCAAGAAGATGGAAGACATGTTACTTCAGAAAATCAAGGATAAAACTCGAGAACAAGAGAAGCTGGAAGAAGAAGTTGTATGTCTGAGGAGGAAATTAGAAAATTCTCAGAGGAAAGTATCTACAAATTCCTCTCAAACAACAAGCTCTAGTAAGTTGAACGAAATTCTGGATGCTCAAAGATCTCCTATGATAAAAACTGGAATAGGCTATGAAGGAGAATCAAGTAAAAGTAAAGAAAAGGAAAATAAAGAGATTATTTTTGTAAAAGCAAAGAAGAATGATGAAGCAGCTCAAGCAATTCCTACAAAATAAGAAACTTGTAATGAGGAAGATAGAGATCATAAGAAACCACTAGTAGCAAAGAATGTAATAAATACTAAGACCCCTGAGTATGTCAAATTTGGAAACCATCAAAGGAGATTCTTCCCTCCTATGAAGAATGCCACCTGTTATGTCTGCCAAAAGCTGGGAGACATTGCTGCATATTTTCATACAAGGAGGAGTAATTCAAACCAGCAAAAGATGCAAACAGTGAAGAGACTGCCTCAAGCAAACAAATGGAAAAGACAACCTTACATCAGGTATGCAAATAGTTTCTATGGTTACTGTTTTTATTGTAAGGAATTTGGCCATAAAATCATTGAGTGTAGAAAGTATGGACTAAGATTGATGTTCAGCACCTCAAGGAGGTTTATGAATCAAAGAAATTTTGTTCATACTCACAATTCTGCAAAAATTATGACCAAATGCTGTGTATGCAATCAAGTTGGACATATGCCTTCCAAATTTCCTCTCAGAAAATGTAGTTCATCACCCCAAAAAAGATACCAAACAAAAGGGTGCTTCCAGTGGATAAAGAAGGTGAATAAATGTGACTTGGATCTAACTGCTCAAGACCTGAAAAGCCAGTGGTATTTGGACAATGGTTGCTCAAAACACATGACTAGAGACAAAAGCAAGTTTATAGCTCTTGACGAAAAGAAATCTGGAAATGTTACCTTTGGCAATGATAAATCAGGAAAAATAAAAAAAAAAGGCTCAGTCAGCCTAGACAATGGCAGAGGAAAGGCCCAAGATGTACTACTTGTGGACAGGCTGAAAGCAAATTTGCTGAGTGTCAGCCAAATGTGTGATAAAGGCTGTGAATTTATTTTTAGAGCACAAGATTGTGAAGTCAGATCAAGCACCACAGGTAAGACTCTGCTCAAAGGAGTTCGAATAGAGAGTAATGTTTACATTGTGAAAGAGGAAGATGAAGCATGTCATCTTAGAAAAATTGAGGAGTCATGGTTATGGCATAAAATATTGGGACATCTCAGCTTCGATCACATCATCAGACTAAGCAAGAAGAAAGCTGTCAGAGACATGCCAGAAATAAAGAGGCCTTCTAATACCATATGCAAATAATGTCAATTAGGCAAACAGACCCGCACATCCTTTAAGGCCAAAGATGAGTTATCAACAAGAAGACCACTACAACTTGTGCACATGGACCTGTGCGGACCTTCAAGAACTAAAACACCAAGTGGAGAATCCTACTTCATGCTGATAATAGATGATTTCTCCAGAATGACATGGGTTGCATTTCTCAAGAATAAATCGGAAGCTCTGGAAAAATTCAAAATATTCAAAACTTTAGCAGAAAATCAGACAGGATGCAAGCTAAAATGCATCAGATCAGACAGAGGAGGTGAATTCACTGATTATGACTTTGCAGACCTATGCAATGAATGTGGTATAAAGCAACAATTTACTATTGTAGGGACACCTTAGCAGAATGGAGTAGTAGAGAGACAAAACAGATCCGTACAACAAATTGCCAGAGACATGATGCAAGAGAGTAATATTCCTCAAACCTTCTGGGTAGAAGCAGTACACACAGCGGTGCATATCCTTAATAAAGCTCACTTAAGGCCAAGCAGTGACAAGACTCCCTATGAACTATGGCATGGAAAGCCAGCTTCAATCAAACATTTTAGAATTTTTGGAAGCAAGTGTTATATAAAGAATAATGATGAAAATCTTGGGAAATTTGATGCAAGAGTAAATGAAGGGATTTTTCTAGGATATGCTTCCAAAAGTAAAAGGTACAGGTGCTACAACAAGACTCTTCGAAAAATAGTAGAAAGTATTGATGTGAGATTTGATTAATAACTTCCAAACAATACAAGAGAAATAGAATGTTGCAGTCCATCAGACAACCATGAAGAATAAAACCAAAATGATGATGAAATAAGCAAGACAACAGAAGATGAAGAGCTGAGCTCGAAAGCCCCCTCAAGATATACTCAGAAGAATCATCCTGAAGATCAGATCATAGGAGACAAGAAAGTAGGGGTCCAGACAAGAAGGCAGCTAACTAAACATACATAAGAGGTATACATAGCCATGTTATCACAAATAGAGCCATAGATATTTGAAGAAGCCAGTAAGGAAAAGTATTGGGTGAATGCTATGAATGAAGAATTAGACCAAATTGAGAAAAACAATACCTGGGAACTAGTTCCTAGACCCACTGGGAAAAATGTCATAGGCTCAAAATGGGTATTCAAAAATAAAATGAATGAGGAAGGACAGGTAATCAGGAATAAAGCCAGACTTGTTTGCAAAGGATATTCACAATTGAAGGACTTGATTTCGATGAAACATTTTCCCCTGTAGCCAGAATGGAAGCCATCAGAATGTTTCTGGCCTTTGCATGCTACCAAGACTTCAAGGTATATCAAATGGATGTAAAATATGCTTTTCTAAATGGAGATCTAGAAGAAGAAGTCTACATGGAACAACCGAAAGGTTTATATTTGACAGACAAAGAAGACTATGTGTGCAGACTGAAGAAGTCTCTATATGGACTGAAACAGGCTCCTTGTGCTTGGTACTCAAGACTGGATAAATATTTGCAAAAACAAGACTTTAAGAGAGGTGGAGTAGACAAGAATCTATACATAAAAGCCCATGAAAATGAACTCCTGATTTTTGTAGTATATGTTGATGACATTATATTTGGAAGCAACAGAGATGAACTAGCAAAAGGGTTTGCTGAGAAGATGAAATCAGAGTTTGAGATGTCCATGATTGGAGAACTCAGTTTCTACTTAGGACTTCAAATTCAGCAAAAGAACATAGGCACATTCATCTCACAGGAAAAATACTTAAAATAAATTTTGAAAAAGTTCAAAATGGAGGACTACAAACCTTCTCGCATGGCTTTGGCGAGATGGGGGTTACTCATGTTTCTTGAGAACCCCATTCTCATATCACATGATCAATTCTTACGATTCTTGGTTGGGTCTTGGGACTGGGACAGACAGATTATGGTTGTGCATCGAGATTAGCTATCAATATTAGCTCAGCTCGACGTGTACTTTGTGACTAAATTTTTCCCTCGTGGGACTTCCTTGATCATGTGGCCGCGGAGATGTATTTCGCGAGTATCAAGGACTTGTTCAAGTCAGAGCCAAAGTAACCATCCTCATCCAATTATGGTAGACTTGTTTGAACCCTCCAAATTTTCCGCACAAATTTCTTGTGGCAGGATACATGGAAGACTAGGTGGATTTTAGAATTAGTCGACAAAGCCAGTTTGTAAGCGACTACTTCTATACATTGAAATACCTGATAAGGCCCATAGAATTTTGGTGTTATTTTCTGGCAGCCCTTTTCTTTGAGAGATGTATACTTATAAGGTTTGAGTCGCAAGAACACCTAGTCACTTACTTGAAATGGTCTCTCTGAATGGTGTTGGTCGACCTATTGCTTCATTCCATTCTAAACTTGATGTTTATTATCTTAGACATGAGTGATCATGGCATCACGTTCTGTAGAAGTTGATCAACTTCATGTACCTTGGAAGATCCTGGGATATAAGAAGCTAGTGAAGGTGGGATTTGGCCATACACTGCCTCATATGGCATAATTTTTGTGGCTTCATGATAGTTAGTATTATACCACCGTTCAGATAAAGGCAACCCCTGTACCCATTGATGTTGCTTGTTTGAAGTGAAGCACTGCAGATATGTCTCCAAACATTTGTTGAAAACTTCTATTTGACCATCGGTTTAGGGGTGATAAGTTGTACTCAGTTGGAGTTGTGTGCCCTGTAGCTTGAAAAGTTCCTTCAAAATGTGTTGGTGAAAGTGGGGTCTTGATCAGACACAATGGAAGTCGACATGCCATGCAGTTTTAATATTTGGTACATGAAAAATTGATCCACTAAGTTGGGGTAAATGGGTGTGGTAGAGCGCAAAAATGAGCATATTTGGAAAGTCTATCAACAACCACCATGATTACTAATTTTTTGCCTGACTTTTGGAGACTTGTAATGAAATCCATGGAAACATATTTCCATACGGAAGCATGGAATGGAAAGGGTTAGTAAGTTTCCTGGTAGCTTGATTATTTCCCCTTTGTTGCACTGACATACGTCACATTTGGCCACAAAATTAAGAATGTTGTTCTTCATGTCGATCCAAAATAAAGAGCGGCATTCTTGTGCATAAGTCTTATGAAATCTTGAATGTAATACAACTGGAGAGGAGTGAAACTTTTCCAAGATGTGGGTTTTGAAGGTGGAGATCAGGGATAACACTACTCGATCCTTATATCGAAGAACCTCATCCTTCCAAGAGTAGTCCTCTGAGGAATAAGGACATGTTCATAATCTATTAATGAGTTGGGATAGAGAAGGGTGGGAGAACCATTCCTGACAGGATTATTCAATCCAATATGGTGTGGGTAGAGAGAGGGATAAAAGGGTGCCCTCATCCTCAAATTGGCATGATAAGGCATCATCCACTATATTGTAATTCCCCTTCTTTTATTTTATCTCTTAATAATGTTCCATCATTTTTTTCGAGCCATTTATTTTGTTGTGGCAATGATAGATGATGCTCGAGGAAAATTTTTAGGCTATGATGGTTAGTGTTGATTTGGAAATGACGCCCCAAGAAGTATGGTCGCTAAGTGTCTACTCCATGTAAGATTTCCATCATTTATTTCTCATATGTAGATTTACCTATATGCTTGACACTAAGTTGTTGACTTGTGAAAGCCAATGGTCTACCTTCCTGCATTAATACTGCAACAATTCCCGTACCTGAAACATCAAATTCAATCACAAATGTTTTTGTAAATTCTGGTAGGGGAAATACTGGAGTGGAGCACATGGCCTTTTTTAGATCCAAGTAGGCCTGTTGATCTATCAATCCATATAAATGAGTTTTTCATGAGAAGATTAGTGAGGGGTCTAGAAATGCGTCCATAATTTCGTAAAAACTTGCAATAGTAGCCCGTGAGACCCAAGAATACCCTCAAACTCTTGAAGGTTGTGGGTTGGGGACAATATTGAATTTCTTGAATATTTTTCAGATCAACCCTCACTCCTTCATGGCCCACAATGTGTCCCAAATACTCTACTTCTTCCATGCCAAAGGAACACTTGGATAATTTGACAAATAGTTTATGATCTTGGAGAAGTTGCAATACCTGGTAAACATGTTGAAGGTGAGTGTCCCATGTTAAGTTGTAAATGAGGATATCATCAACAAAAGCTAGGACACATTTTCTAAGATATGGTTTTAGAAGGTGGTTCATGAGGCTTTGAAAAGTGGATGGGGCATTCAAAAGACTAAATGTCATGACCAGGAATTCATAATGACTTTCATGAATTTGCAAGGTTGTCTTGGGATTGTCCACTTCCTTCATCCTTATTTGGCGATAGCCCGAGTGGAGGTCCAACTTGATTAAAAAATTGGCACCATGCAGTTCATCAAGCATATCATCACCGCAGGGATAGGAAATTTTCCTTGATAGTGAGCTTGTTAAGGGACCTAAACTCTAGAAACATGCATCGTTCACCGTCTTTATTTAGAACCATGGACACTAGATATTAATAAGGGTTGGTGTTGGGACAAATAACAATGGCTTCGAGGAGTTCCTTGATGATTTTTTAAATTTCATTCTTGTGTGCAAAAGGATATCGATAGGGGAAGAAATTTGGTGGTTGCGTACCTGGGAGCAAAGGGATGATATGATCATGTTCACCCATAGAAGGTGGGATCTCCTTAGGTTTTTCAAAGACCCACTAGTGGCGATATAATACATGTTTCATATCGAGATGAATGTGAGGAGGAGTGGATTCAATAGCCTAGATGGCAATAAATTGTGCTACTATCCCATGATGGCCCTTTTTTAACAACTTCTCCAGTCGATGTGAGTTGATGATAATAGGAGCACCTTCCTGGAGTCCCTGAAGTGTATGAGTGTGTTTTTTCTAATTAAAGCTCATATATAAATCCTGTAAGTCCATTGTGATAGGACCCAATGTGTGAATCCATTAAGAACCAAGGAAAATGTCACAACCACCCATTTCAATGGAAAACATGTGGGTTTTGAGGTAACAATCCCCCATTTGAAGCTCAATATTTTCACAACATCCTTCACATTTCATGGTCTCCCCATCAGGAATAAGGACTTGGAAATTAGATACTGCCCTAACAAAACAGTGAACGACTTATGCTACTTTCTTATGGACAGAGTTATGTGTGTTTCCACTACTGGTCGATGTTTAAGAAAACCTCGGATTTTTAGTCTGGGGAGAAGAAATGTTGACCAAGGCTTGGAGTGAGATAATCATCTCATCTGGCATAGCTGTAGTATCACTGTTTGGGGCTATTAGGGTTTCAACCTTTTCCTCCTCACTCACTTCAGTGGATGGATCTTCATCAAAAAAGTTCTTTTCAGTAGCGTCGATTTGAAAGAATTTTGGTTCCTTACATTTATGTCACGAGGAGTATTTTTCATCACTGTAGTAGCATAGTCCTTGTTTCATTCTTTCGTCCATTATTTCATTGACACCTTTTGAAACTTAAGTGTTTCGGTGGGGCCCGTAGCCACAGTGGGACGTGTCTATGCGGTGAAATTTGGATAATTGGATTGGGAATTTAAAGTGACTTCTACCTCTAAGGCCTTGGTGCATGCTTCCAAACAAGTAGTTGGGTGATGCATTCAGACATGGGCTTGGATGGATTCCTTTACGCCACTGATGAAACATTCCAAGTAAAAGGAATCTCCTAGTCCTTTAGTCTAGATGGCCAATTTTTCAAAGGTTACAATGTAGTCCCATACTGTACCTATTTTCCTGAGCTTGGTGAGATGACCCAAGAAGTGAGATTCCCAATTAAAGCGGTCACAGATGGATTTTGAAAACATATTCCAAGTTGACCTCCATGGATAAAAGTTTTGATGCCACTGCCACCACTAACATCGCTCTTGGTCCAAGTAAAGAGCTCCCACATGGAGTTTAGTTTCACCATCCCAAAATTTATTAAGGAAGAAATATTGTTCCATTTGTGTGTGTTGAGATTTTTGAGGGTTGTAGGTTAATACAAATTATCTTCTTGATAATTACTTGTGACCTTACTTATGATACTTATGTCTTCTCTTCTTTTAGTTTAGTTAATCTTTCATCAAGTAAATTATCAAAGAGCACAAGACACGGAAATTAGGCTCCTAGATCCAGGGAAAAACCTCTCCCTCTTAGAGAGGAAAACCCGCAAATAATTCTTCTTATAGATATTCAAATGACAAGTACCATGACCTAGACTTATACCCTTAACCTAGATGCGCTTCCAAGACCTCGATCTCCACTTCGCATATGCTTGTAGATGAATTTCTTGAACAATAGGAAGGTAAATCATAGATTTACCTTCCTCACAATTACTGCCTCTTCTCCTTATGATCACTGTCTCAACCTCTGCAAATTGTGTCTTCAAATCAACTGCCCTTCACAATAATGTATCTACCACTTTCTTTGCCTTATCGTTTGTATATGTTTATACTTCAAACTGTCCTTAGAATCACATTTCAACACAATGATATCATTGTACCCTTCCTGCAACTTTTCTTCTTATGTGTTATCCCTTTTACGCATTACAATTCAGAGATGAGACCGATGTATGTTCAATGTTTATTCACAGTTATTCCTTGCTAGAGTAGGTTACGGTTATATGTTATCCGCACTTAAAAACCTCAGAGAATTCCGCAATGTAACTTCAGTGTTGTTCGATTATCTTCTTCCAAAACAGTCCGCAAAAACTAACTTAATCTTTTCCGCAATTTCAGAGGAGTCTACATTCGATTGCTTGCCTATTTTCCACAGGAACAAGGGTATATATAAAGGTAATAGCTCAACTTTTAGGCCGGTTTGTATTTAGGCTTGTAGGCCGACTTCAACAACTTTATAATAACTTCTTTTTCCAGCATTTGACAGAGGTCGGTTTGTAGGAAATTCTTCCATAAAATATTGAATGTGATACAAGAATTTTGACAAGATCTGGAGCATATACTGATGACAGATTCCTTCATATATATATATATTCCACTTAACCATATTGTATGCCTAGAAGACTTAAACCTAATGGACATCAAGAAGAATTCTATATACATAATAAAAATCTTGCTCATGAAACCCATGAAGCAAGTACATCAAAAATATATTTTATTATCTTTGACATCTTCTTTACATGTATACATAATTACATATGAAGACTGACCTAGTTACACTTTTCAACACTCCCTCTTAACTAGGGATGTATTCATGCATGTACATGGTTACTTTCAAACTGAATAATCTCATAAGAAGAATCGGATTGGTAATCGTATCTGTATATTATCATATCAACCAATATTTTCCTAGTGCAAGGCCTTGACTAACAACCCCATCTCTCAATGAAAGAATGGGCTACAATGCTGGTGAGACACGTGACTAATAGACACCATAGTAATTGTCTCTCCAAGGTAAATACCCCACCTAGGTGTTCCTAGAGTATGACCTTCTTGGACTATTCTTCACTTGGGTAGCCAGCCCTTAAAGAATATCAGTCCACGACTACTCTTATCTTGAATGCCCTATCTCATTCTCAAAGAGTATCGAATTCCAGATGATTACCCAATCCTCCATTCTGTCTTCCAGGTGAAGACCAGAATGATGTGTCTATCCATTCTCTTCACATGGCCTTCACTAAGACTTACAACTGTTAGTCCTGGTCTAGTGCATGACACATGTAATAGAGAATCACATACGTCACTCCCTCTTAACACAGGAAGGACATACTTCAAGTTTATTCCAAGCAAGAAACTTACCACCAAGCTCCTTATCGACCAGGGTCCTGTAGCAACAATCCAGCTATTGATGAAGAATTCCTCCCCTAGGTGTCATGGTTTTCGATATTGAGGAATCTTAAACTTTTGGCTTCATAGGGAACAGATCATCCATCACTTTCAGTCACGAGTCATGTCCACTATCAGAAAGTGATTCAGCTGTCTTTCTCATCTGGTCCACTATTATTTCATGCTTCTTTCCTTCGAATCATCTCCAAGGATCATACCTCCTTTCTCATGATTAGCAGCCTTGCACAAATTCATATAGATAAACATATACATATGAACTTTTAGAACAAAAATTACCTTAGTGATGATCTTTCACCGTGACATCTTCCTATAGGCATCGTCATCCTTCATACAGATTGATGCATCTCTGAATGATATGTTTTTGCCAAGGGTCTTCTTCTTTACCAGACTTTCATCAAAGCCTACATATATTCCTAGGAGATCTCCTAGTCACATCTTCTTGGCCTCCGGATGATAACTACCTCTTGACATGGTTTCATTTCATGATCTCTTCCTCTCTGCACATGCTTTTTTCCCAGGATCTTACAAATTTTCCAATTTCTTGTTTATGTACAACCACCTCATATTCTATGAGGACTTATTATGTTGATTTCATCTATCAGTGCACCGAGAGATCCTCCTTCATACTTCTAAATATGGAAGTCTATTACCTCCAATCATATGACATGTCTTCACAGCATCCAATATCAACATATCTGTCTGCATACCTCATATTTATTTCCCTGAGTCATCTTGTAGAAATTTATCTAGAAGGAAGAGCTTCATTCCTTTGTCCTGCTCCATCAATATGTCATCACATCCAAAATTATGTATCCATGATGACCCTTGATATTGATGACTATTTTACTTTAGTAATTTTTATCAAAGAGACTTTCCAGAATTTGTTTCACCGAGGGTTCCTTCCATGATTCTATCATGATGCTTATTAATGTACATTTCTTCTTAACATAATATTTTACAATCAACATAAATCAATTAAAGGAGAAGAAGATCCTAATCGTAGTTGAGATCCCTCGCTTCTTATTTCTTAGATTTGTTTTCTTTATGTTCTTATCTTATATGGGCTTCTTCATTTTCCTCTTGTCCTTTCTCAATCTAGGAAAATCTCGTTTATAATTCCCAAGATCATTACACCCAAAGCATCGTGCTTTGTCCACATTTCTCTTCTTATTTTGAGGACCAAATTTACCGAATCTTCATTCCTTCCCAGACATGGTGGCAAAGACTTGATTTTATTCTCTTGGTCCTTATTTCAATCTTGATTCTTCTATCTTACCTAGACTTTGAAATGGCATGGCTTCTTCTCTCCCATATATGCTGGAAGAGTAATCTCTTCATTCTTTCAGTAAGATATTTTGTACCATAGTGAGTATTTCTCTATCAGACATTACTTCTCCCAAATTTAGTAGTTGTTCTCATATTACAAAAATATCGACCAGATATGGAATTATTCCTTGCTTTGACATTCTCAATTTGTGTAGTTTTTGCCTTAGGGATATTAATTCCTTTGTAGAACCTTTCGAGAAGGGTTCCACCTGTTATCACTCAGATTTTCCTTGAAGTTGTTGGAAGAGGAAAGGGGTCCGAGGTAACCACAAACCAACCTTCAGGTACAGAATCTAGCCAATCTGTACCCAGAGAGGGCTCTCTCTATAAAATTTAGCTTTGTTTTTAGAAAGTATTAGGCTAGTTATAAAGTTCAGGGGTTTTGTTTTTGTTTGGGTTGATGGAATTCTTTAGCTGAGATTAAGATCAAATAGTTTCAGTCCATTGGGCTAATGGAGTCAAAGGATTGGCTGCACTGGCTTAAGTTTTTTAACAAAAGATGGTTTATCAGGGCAAGATAATCAAACTAGAAACAATTATAGATCTAAAGTGAATGGAATGGAATTTAAACGGATGAAAGACAATAAAGAATCTTTCAACACATTCAAGAGGAGAGAAATAGATTGATTATCAATAAAGAGCAGTTAAGTATTCTTTACTAAATAACCAAATATGTATGAACTAGACAAACAGGAGCAACTAAGAATTCGTTGTTTAAACTAGTTTAGAAGAAAACATTTAGAATAATAACGACTGAAATCAGATTACACCTAAGTACTTTCTGATTTAATACTTTTCGTTAAATATCAAGATAATGAGACACAGATGATATTGTAAACAAATACAAAACTTCAAAACATGAGATAGAGATGACTTATTGATCCTTCATTTGACACATGAATCCTGAGAAAAGTCTTCTGCCTCAATTCCTTGTCCAGTTTTGCCACGAAAAATTTCTCCAAAGCTCTATTTCCAAAATATTCAATGTTACATCAAAGTATAAGAATCCACCACCAAAATACTTCCAAGAGTGAAGTATTTATACAAATTCTAAACTAAAATATCTTGAAAAAATATTAAGATTAGTTCACAAATCTCTCCAACTATTTTACATAAATAGAACTTAAGTAAAGGAAACTCAAACTAATGCATCTATTTGGCACTATTTCTTATGGATAGGTGATTAAAAAGAGGATAATTCAAATTTGATCCAACTCTTAGTTGATGATGAGGCATCCAAGTCACTAACTGCTTCCTTTCTTTGTGCATTCTGCTCCAACAATTCTGCAAACTTGGGGTCCAATGATATATTTTTATTTCTCAATCTGTAATAGATATGTAACAAGTGAAAGAGGTTATTGTGGATTAATATGTTGGTGAGATAAACCTCTTTCAGTTTCCTAAAATTTCTCTCAAGCTGTGCACAATAGGCTCTGTAACAATATGTGTAAAACAGAGTTTTACAGAGTCTGAAAAATAGCTTGTAAAGATGTGCATGTATCTGTCATTCTGAAATCACTGTGCAAAAAGTGAGATAGGTTTTTGTAGACGGGTCTCTTAGGAACAAAAACCTCCTTCAGTTTTGTATGATGTATTTTGGATTTACCACAATATTTTCTGCAAAAAATTCTTTCCAACATTGTTTAATATTTCCAAAACCATAATAGCTGTTAGAAAATTGAGAGAGGTTTTTGTAGATGGTCCCCTTAAGAACATAAACCTCCTTCAGTTTTTAAAAATTCATCTTGGATTGATCACAATATTTTCTGTAAAACAATGACTAAAGCATGAAATTTCTGCAAAAATGTTCCTTCTTGTTGTGTTTTTCATCTTTTCACTTTATTGTTCTTTTGATTGTTTCACTTTCACTTTGGATAAAATTCATTGTGGCTGGTGAAAGTGTTTTCATATTTTTTTAACCCTTAATATCTTCATGTTTACTTTCACTGTTTACTGTTTACTTTTTACTTTTTACCGCTCTATTTTTATCTGTCTTCACTTTGTCATGAACTTGTATGTTCTGTTTTGTAACTGTCTTCCCTGCTGTTTATCTTCATGCTAGCTGATTTACTTGACTTGGTCTTCAATCTGATACTCTTTAATCCTGATACTCTTTAACTGTTATTTTCTGTGTCCTTTTACCTTCAATGTGTAGTTTAGGTTTTATTGTCTGTTTCAATAGTAAATTGTTTAATATCATGTTTCCTTTACTTTTCTTTCAACTGTATGTTTTATATTCCATCTCTGTTTCAATAGATTTGATAAAACTCTTGGAGTAAACAAGTCTTATGACTAGTATTAAGACTGTTTATCCAAGGATGTGGTCTTCTGATCACCTGTAAAACAAAACAAATTGTTAAGAAAGCATTGGTTTGCAGGGGAGGTCGAAAAGGTTTCATTTGATTTTGAGAGGTCTATGGAGTGAATCTAGAATGATTTTTGGGAGGTAAACCATGCTCGAATCGGTTAACAGAGGCTTCAGGTGGCGCAGCTGGGTTACAAAGGGTTTTACTGCACAATTAGGTGAAAATGAGCAACACTAGGGTGTTTGTGTTTAAACGGATAAACGGTTGATATTGGCGGGTAAGCTTTGAATGAACAGTGATTTGAACATGTATTGGTTATGGCGGAAGAACCTTGGAATACTCAACTGCAATTCTCTTCAACAAGGTAACGGTCGGCAGACTTCAACAGTTGATCTTTGAAATTTGCTGCATGGAGGGTGTAGTCGTTTTCTGCGTACAAAATAATGAAAAAGACGCGGGTTTTTGTTTTATTGGCAAAGTAAAATGGGTGGAAATTTTTTTATTATTTCAATAAATGATGTTAGTATGTACAACAGATGAGTCACGGGGGGGAGGTGGTAAGCGGTTTTTTCCGCACCGCTTTTGAGGGAAGGCGGTGTTGAGTGGATGGGCAGCGATTCCACAAAACGAATGACATGTGGCCATGGTACTATTTGAAAACCACCGTCACTTCACGCGTTATTGTTCGGATCGGGGATGGCTAGCGGAATTATCAACAGTCGTTAATCTTGAATGGGTCGATCGAACGGTTGACGTGACAGGGAGATGACGGGGTTTTAATGGCGCGGGCCCGACGCATTTTATTATTGATTAATCACAGCGGGAGCGTTTTGATTGGCAGAGTTAGGTTATTAATTAATCGCGAGGATTAATTAATTCCTTTGTTTAAAAAGCGGAAACGTGATCGAGTGAGGGGAAAATATACATAGAGATGGGTTATTTCGAAGTTTGGTTTGAATTAAACTTCGGATTTATTTTTTGTTTAAAACACATATATTATATGTTTAAAGTTTTTTTTTTCATATTTTTATTATATGATAATTAAATTAGATTAATCCAATTACCATAGGGGGCAGGATTAACGTATAATGATATATTTTAACCAAAGGGGGTATAAAGTGGGTTTTTTATTTGAATGCGTGAGGAATAAATACTTTGGTTAAAATAATAATACATGGGTTTTTGGGATATTATATAAAAGGAATTATATATAATAGGAGAATGTCATTTCTATAAGGAGTTAATAAATAAAATCAATGTTAATATGACAAGGGGACAAGGTAAACTTCAAAATACATTAATATAGCTAAGAAAGTGAAGTTTTTAGAAGAAAATTGCATTATAATCACTTCATCACTTAAACTTAGGATAAAATGTGATTTTGAGGGTTTTTTATGAAATATCTCATGATTTTGCTAAGTAAAATGGGATTTTACTTAGGAAAGAATTTTTTGAAGTAAATGAGTGTGATGATGAATGATTTTAAGTACTTAGGTTTTTTCCAATTATTGGGCCGAGGGTCCGGTCCCTCCAAAAGTCAAGGAAATGCCTTGAGCCCCTTTAATTTTCAAATACCTTAGCACTTAAGGGAAATTAGTGAAATGTTTAGGGAAAAATGAGAAGGGAAGTTAATAATTTGACTTTGCCTTGCTTTGAAATTCTTCCAGTGGAGTGTCTGCCTTTGCACTTTGTGATGAAAATAAAAGATTTCACACATCTAAAGCCATTGATCATCACATGTAATTCTGCAATATCATCTACCTACCCTACCTACTTTACTCTACCATTTTTCTCTTCTTTATTAGGGTGCACTTAGATTGGCAAACCCTTATCACACTTTTCTTTTACATATGGAAATCTATCTAGTTCTAACCTTATTACATCCAAGGGCTCAGATTAAGCTGTTGAGCACCTTTTATTAACTCTACCTATCTACTTATCTGTCAAGATTAAACTGTTTGGCCAGATATTTGTTCTATATTCTACAACATGAAATTGAAAAATGAATGAGTCAAGTTTAAACAGTTTGACTCTTCATAAATTGTGGCAAAAGTTTGACAAGCTGCACACAATAGCTTATTACAGAAAATGAAATAGTAGTGGCATTTAGACTTGCACACTTTCCTGGTCTATTTTTGTTTGGGGTTCATTTCTTTTACTTTTTTGACCGTTATATTATTTTTCACCCTTTGATTTTTTCTTTTAGGGTATACCCTCTTTACAATTTTTTTTTTAAATTTTTTTTATTTTTGATAGTATGGAAAACCTTTGCAACAAGAAAAAGGTATGAACATATTACATAGCCCATCAAGTCAATCATGAAATATGACACCTATTGGTATAGGGGTCTAACACTGGCTCCACTTGGGGATGGCTTTTCCTTGTGAAAAGTCAAGAACAACAGATTAGTTGCCCTCAGAATGATTTTGACTGAGCCATGAAATCTTCTTCTTCTTGTTGCTTTATTGTATGTATGATAGTAATACTTCTAAAGCTTAGGGCCTTCTCCTCGGGCTTCAACTCCAGTAAGTTGCTATCCACTCAAAACTTAAAACTTTGTTTCCAAGTTGGAAATATTTTGCCTTGGTCAAATCCAAAACATGCATTTGCTGTGGCTGAAAATATTGAATTGAATATAGTCTTTTTTATGCAACTTGAAATCTGATCTGAAGCTAAAACAAAACACAAAAATTTTCAAACCAACTTAATGAAAAACTAGCTGAAAATTGAAAACCAAAAAAAAAAAATGCTCAAAATTCTGAGCTTATTAGTACTCATTTACCTACTCCAATCTACTAAAAATCTTATTGAATCAGGTAATACAAAAATTCCAATGAAGCAAATCAAGTAGCTGTAAAAATAAATGGATAACTTGATTGCTTGTGATCAAACATGGAAGTATATTATGATCATGTGCCCTTATAATAAATGATATGATGTGTGAAGTCCACTTTTGATGTATTTGATCCTTATAGAGAAAACATGTTTGCAAATTTGGGCTAAAAATATTCTCCATATAACCTGATATAGGATCAATAAAAGCATGATGTATGCTATTTACTTCTAGGCCTTCAATGACTAGTTGCTCAGTTGCATTCTGAATATTAATCCTTGAAACTATTTCTTCAGTCTTGTGTTTGAAAGAATAATCATCCTCAAAATGCAAGTCAAAATATAGTACAATTTCATCTTGCTTTGGAGAAGGAATATTTTCAAAGAATTCTTTAGGATTTCGGAAATTGTATGACTGAATTTGAGAATGCAAAAGTTTGATTTCATTTTCATAATTTTTCAGAAATTATCCAAGAAGCCATTTTTTAATTTGAGGAGAACATTTTCTTGATTTAAAAAGAAGAAAGAAAGCTCTTAGAAAATCCTCATCAAGCTGAAGTTCTAATATCTCATCCCTCAAAATAGCTAGTGATTGTTCTGGGAAATTATTTTGAATTGGGGGAACATAATTATCATCATACTGATCATACTTAGGCAAATCTTCAGAAGAAGGAATGTAATCAATTATAAACAATGGATCAGCAGATTTTTCTTCCAACAATCCTAATATATCTTGATTAGATTGGTTGCATTTTGTTTGAAAATCATTGTTTTGTTCAATAGGAGTGCTATCGAGCAATGAGCTTTTTTGGGAAGGTAGAATAACATGAGCATCAACTTGTTCTTCTGTCTCTTCATGGATAAAATTTTTTGTACATTCATCAATATCAGAAGAAGTAGAAACAATCTCTTCATTATGTAAATATTTTGAGGATGGTTGCATGTTTAGAAGCAAATTGATTTCTTCTTCGGTGAGGGGGGGTGGGAATCTCTGAATTCTTAGATTGGAATGACAATTTTTTTTTCTCTTATATAAAAGTTGATCATGAGGTTGATTATTTTCTTTAAATCCATTCAAAACATTAAATGAAACATCATTTCTTAATACAGAGGGGTTTTGTGGATCTTGATTCATCTCCTGATCTATTTCATCTTTATTTAACTCCTCTTGATTATTATGACATTTAACTTGAGAATGAAAGTTCTGGATTTCTTCTAATAAATCTTCAGGAAACCAATTTCCAAAATCTTCATCAACATTTTTAAGGTAATGTATAAGATCTTCAGCTTGATCACAACAATTTTCAGCTAATGATAAAGATAGAAAATTTTCTTTGTAATGCTCATAAAATACCTTTGAAAATCTTTTAGAGAAAATATACTAGCAGGTTTGAGAGCTTCATACCATTCCCCTGCTTTGACTTCTAAGGTTCCCATGAATATCTTCATGAGGCAATCCTCATGCCAATCACCCTTCAATCTTGATGAGTGTATATAAAATTTAATGAGATGTAGTAAAGGATCATCAATATTCTCATCTTGAAACATGGGCAGATTTTCACCCCAATTTACCTTCGGTAGTTTGTGTGGAAATCCAGGTATGTGATCTCTGCTCATGGGAGCATATCTTCGTTTTATTCTTAGATCATCTTGAAAATCAGCCATAATGAAAGGCCACGGTATCTGTACAACCAAGTTAGATCCTTATATAAAATACAATACATATTGAAAAACGTTCTTAACGAGAAAGAACATAATGTCTTGGATTAAGATCCAAGTTGAAAGCCTGATCTTTCCATATTGTTATTCCAGGTTCATTCCTCCAGCGGAGTCTTGATTGTGAAATTGGTGTGGAGTCGCCAGGTGGATGATTTTAACCTTTGTGTGTCTGATCAGTGTCCACCATCATAGATCAGATCTAAACATGTGAAACAATTCTGAAGAAAAAGTTAGTTCTTCAGGAAACCAAATTTTGAGTATTTTATGATTATTTTGTTTTTTTATGAATTTTCAAAACAACTTCTATGATTTATTTAAGAGGCTTTAGATACGAGATTTAAACTTTCTTAAAGACTTATTTGACAAGAGGAACTGATCAAGTATTTGAAACCAAAGTTCAGTTCATAAACTAGACCGGAGATAGACTGAAGCAGCATTTATTTACTTTTGCATTTGCAAAGCAAGAGAAATTTCAAAGGCTACCTGGCTAACTTCAGGCTTCGTCTGTAGTTTATAAGGAAAACAATAGTAACAATAAATTTGTTCAGGTCCCCAGTATGGTCGCCACTATGTTATCACTCAGATTTTCCTTGAATTTGTTGGAAGAGGAAAGGGGTCCAAGGTAACCACAAACCAACCGTCAGGTACAGAATCTAGCCAATCTGTACCCAGAGAGGGCTCTCTCTATAAAATTTAGCTTTTTTTTAGAAAGTATTAGGCTAGTTATAAAGTCCAGGGGTTTTGTTTGAATTTAGGTTGATGGAATTCTTTAGCTGAGATTAAGATCAAATAGTTTCAGTCCATTGGGCTAATGGAGTCAAAGGATTGGCTGCACTGTCTTAAGTTTTTTAACAAAAGATGGTTTATCAGGGCAAGATAATCAAACTAGAAACAATTATAGATCTAAAGTGAATGGAATGGAATTTAAACGGATGAAAGGCAATAAAGAATCTTTCAACACATTCAATAGGAGAGAAATAGATTTATTATCAATAAAGAACAGTTAAGTATTCTTTACTAAATAACCAAAGATGTATGAACTAGACAAACAGGAGCAACTAAGAATTCATTGTTTAAACCAGTTTAGAAGAAAACATTTAGAATAATAACGACTGAAATCAGATTACACCTAAGTAATTTCTGATTTAATCATTTTCGTTAAATATTAAGATAATGAGACACAGATGATATTGTAAACAAATATGAAACTTCAAAACATGAGATAGAGATGACTTATTGATCCTTCATTTGACACATGAATCCTGAGAAAAGTCTTCTGCCTCAATTCCTTGTCCAGTTTTGCCACGAAAAATTTCTCCAAAGCTCTATATTCCAAAATATTCAATGTTACATCAAAGTATAAGAATCCACCACCAAAATACTTCCAATAGTGAAGTATTTATACAAATTCTAAACTAAAATATCTTGAAAAAATATCAAGATTAGTTCACAAATCTCTCCAACTATTTTACATAAATAGAACTTAAGTAAAGGAAACTCAAACTAATGCATCTATTTGGAACCATTTCTTATGGATAGGTGATGAAAAAGAGGAGAATTCAAATTTGATCCAACTCTTAGTTGATGATGAGGCATCCAAGTCACTAACTGCTTCCTTTCTTTGTGCATTCTGGTCCAACAATTCTGCAAACTTGGGGTCCAATGATATATTTTTATTTCTCAATCCGTAATAGATATGTAAAAAGTGAAAGAGGTTATTGTGGATTAATATTTTGGTGAGATAAAAATATTTCATTTTCCTAAAATTCCTCTCCAGCTGTGCACAATAGGCTCTGTAACAATATGTGTAAAACAGAGTTTTACAGAGTCTGAAAAATAGCTTGTAAAGATGTGCATGTATCTGTCATTATGAAATCACTGTGAAAAAAGTGAGATAGGTTTTTGTAGATGGGTCTCTTAGGAACAAAAACCTCCTTCAGTTTGTATGATCTATGTTGGATTTACCACAATATTCTCTACAAAATGATGACTTAACTGGTATTTTCTGCAAAAAGTGCTTTCCAACATTGTTTAATATTTCCAAAACCATAATAGTTGTTAGAAAATTGAGAGAGGTTTATGTAGATGGTCCTCTTAAGAACATAAACATCCTTAAGTTTTTCAAAATTCATCTTGGATTGATCACAATAGTTTCTGCAAAACAATGACTAAAGCATGAAATTTCTGCAAAAATATTCCTTCTTGTTGTGTTTTTCATCTTTTCACTTTTTTGTTCTTTTGACTGTTTCACTTTCAGTTTGGATAAACTTAATTGTGGCTGGTGAAAGTGTTTTCATCTTTGTTTAACCCTTAATATCTTCATGTTTACTTTCACTATTTACTGTTTACTTTTTACTTTTTACCGCTCTATTTTTTATCTGTCTTCACTTCGTCATGAACTTGTATGTTCTGTTTTGTAACTGTCTTCCCTGCTGTTTATCTTCATGCTAGCTGATTTAATTGACTTGGTCTTCAATCTAATATTCTTTAATCCTGATACTCTTTAACCCTGATACTCTTTACTGTGTCCTTTTACCTTCAATGTGTAGTTTAGGTTTTTACTGTCTGTTTCAACAGTAAATTGTTTATCATCTTGTTTTCTTTGCTTGTCTTTCAACTGTATGTTTTATCTTCCATCTTTGTTTGAATAGATTTGATAACACTCTTGGAGTAAACAAGTCTTATGACTAGTATTAAGACTATTTATCCAAGGATGTGGTCTTCTGATCACCTGTAAAACAAAACAAATTGTTAAGAAAGCATTGGTTTGCAGGGGAGGTCGAAAATGTTTCATTTGATTTTGAGAGGTCTGTGGAGTGAATCTAGAATTATTTTTGAGAGGTAAACCATGCTTGAATCAGTTAACAGAGGCTTCAGGTGGCACAGCTGGGTTACAAAGGGTTTTACTGCGCAATCAGGTGAAAATGAGAAACACTAGGGTGTTTGTGTTTAAATGGGTAAATGGTTGATATTGGTGGGTAATATTTGAATGAACAATGATTTGAATAGGTACTAGTTATGGTGGAAGAACCTTGGAATACTCGACTGTAATTCTCTTCAGCAAGGTAATGATCGACATAATTCAACAGTTGATTTTTGAAATTTGTTGCATGGAAGACTGGTTAGTGCACGAGAATATGAAAATGACGCGGGCACATTTGTTTTATTCACAAAGTCAAAAGGTTGGTGGGCTTTTAATGATGACGTCAGCAGGTACAATGGACACGTCGCAGAGGATAGGCGGTAAGCGGTTTTTTCCGCACCGCTTTTGAGGGAAGGCGGTATTGAGCAGATGGGCAGCGATTCCACAGAACGAATGACGCATGGCCGTGGTACTGTTTGAAAACCACCGACATTTCGCGCGTTATGTTCGGATCGGGGAGGGCCAGCGGAATTATCAACAACCGTTGATCTTGAACGAGTCGATCGAATGGTTGACGAGACAGGGAGACGACGGGGTTTTAATAGCACGGGCCCGACGCGTTTTATTATTGATTAATCACAGCTTGAGCATTTCGATTGGCAGGGTTAGGTTATTAATTAATCGTGAGGATTAATTAATTCCTTTGTTTAAAAAATAGAAACGTGATCGGGCAAGGGGAAAATATACATAGGAATGGGTTATTTCGAAGTTTGGTTTGAATTAAACTTTGGATTTATTTTTGTTTAAAACACATATATTATATGTTTTAAAGTTTTTTCATATTTTTATTATATGATAATTAAACCAATGTGATTTACTTACCATAGGGGGCGGGAATAAAATTAATGATATATTTTAACCAAAGGGGGTATAAGGTGGGTTTTTTATTTGAACGAGTTAGGAATAAATACTTTGGTTAAAATCATAATACATGGGTTTTTGGGATATTATATAAAAGGAATTATATATAATAGGAGAAGGTCATTTCTATAAGGAGTTAATAAATAAAATCAATGTTAATATGACAAGGAGACAAGGTAAACTTCAAAATACATTAATATAACTAAGAAAGTGAAGTTTTTAGAAGCAAATTGTATTATAATCACTTCATCACTTAAACTTAGGATAAAATGTGATTTTGAGGGTTTTTTATGAAATATCTCATGATTTTCCTAAGTAAAATGGGATTTTACTTAGGAAATAATTTTTTGAAGTAAATGAGTGTGATGATGAATGATTTTAAGTACTTAAGTTGTTTCCAATTATTGGGCCGAGGGTCCGGTCCCTCCAAAAGTCAAGGAAATGCCTTGAGCCCCTTTAATTTTCAAATACCTTAGCACCTAGGGGAAATTAGTGAAATGTTTAGGGAAAAATGAGAAGGGAAGTTAATAATTTGACTTTGCTTAGCTTTGAAATTCTTCCAGTGGAGTGTCCACCTTTGCACTTGTGATGAAAATAAAATTGAACACATTTAGAACCATCATTCATCACATGTAATTATGCAACAACATCTACCTACCCTACCTACTTTACTCTACCATTTTTTATTCTTTATTAGGGTGCACTTAGATTGGCAAACCCTTATCACACTTTTTCTTTTAGATATGGGAACCTATCTAATTCTAACCTTATTACATGCAAGGGCTCAGATTAAACTATTGAGCTCCTTTTATTTACTCTACCTATCTACTTATCTACCAAGATTAAACCGTTTGATCAGATTTTATTCTCTATCTCTAAAACATGAAATTAAAAAATGAGCTAGCCAAGCTTAAAATGTTTGACTATTCATCAATTATGGCAAAAGTTTAACAAGCTGCACACAATTTTTTTTATTACAGAAAATGAAATAGTAGTGGCATTTAGACTTGCACACTTTCCCGGTCTATTTTTGCTTAGGGTTCATTTCTTTCACTTTTTTGACCATTTTATTCTTTTTACCCTTTGATTTTTCTTTTAGGGTATACCCTCTTTACATTTTTAAATTTTTTTGATTTTTTGATTTTTTTTTTAGAATATGGAACACCTTTGCAACAAGAAAAAGGTTTGAACATATTACATAATTCATCAAGACAATCATGAAATATGACTCCTATTGGTATAGGAGACTAACAGGAGGTCTGTTTACCTCACCTAGTTTGATTTGTTTCTGATATCCTCTTATATTTAGGACTTATATTGTCAGATCTAAGGGATCCAAGGGATAATTTGGATTTATGTAGCATCCATTTATGAAAAATACGTTTTTCAGACATGTATTGCTGACAGTCCCATTTTTGGATATTATAGTGGTATCAAAGCAACCATCTTGGCACAACCTGTGCTTTTCATTTCTTAAGAAGCCAATATGCCTTCCACAGAAGAAGAGCCTATTACGGACATAGAGAATAGGTATCTAAGAAGAAGATATAATAAGTATTATTACACTGAAGACACAAAATAAAAGGGTAAAACCCCTTTATCTTGAAGATTGAAAGGAAAAGAGTTCTCTAAAACTCTTTCTCAAGCTATGTATGAGCTGAAAGGAGAAATCAGGGGAATGAGGAGGGAAATACATGCATATCCCTCAGGAATATTTTCACATCAAGGAAGCCCTAGTGCTTCTTACCATATGTGTGAGAATTCAGCCACATAACCTGATCCACAATGTTGGAGCATGCCTACTTTCTTGTCAAAGAAAGAAGGAAAAGGAGGAACACCAAAGGAGGGATCTCTTGGTGATTATCTCCAAGAATATGAGTCTCAATCAGAGAGACTCAAAGAACATCTCAGTTTCCCAAATTTCTGTCAATTTAAAGAAGAAATATCTAGCAGCTACACTAGAAGAAGAGGGTGCATGCAACACACTTTGGGTAGATTCTCTCTACCTAATTTTGATGGATCACCTAAGGACTCAGCCAAGTCTTGGGTAAGGAAGCTTGAAACATATTTCCAGCTACATCAAGTTTCAGAAGAAGAAGCCTTGAGAGTAGCAGCGCTGCATCTTCAACATAAGGCTTATGCCTGGTGGCTATTTGGGTCTTCTTCCTTGAAAAATGTAAATATATCTTCTTATGAAAATTTCACTAGGGGGGTAGTGAAAATATTTGATTTGAGACATTCTAAAACTTCCTTGAGAGAGCAAATCAAACACAAGGAATCTGAATCTTTGCATGAGTTGGAAGAATCCATAAAGCCAACTCCATTTCTAAACATTGTTGAAGGGGTTGAAGATCTGCTGCATGATATTCCAAAGGAAAAATCCCCACTATAACAAGGTATCTCTTCTCAAGGAGAAGAAATGGGGGTTCCTTCTTCAATAAGAGATCAAGGAGAAGGGTCTCTTAATGAGAGGCATTCTCCATTGATGAGGAGAAAGGAGGGAAATGGCAGAGAAGATCCTCCAGTGCTGTGATAGCAGGAGGGGATCCATTTTTATTAGGAGATGGAGATGAAGCAATTGCTTCCACGAGAGAGGCTCTTGCATCTTTGGAAGGAGTTCCTAAGGATATTCCATATGGAGGACATGAGCAACATGTGTCTATGCTAAAAGAAAATGAGGTAAAACAAAGGAGTGATCACAAAGCTAACATAGCAAAAGATGATACACCATTTCTAGGAGAAGAGAATGGAGCAAATGCTCCAATCAGAGGCACTCTTGCATCACTAAGAGTGGTCTCCAAATTTCATGTGACTTCCACACATGAAACAGAGTTGAAATTTCACAGTGGAAGTAGGGACATGAGGATCCCATCTATTATGCATATGAGGATGGTCCTTGAAACCTCTTTATCTAGTCGCAAACCACTTGGGAGGCCACCTGATTCAGATTTTGTGGGTAAGACCTCGCAACTTCCTGCTCCAAACTTAGATCCAGGAAGGATTAGAGAACTTTCAAGAATGCATGAGCTATGTGGATTTGGGGCAGCTATGGGACTTTATGCAAGATCCATTTCAGCCATCTCTTCCTTCTTTTGAAACAGGATAAAGATCCATGCCCAACTCCCTGTGTATGAGAGATACTGTTGGTAAAGGACCTGTTCATGTAAAGAAAGTTTATTTTTCTGATTGTACATGTTCTTTTACCGTTTTTATGCAGGCCATGGCTCCTAAAAAGGAGTAATGTATCATGTAAATATCATGCAATTATTGGGCCACTAAAAATTTTGAACTTGGCCACTCCCTTGATGTGCAAAGGGAGATTTACTTCCATGATGGGTGCTTCCCAAAAGCACCAAACATATCTCACACTTTTAGCCATAGTGAGATGACATGTGCAGTAAGTAAGTGGTGGGGAAACCACTTACCACACCTTGATCTGAAGTAGCCAGGAGATGCACTGCACTGGTACCACATGTGGGACTATGACCCACCTCCTCACGCTCAAATTTTTGTTTGCTTATATGTAGTTTTACTTCCATACATTGATGATATACTTGTAGTATTTATGGAATTGTATGGAGGGAGGATGGGGAGAATGTATGTACCTCATGGGATGGAGACTCTCCATGTACCTTATGCTACATGTTTCAGGGAGAGTATTGGTTCAGCCATGTTTGTTTCATGTGATTTTTTCACTCCTTGTGGGATGGAATTTGTACATCTCATGATGATTTTGGAGGAACAATTCATGGAGGGTAGAATTGGTGAACACATAGTTTATGAAGAAAGCTTGATTCTTGATGGTGTCACCATTGGAGGAGAAGAAGTGTTGTAGCCCTCACCCTATGAGTTGCTTGAGGACAAGCAACATTTTGGAGGGGAGGACTGTAATATTCCCAATTAGTCCAAGCTAATGGGAATATACAATTTTGTCTCATTTTCTTGTTGCATGAATAAAATTGTAAAGGAGGATCAATAAAACTCCTAAAACAACAAAATAAATCAATTCCCCATGTGAACAAGGCTAAATATGGGCTGCCTTAATGAAACACCCTTACGTGTGAAGGGGATTAAGACATTTGACTGGGTCAACAAGACCAAATCAACAACGTTGTCCAGATGAAATGAACCTCCTAGATGCACAACAGAGTTTTAGTTGGAGGATACACATGTGAATAGAGCTAAATCATTGAGATGGTTTAGGGTTTGGCAAGATTTCTATATTATAAAAGGAAGAGGAGGACATCAAGAGAAGGGTTTTCGAAGATATTATTATGAAGAATTTGTCTATTTAGGCATTTCTCATTCTCTTGGTTTTTTTGCAGAGAATAGTGATGTTTAGCACCGGGTGTTCCTGATAGGGAATCCCACCTCCTTCTTTGAGTAGCTCTTGAGGGAGTCTTTCATTTCTTGTCCACTATCATGCATTTGGCCAAGCTCTTATTCTAACGACAACACAGATCATGTTGAGGGTTTGGTTGTCTTTGTAAGCTGTAGAAAGTGGAGGCTAGATCTATTCAGATCTAGGCCATTTTAGTGCCTCTTTTCAGTGGGGGAGTCTTCTATCCTCTAGGCAAGAGAGTATTGGATCATTGAAGCTTCAGAACTACACCTGGGCATCAGGAAAAACTGTTCTTAAAGCCTAAAATGCAGTCCATCTTCCTATTAGCCACCTATAAAATTTGTCATATCAAATGGTGGCTAAATCATTTTTTGAGCCTTCAAGAAATAGGTTTTATTGCTAAAAAATGTAATCCCTTGAAGACTCTTGAAGACATCATGCCCTTGTTTTAATCTTCAATGTTGTTTCCATTTAGAAATCAGAAATCCTGCTGATTCCATAAGAGAAAATATTGCTGCAAACACCATTTTCCCCTCCTTCCACTTCAAAACTAACCTCCATTTTTACCCCTTTTATTCCCATGAAATTCCTCTATTTTTCATTTGTCCCTTTTTTCTTTCCCTTTATAAAATCCACTTTACAGATTTTAAAACTCACTTTTTGACTCTGCCGAAACCCCAAAATCCATTGAAAAAATTGGAAAATTTCATGAAAAATACATTGTTTACCACAGGATTAAGCCCCCTTGGGCTAAGTCTTAAACCACTTCCCCTCCATGTGCCCTAGTGCTGGAACCAAGTGCTAAAGGTCACAAGTGCTTATCGCATTGGAGAAAATCACAAAGTGTTGTTGTTTGCGTTAAACAAAAAACTCTGACTGCGTTGGCCCGATCACATAATCGCATCGGCCATTCCCCGATCACGCAATCGCATCAGTCATTCCACGATTGCGCAATCGCATAGGCCTTCCCTGATCGCGAAAATCGCATCACCCCACCTTCGATTGCGATGGCCCAATCACATAATCGCATCGGCCTTCCCCGATCACGCCAATCACATCAGAGATGTCTATTGTGCCTTTACATTTCTTCACCTCCGATTGACATCCCTCCAATCCACTCCCCACTGTTGATCTGATCCTCAGATCAACGACCAATGATAAATTGCTCTATCACACTTCATGTCTTTTGACCTACCAATGCCTCTGCCTCTGATTGCATCGAGACTGTCCACGTGTCCGGATCGGATAGTCCAGGATGCTTTTCCCGATTTTGGTTTAAAATCATGTGCCTCACGTTCTAATGTTTTTCATCCAATTTTAGCCATTGATAGCTATAGATCAACGACCCTCGTCATCCCTTCCTCCGCCATTGTATTATTTGCATTAATCCCTAGATTTAATCCTAGCTGCTTATCTTTTCAATCCAACAGCCACGCTCCTCCCCACACCCTCTGAAGAAGTAAAACCCAAACAACGTAGGATTTGATAATTAGTTTTTTGTTTTGCAGGTGATTAATGGTTTTTCCATTATATTGATGAAAAAGCCGAAGGATGGGAATGACGATTCTCACGCCTTCGATTCATTAAAGGGAAGCCATCCATGGGTTCAATTTCCACATCTCATCAATGCTTCATGGGCATTGATGCCTCACGAGCCCTGCGCAGCACTGCACATCAACAAGACATAATGAATAAAATCACAATCAAAGAGTATCAGTGTCAAAGACAGAACACAACAGAATAGAAGATTGAAGACAATTTGGGTGATTATGGATAAGATTGATTATCAAAAGCCTAATCCTCCAAATTAAAACACAGTTAAAGAAAATTGTAAGTGTTTATCAGACAGAAAGGCCTCCACCACCACATTAGAGGCAAATTGGTTTCTCTCAGCTACCACAAAGCCACCTATGCCTCAAAGAATTTAAACAATGGCCGAAGTTATTGATCAAACAAAGATATTTTCCTCAGCGCAGCCAAAGATTTAATTCTACTAAGGGAACTTAATGCAAAAAATATCAGCAGAGTTATTACATCCTGAAACAGAGCCTAAAAGTCAATAAAAGCCCCCACTGAGCTTTAATCTTAATTGTAAAACATTTAATACAGAGGACACATATGTAAGCTTCTTCATCGAGCCCCTCAAAGGTCGAGAAGTCATTAGTCTGTATTAATTGCCCTGGGAGATCTTTTATCAGATCTCACCTCCTCATTCTTCTATAAATACTTCTGTAGAAGATGAGAAATTGTTGGTTGCAGAACTTAGAAATATACTTGAGCTTTGAGACTTCTACTTGTAAATAGTGTTCACGGGCTCTTGAAGCTCTGTTTTTTATTAGATAAGTTAGGCTGAGAAGTGAAGATGATTTCTAACCTGAAACACTGGACTTAAAGTTGTAACTAGTTTGAAGCATCATTACAAGCTGATTTATGGGATCCTAGTCTATGTCGATGGTGATGTTTTTCTTATTGTAAATCGTTATTTTATTTCTTTTTCCACTTTGTCCATTTTCTCTTATAAAAAAAAGCAAGCATAGATTTAGGATTTACTGTATATCAGTACCCTTCTCTGACTGATAAGATTTATCTAAATGTTTTCTTTTGAATTGTGTTATTTAGGAATGATTTAATTCAGTTCGAGCAGTAGGAATGATGGCATTCCCTCGTCCTCCTGCCTTAGCTAATTATTATTCTTAAATGTTATTTTCAATTCATGTTAAGTAGATAAAAACTAAGCAAGATATGGTGTGCCTTGGTCCTAGTTTTATCCCAAAACACTTTTAGAAAGTTTCCCTAAGAATGTGTTGAAAGCAGGTTAGGTTAAAAGTCCTTACCTGATCTTAGATTATTCTTTGTTATCTTATATGTTTTCTTTTTGTGTTTAAATGTTTTCTATTGAAAGTGAATCAAAAGCAGGCTAGTTTAGAATTACTTACCTGGTCTTAAATTACTTTTATGTCTTTCTTAAAGTGTATGTCAAAAGCAGGCTAGTTTAGAAGTACTTACCTGGTCTCAGGCTTCTCTTTGTTCTTCATCTGTTTAATTCCCCTTATTATTGTTTCATTTCATTCCATAAATCAACTTTAAATAAATCCTTAGGCATAGATGAATTGCCCCATAGACCACTCTTGAACCTGGTTTTTTCAATTAAACCTTATTATGAATCCATAGCCCAATGGACCAAAACCTACAATTATCTATCTTTTTGGCCAAATCTTGCTCTGATTGCTTGCAACTTCACACCTTTTAAACTCTTTCCATTTAGGACTTTCCCTCAAACAATAATCATGCTCAACCATCCAAAAAAAAAACAAACCCTCAGCCTTCATAACTAGCCTAATATCATTACTCGAACTTCAAAGACAAATCCAATCTTTGGACTTATTAGAGAGATCCCTCTTCGGATTCAGGAGGGCTAGATCCTAGAATCCAAAAGTGGTTGAAACGGTGTTATCCCTGCTGTCGGACTTTGCCAATCTTGCTGATTACAGGGAGCTAACATTTCTGGCGACTCCACTGGGGAATTCTGAGTAATTTTTAGTTTAAAGCAATCATAAGATACCAGAAACCCCTTGATTTAATGACATTTGTTCTGTTAGCCAGTTGAGCTAAAACCAAAATGCTCCTCAAAATAGAAATTAGAACTAAAATCAGAATTTTAAAAGAAACCAACCTCAAAATAGACCAAGGGAAGATGATCAACAGATCACTCCTCCCTTTCTTCAAAACTATGTGAGTGAGGTTGAAGAAATAGATGAGCGAGCAGAGGATGAGGACATAAATATGTTGGGAGTAGATAATGATGACTTTGAAGTCCATTATGATAGAAAACAAGGTCTTTATACACCTTATGATGACAAAGGAGATGATGACGAAAGTTATTATCAAGACATGGAAAATTTTATCATAGAGCCTCAAAAGGAGTATGACCTTAGAAGCAAGAAAAATCTAGAAACCCCCAACAAAAAAACCTCTGAAAAATCTTCACAAAACAACACTGCAAGTAAGCCCAAAATTTTGAAACCAAAAGATAAAAAAATGGCTATTAATTCTGATAAAGGTAAGGAGAAAGGCACTCAAAACAATGCAAAATAGAGTGCAGACCTTAGTAGTACTAACACTTCAGTTGGTATTCATGTGAAATTTTTTTTGTCACATGTAAATAGAACCAGTCAGCAAACAAATGTCACTGATAGGGTGGCAGTTAATAAGGCTGAGACAAGCATTTCAAAGACTCATATTCCTTTCAGCATGGAGTAGGAAATTTCAAGAATTAAAATCTATGTTCCCTTAACCGAGTTAGCTTCCCAAAATGTATATAGGACCCAAATTTTGAAGGATTTAAACATTGAAGAGAATAATGACACAGTAAATCTTAACGATGACTAGCCAGAGCTTATTTTTGTCCTAAGATTGAAGGTAAGTATCAAAAGGGACCTGTTCCTCTCTTTTATGTGATTTTAAACATTCATGACAAGATTTTGCATAACGCTATGCATGATTCCAGGGCTTCTCATAATTTAATGCCTAAAGGTGTAATGGAGAGCCTTGGTCTAGAAATCACTAGACCCTATAAAGACCTTTACTCCTTTGACTCAAGCAGAACAAAATGTTTAGGATTGATAAAGGACCTCTGCGTTAACTTAGCCCAGATTCCAGCCAAATGTTTGGTTATGGATATAGTTGTGGTTGATGTGCCCCCAAAGTATGGAATGCTATTATCTAGATCTTGGGGGGCTAAGTTACAAGGGACTATGCAGATGGACATGACCTATGCAACCATCCCTGTTTTCAATAAGACAAGAAGACTTTACAGGGAGTCCCATATGCAATACATGGTTACTAGTCAAGACAGACCAAAAAACTCTCCTCTATACTCTGTAAACACAGGCCTTGATTCATTTATCCTTTTTAATGAATAAATATTAGATGAACAAGTAACTTTAACAGAGTTCATGACCGATAGAAAGGAGGAGGTAAACACCATAGAAATGTCTAAACAGTTTGCTGAACCCGTGAACTTTATTAAAGAAAACGTAGGTCTTGAACTACAAATCATGCGTCCATCACTTTTTAACCTTGACGGTCAAGAAAAAATTCCTCAGCTTAACGAGAAACCAGAGGAATTAAAACAAATTCAGCCAAGTGCTGATCTTCAAGAAACTTCCGAAGGCACTTTAGTCGAGGAGGATAGTCAAACTGTTAAACCCAAGACTAATCCTCTCTGGAGTATGAACTTTGACAGGTCTTGCACTAAGAATAACGCTAGTGCAGGGGTCTGGATACATAACATGGAAAATAATCACACAAAAGGTCATTCCTATAGATCAAACTTTCAGTGTTCGAATAACATAGCGGAATATGAATCCCTTCTCTTAGGCTTACATTTGTTAAAAAAGTTAGGAGCCAAAAGAATTGAAGTTTATGGGGATTCAGAATTAATCATTAGGTAGGTCAATGGGGAATACAACACTAATCACCCCAGACTTAGGGACTATCGAAATGATATCATGGATTTATTAAAAATGTTTGAAGAGTCCCAATTGAATTTTGTCCCAAGAAAAAGGAATATCAGGGCCCACAGCTTAGCTTTTGTAGCTAGAAAATGCTTAACACCATATGAAACCAAATACTACACAAATCAGCTAAAATTCAGACCAGCCATTCCTGATAATGAAAAATATTGGCAAGTGTTCAACGGAGACAAACAATTAGAATACTTCATGCAATTTAGAAATGAATTCGAATTTCTCAGTTCGGATTCAGATTATGAAACAGATTGCAATAGTGAAGAAAATTTTCTTGGTGAAGAAGAATAGTCTCCTGAACTTGTTAATATTAATATACTGTCTGGAAAACTTGAAAACAAAACAAATTTGAATGCAGAGTTAGAAACAGAGGAGTTAGAAACCCTGCACTCTAAAGATGAAAGTTTGCCAAATGGTCTGGCACCTTTGGAAGAGTTGTTTGATTTTAACGATGTGGCCAGGAAGCCAAAACTGGAACCTGTAGAGACTGAAGTGGAAGAGTGCAATATAAGCAGTGAACTTAAACCTATGATGATTAAACTATCTAAGACTTTACCAGCTCACATTAAACTCAAACACATAGAGTTGTTTAAATAATTTTCTGATGCTTTTGTGTGGAGTTACGAAGATCTGAAATACTATGACACTGAAATAATACAGCACAAAATCCCTCTCAAGGAAAACCAAAAGCCTTTCAAACAGAAGCTGCGCAGAATAAACCCTGTTCAGTTTCCTTTGGTTCAGAAGGAGATCATGAAAATGTACGATGTTGGTATTATTGTCCCTATTAGATATTCTGAGTAGGTGTCTAATTTGGTGTCGGTTAGGAATAAAACAGGAGATATTAGGATTTGTATAGACTTTAGTGACTTAAACAAAGCTTCATTGAAAGACAACTACCCTTTGCCCAAGATGGACCATATTTTACAAAGGGTGGTAGGGTCTAGAAGAATTTCTTTGCTTGATGGCTATTCAAGGTACAATTAGATCTTATTTCACCCTGATGATCAATTAAAGACATCTTTTACAACACCATGGGGCAATTTCACGTATGTGAAAATGCCCTTTGGTCTAATGAATGCTGGAGAAACTTTTAGAGAGCCATGGACATAGCATTTTTGGAAGAACTGGGCTACTTCATCATTATATAACTCAATGATGTTATTGTGTTTTCAAAGATAGATGAAGATCACTTAGAACATTTAAGAAATTTTTTTGAAAAATGCAGAAAGTTTGGAATATCTTTAAACCCTAAGAAGACACTATTTGGTCTCCAAGAAGGTAAAATTCTTGGACACATTGTTTCTGAGGAGAGTATAAAGATAGATCCAAAGAGGATTGAGGCAATATTGCAAATATCTCATCCTCAAAACATCAAGGAGTTGCAATCTTTCATAGGAAAGATTAACTTTCTGAGAAGGTTCATCCCCAACTTGGCTGAGCTCCTTAGGAACATTATGAACATGCTGAAGAAGGAGCAAGGGGTAAAATGGACCTTGGAAGCAAAGAATTCCTTTGAGCTGGTGAAAAAAACATTAACTAAAACATCGGTTCTAATAAGCCTTAATTTTTCAAAAAAAAATTATATTTTTTCATTTGCATCAGAACATATAATAGCTGATGTCCTTTTGCGGAAAAATCCACAAAGATAAGGGCAGCCTATTGCATTCTTCAGCAAGGTTTTGAGAGATGCCCCTTTGAAGTATAACATTATGGAAAAGCAAGCCTTTGCTTTGGTTAAGGCTTTGAAAGACTTCAGAGTATACATCATTCATTCCCACATCATTACCTTTGTCCCAAATTCAGTTGTGAAATACATTCTAACACAGGACCCATATGGTAAGAGAGGTAAGTGGATTGTTGTTATTCTTGAATATGATTTGGAGATAAAGCCCACTAAGCTCATCAAAGGCAAAGGTCTAGCTAGGTTGATGGCTAAATCCAATTTTGAAGTTCTTGATATTAATATGATTAATGCTTTAGATGATCAAGAGGAAATTTCAACTCCCATTGTTGAAAATCATTTTATGAATTCCTCTTGGTATGCTGATATTCTTTATGTTTTGCTTAATTTGAATACACCTTCTGTTTAGACAAAAACAAAGGCAAGGTTACTAAAGTTAAAAGTTGTAAACTATTGCATTATAGATAGATGTCTTTATTGGAAAAATGCAAGTGGTATATTGCTTAAATGTTTGCCTGAGTTTGATGCAGAGAAGGTTAAGCACGAGTTCCATGAAGGGGAGTGTGGAGGCCACCTATACTGGAAAACAACAACAAACAAAATCTTGAGGGCTGGTTACTATTGGCCTACTCTTTTTCATGATGTACACAAAAGATCATTGCCTGCCATAAGTGCCAAATTTTTGAAGGCAAAAGAAAGCTGCTACCTCTGCCTCTGCATCCAATCGCTGTTGAAGCCCCTTTTCAACAATGGGGACTTGAATTCATAGGTGAAATCCATCCATCATCCTCTGCCCAGCACAAATGGATTCTCACTACCACAGACTACTTCACTAAATGGATAGAAGCCATCCCTTGTAGGCAAGCCAATGATTCTGTTATTATAAAATTTATAGAAAATAACATTCTCTCTAGATTTGGTTGTCCTACCAAGATCATCACTGATAATGCAACAACATTTGGATCAAAGAAGATGGTTGAGTTTTGTCACAAGTATCAGATAACATTGGGGCATTCCACGACCTATTACCCTCAAGGTAATGGACTTGCAGAATCCTCAAACAAGAGTTTAGTGAACATAATCAAGAAACTATTGGAGGAAAACAAGAAGTCTTGGCACACAATGCTTGTGCATGCACTTTGGGCTGACAGATTAACATTGAAGAAATCTATTGGAATGTCACCCTACCAGCTTGTGTATGGCACTGATGTAATTTTTCCAGCCAGCCTTGGTGTGCCAGTTATGAAGTTAATTCAAGAGTTGCAAACTAAAGATAATGACATGATCAGAAGAATAAATCAAACAATTCATCTTCAGCAAACCAGAGAGGAGTTTTATAAAAAAGCATTGCAGAAGTAGGACAACATTAAAAAGCATTTTGACAGAAGAAAAAAGGCCAGCAATTTCAATATTGGGGACAAAGTTTTAAAGTGGGACTCAAGGAAGGAAGACAAAGGAAAGCATGGAAAATTTGACAACTTATGGCTTGGCCCTTATCTCGTTCATTCAACTGTTGGTAATAATGCCTTTTTCTTACAAGAGCTGAATGGAGCAGAATTGTTTGGGGGTCCTGTCAATGGTAGGATGCTCAAAAATTACTTCTCTTGATCCATGTCACGTTCTGAAAAGACTTTTTATCTTTTTCTCATTATAAATATTTCACCCATCATTGCATTCAAAGTTAGAAAAATAAAAATAAAAAAACAGTGAAAGAAAGAAAAGAGGGCAGATTGTAAGAATAATAAAGGTACAACCCCATACCAAAAAAGAGAAACAAATCTGAAAGTGTGCAAGCTTAAATGCCACTCCTGAAAAACACACTCCTAATTAGTCATACTGCCTAATCTTGACTAATTAGTTTTAAATTTACTGCTGATAGGATAGTGAATTCAATTTCCCAAACTGTTTAATCTTAGCTTATCAGTAGGTAGATTAGGCTAGAAATTAAAGGTTCAAACATGCTCAAAATCTGAACCTAGATTTCCAAACAAGAATTGACTCCAATATGTTTCAAATTCTGAGTCAAACAGAGGTAAATCTAGTTCTAATCAGCTCAAAATCTGAACCAGGGGATAAAAGAAAGAACAACTCAAAAAAGAAGCAAAAATGGAGTTGTAAAAAGATGAAGGAAGTGCTTTGAAACTTTCAAATCTTAAGCCTTCCATTTTGTTTTAATTTTCTGCAAAATAAATATGTATGTGCATCTTGTTTTCTTGTTTTCCATGCCATAGATCAGCAACAAGTTAGACTGTTCAATCCTGACTTGTATGCTTTTGAATTTCTGTTATAGAATTTAGAGAATAAAAATCTGTTAGACTATTTAATCCTAACAGATTGATAGATTAGGTAGAGAATCATATGGACTCAACTGTTTAATTTGAGTTCAATGGAAGAAACAAGGAGTAGAATTAGGGATTAGTTTTATGCTTTCAAAAGAATAAAATGTTTTAAAAGAGTTTTCCAATCCAAGTGCACTCTAATGAAGAAAAATTTAGGATCGCAGGGATTGGGTAGGTAGAAAGCTTGTATTGATGAAGTTCCATTTTTTTTTTTCTAAATAAGACTAAATCTATTAATTTATAAAAATACTGCTACAAAACTACCACAAAACTTACCGCCGGTGTAAGCTACCTAGCCGGGACCGATTATCAGCACCGTTCTTGATTGTTTTGGGCCGCCCCGCAGTGGGAAACCGACCCATTAAGCATAATGTACCGGGCCGCCCTTGGAAGGGAAACGTTCGAGGTTTGAGACAAATGTAAAACAAGAATATAAAAGCTAGAAGCATCATACCGCCATCGCGGAGCAATTGAAACAAGAAACTCAAAAAAACTTATGAATGAGCCAGGGGATTTAACCCTCGTGGGCTCGTAAGACATTGGTTCCTCTTCAATCCCGCATGCATATTCATTCTCCTCGCTACCGTCCTCCTTTCCCCGCATGGTCAGCTTACTCTTCAAATTCCGTTGCCGCCTTCGTAACGCAGCCCGTGAGAGGAGGGGGAGAGGGGCGATGGTCACGGGGAGGAGGGGGCAAGAGGGTGCGGGGATTTCCTCACGGAGAGAGACAAGAGATGAAGGCGGTGATTATGGAGTCAAAGGAGGTGCAAGAACCGAAGCCTCGCATTCCGGGTAGATTGTCCGATAGTAGAGCCCCGAAATCGACCGTCTCATGGATTGGCCGATCGGGGAGGGAACAGAGAGAAGTCCGAGGGTGGCATGGATCGGGATTGAGCAAGAGGCATGTGGGGAGGGCCATGACCAGAGGCTCGTAGGCGAGAGGGGTCGACAGGGAAATCGACTCTAACTCAAGAAGACGAGCGCGACCTCGGCTCTCTCGCCCACATGACCATGGAACAATCGCGCCACGTCGGCCCCCGCCGCCCCCGCCTCCGCCTCCACCGCCGCGAGAGGCAAGCGGGGGCGTGAAAGCATCATCCTCAGAGGAAGAGCTGAGCTCGCAGAGCGGCGAAGGAGGATTGTCATGTGCAAGACCTCGACTTGTGCCCCGTCCGCAGCGCATGCGCTCGCCCGAGGTGTGGCATGGCTAACGAAAGGTGGCGGCGAGGACCGCCAAGGAGAAGGTGAGGAGCTTCGAGAAATGGTGAGGAGACCACCGTGTGTTGCTTAACGGACGGAGGAGCAATATAACCGAAAAACGATTGTCGCAGGAGAAACCGTCCCGAGAATGCAAATTGAGTATTCGCAGGGAGACAAAGTACCCGCAATGAGCACTCGATGTAGCTCCACTGAGGCCGAAGCGCGCGTAAGGGGTCGTTGGAGAAATGAATGCCCGGATGGTTCCCGCACAGCAAGAATGCTTCGCAATGGCGTCTTGTCCGCGTTTTGCATGAATAAGTACATCCGGGTGGAACAAAATGTCAGTTTCAGAGGGTCTTTATGTCCGCCATGGCCTCGCACGTTCTCGCACTCCCTCTCCCATGGCTGCAAACGTTCAACAATACCATCATATACCCGAGAGGAGAGGTGTAATAACTACAATTGCCTTCAGATCGAGGTGTATTAATAACACCAACAGTGTAGTGCTATGGGCGATGTGGGCACGGCGTGCATGCAGCTGGGACAAGAGAGCTAAGGCTCATTAACTCGTTTCCGTGCCCGCATCCGCGGGGGAGAACTAGGCACCAAGGAGGAGCAATTCTCATAGTGTCAAGATCATGGATGATGCTAGTGAGATCCTGAGTGAGCGTAATGTTACTCTCAAAGGCTATGATTAGCCGTAAGATCAACAACCTTGTTTCCTTCCCTCTTGACGTGGAGGAAGGAGATGGCTCGTTGTGATGGAGCCAATCATTTATCTTACCAATACGAGCTGCCAAACGCCAATCCCGAGTTACCTTATTGGGATCGGCTCCCAAAGAAGCCGATTGGCAATATGGATGAGGATTTGAGAATCCCCTTCAATAATGATAGGGAAAATTATGTTGAAGAGCCGGCCTTAGTCTTTCCAGAGAGACTCTCAAGCTCCGCCGAATCGTTGGTATCCCGGTACCGATCGAACCAAAGTAGAGAAGCCGTGTTTCGCCATTGGAGTTTCTAATAATGCCTCCAAAACCTCGCTCGCCTGTGGTTCCCCTTGGAGGCTCCGTCAAAATTTAATTTGAGAAGCCCCCGTAGAGGAGTCCAGCTTTTAAAGGTGTGTTTGAGGCCTCCTGTTTCGGGTTTTCTGGAAAGTTATCCCAAGATTAAGATTCCAATTTTTCCCGTATGAGGAACTATTTGGCCGTCGCTTAGGGAGATCTTCTTCACAAGAGTGGAGATCCAAGGACTCGGAGATTGCCCATGAAGGTGTTACAAGGAATCTATGGAGCTAGTTTGGTTTTTGAAGATACGCTTATTACGTTCCTTCCATAAGGTCCAAAGATTAGACCAGGGAGGAGATGCCAAAGCGCATTGAGGAGGGCATGTGGCTAATAGGGCGTTTGGGCCAATTTCTCGAAGAAGGTGGTGATATCACAGGAGGGTATGCATTTTTGACAACGGGGATTCTACATTTGTTCCATAAGGAATTGGCAAGCGGGCAAAGCAACATGAGATGAGGGATGTTTTCAGCATTAAGAGCACAAGCTTGGGCAACGGGATGGGCCCGATGAAGCCTCTTTTGATAAGATTGTCCTGTGTGAGTATGCGTTTATGACTCTAGAAGCTGAGGAAAGTAGAGATTTTTGAGTTTGTGCATGAGATTCCAACTGATCACCAAAGAGGGTCCCGGGGAAGAGGGGGAGGGGGAAGGGGTGCGCAGGCATAGGCCTCTTTGGTAGTGAACATGCCTTTGGTGGTGTGACCCTATCCGAGAATGTCGTGGCCGGGGAACTTGATCGCTTCTTTGTAGCCCTTGATCGAGGTCTTCTATCACCGTATTCGGGGCTTGAGCAATAATGACAGAGAGGGTTTCCTTGCATCCCAGGAACCATTGCCACGATTTTCCATCCAATGTTCAGCTGATTTTCCCGTCTAAAATGTAGCCTCTCGGGGTCCCCAAGGTTCGTGAGAAAATTTTTTTTCAGGAGGAGCCGCATTCCCGTTGCCATGCGTCTGGCCCGTAATCGTTATTTATTGACCACATTGCGCACCTCCCAAAAGCTATGCCGCCGAATAAGCGCATGGTGTTGCTTTGCCGCGTTCCAGACAGTGAACCCGAGTCGATGGGGGTTAAACGTACCAAGTCAGTCGTTGTTCTCGTTGTTAGCATACTTCGTCATTCGCAGTTTGGCCCAAGGAGTGTGGGGATTGGAAATCCATCTCCACTGCATCGGCAGCCATAACTTCACATCGTGCGTTGGATCTCTCAAACCAAGACCCCATCCGCTTTGGGGTGAAAACAAAGTGCCCCAATTTACTAAGGCCCATTTCCCCGATTTCGACTCGTAGGAGCCCCGCAGAAAGCATCTTTGCAGCTTTGATCCGTTTGAGAACCCACCCCCGGGGCAAGAAGAATGTTAAAAGGTAGAGAGGCATAGATTGTAAGGTGGCTTTAATGAGAGTTAGACGACCGGCCATGTTGAGGGCGCGATAGGTCCAAGAAGAGAGGCGAGATTCCACTCCTCAAGGAGTCGGTTCCGTGAGGAATGCTTCGATGGCCGAGTATGTAAGAGGGGCTCCAAGATATTTGTCGTGAGGGTGGCCACAGAGAAACCAAGAATGCGAGCAATGTTAACTTGAGCGGGAATGGGAGTGGGGAAAAAAGACTCGAGACTTGGAGTCATTAATTGTTAATCCGCAGGCTTTAGAGAAGAGATTAAGGATTTCTTTGTAGGACCGGGCTTTCAGACGGAAGGGTGGCCAAAGAGCATATTGTCATCAACAAATTGCGGATGGGTAGTAGTGGGAGCATCATGAAGGGAAAGACCACGCAGATGTCCACCGCTGACTTCCCTGCGGATGAGTTCGCCTAGCCCTTCGGCCATTAGGACGAAGAGAAAGGGGAGAGGGGGTCCTCGTCCGATGCCTCGGGAAGGGCGAAAGGGGTGGGACGAGTGCCATTGAGAAGAATTGATAGAGAGGAAGAGGAAATGAGGTTCATGATCCAACGAATCCACATGCAATCAAATCCATAAGCACTTAGAGTTTGTCAATATACTCCCGCTTCAAATTTGTCAAAGGCCTTTGAAAGATCGATTTTGAGCAAAAGATACCCGGGCTTCTGCGTACTTTGAGTGAGTGTATGATTTCGTGTGTGAGAATGATGCCATCCACCTTGTCGCCCGTCTGATAACCCCGTTTGTTCCGGGAGAAATGAGGAGAGGAAGAAGAGGTTTGAGTCTCGTTGGCGATGACCTTGGTGATGACCTTGTATATTACATTTGCAAAAGGGCTATATGGGCCCGAATTTGTCGTGTCCGTCGGGTTGCTCCTCTTTGGTACCGCTTACAAAGGTAGTGTTGAGGGAGGGTGCGGATCCGGAAGGTATAGCTCGAGATTCTTCTACCAAATGCCGTACTTCTTCTCGGATGAGTTCCCCAAAAGTGGTGAAAAAATTTGGCCGTGAAGCCATCCTATTCGTGGGCTTTTCCGTCCTTTGAGTTGAGCCATGGCCGTGTCTACTTCTTGCCGAGATATTGGACGAAGTGTATTTGGATTATGTCATCCGTGATAAGTTTTGGAATGAGCCGTGTGATCCGGTCTATGGCAGGCCGTCCGTTGGCTTGTGGCTCCTTCGGAGGTCCTTGAAATAGTTAACAAGCTCTTCCATATCCTCATGCCTCTCCATCCTTTCCCCATGTTGTCCGTGATGTGGCCAATTATGTTCGCATTCTTCATGGATGGTCGTGCTTCGTGGAAGAACTTGGTATTGCGCTCTCCTTCCTTTAACCAACGAACTCTAGACTTTTGTCTCCGAGGATTTCCTCCCCGTTTATATCTATCCTCCAATTTTCGTTGAAGTTCAAGCTCTTTGATAGCCGGAAGTTCGTATCTCCGCGTAGTTGATAATCTCCGCCGGACGTCCTTCATTTGTTGTTCCAGGATTCGCTTTTCCACAAAGATGTTACCAAAGATGTTGTGATTCCACCTTGATCGCTCCTTAACCCACTTGAGCTTTTGCCGAAATCGGTACATTTTGGACCCGTTGGGAGGGGTGGAATCTTTCCAGGCCGAGTAGACCATGTCGTTGAAGGAGGAATGCGTTAGCTCAAAAAGATTCAAACCTGAAAGGCCGTTTTGGACAGACCTTCATATTTTGCCATTGGAGCATGATGGGCCGCGTGGTCGAGCCCGTGATAGGAGTATAGACCCGCGGGAAGTCTCCGCCTACACGGATGTGGCCGTTGTCCGATAGAAGGAATCTGTCCAGCTTTGGAAGCTATCTTGTCCGCTAACTCGCGGTTGTTCCAGTATACAGCTACTGCAAAAAGGAATATCTGGCGAGCGCTTGTCATGCTGATAAAGTCCTCGACACCGTCCTCGATCAAGTCCCACCTTCCTCCCAGATTTTTCAAGCAAGCTTTGTGATCATGTTGAAATCTCTCGCCTAGAATCCAAAGAGGATGAGTCCCCGTTGAACTGAGACGCGCAAGTGTATTTAAGAGCGCTACCTTGCTTGCCAAGTCTTGGGGGAAGTAAACATTGAGCCGCATGTCCATGAATATTACACCAGTAGGGTGGAAGGTGGCCCGGATAAGGTTGTGAGAGGCATGAAGGTCGCTCACCCGCAAGGCTTGAGGGTTCCAAGCAATTTCCAATCCTCCCGAAAATCCCGAGGCGTCCACAACCTGCATCTACAACCGGCCAAGCTCAGTCAAGATGGAGCTCGCCGTTCGACCGTTACATTTAGTTTCTTGAAGGAAGAGTAAGTGGGGTTTTTCCTTCCGTATCAAGTTCTTTATCATTCCGTATTTGTCGTGACCATTAAGTCCTCGTATTACTCCAAGAGATCGCATTCATTGAGAACTAGTTGGGAGAGGTTTGAAGAACCTAGTGATGGATATTGTCCCCATTCCACTAATATTTTCCCCGTGCCGATGGTGCGCTACCACCAGAATTCTTCCCTTTTCTTGGATTCCTTTTTTATCACCTTCGATCGTCCTAACGACCGCGACCGGACACCCGCTCGTTCGATGGACTTCTGGTCTTAAGCGCCTCTATAGTATCAATCTGCCGTTGGTTGATCTTATCACATTCTTTTCGTTCACAAGCTTCTTCTATACCTCGTAGAATTCAACTCGCCGATGACAAAACCTTCACCGTCCTCGTCCATTTGAATAGTCCTGCCGAGTCAGAGTAGATCCGGGCCTCCGTGCCGAATTGTGTGAGCCGCCGAGACCCTCTCGAAAGGGAGGTTAGGGTCCCGTGACCTCCGTTTCTCGATTAAGGGTGGGGGTGAGGTTAGGTTTTCGGGCCAGAGGTCGAAGGAGGGTGATGGGTTAAGCAGGACCCGGGATTGGGTTGATTTGGGAGGGGGGAATAGAAGGCCGCGCAGACTAGGGGTGACAGGGTAGGAACATTCGATAGGTTCGCCTTTGGGCAAGCACAAATAAACTATTATCGTGAGGGAGTGGAGGCGAGGGTGCCGGGTTTCTTCCCAGAGTGATTTCCTTGCTATGTCTTTTCCCGAGGCAACTTTGGTGAATCCATCTGCCTCCGCTTACCCCTCTCGATTCGACATTGCGAGCTTGGATCGTGGAGAGATGTATTTCGCAGAGATGCCCATGGGCATGACATCTTCGGGTATCCGAATGGCACATATTCATAATCCAATGGCCGAATCCACTCGAAGTCATCGTAAAAGATACTTACCGCGTCCGATAAGCGCCGTCCAAGTGCATTGAACACATATTCGAGCATAGGAAGCATACCTTCCGAGCTTGGTTTCTTCGCCGACTTTTATGAACTCTCCTAGTCCGCATCCTATCGCTTCTCGCAGTTTCCTCATCCCGCATTCAAGCGGTGTTGAGTAGAGTCTAATCCGTGACAGTGCCCGTTGAATTTTTCTCGATCCGGGTTGAATCTTCTCCACCCGCTTCTCAAATAAAGCCCTCGCCGAATTGAAAACAGTATCCTTCATCCATGACTTTGTTTCGTCTTTCCGTACACTGAGTGGCTATGAAGAACCCCTTTGCTCCAAGCCGCAAAGAGACTTCTCCTTTGGGCTTCCATTTGGAGGCAATCCGTACTCGGAGGGCCTTCTCCGTTGGCCAAAACCCGACAAATTTTCCTATGAGGACATGATCCCTCATGTACCGTATTCGCGTTTATTCGATGACTGCGTACCGACCTTAGTACGTTCGAAGCAATGGGCTTGCAAGTGGTCGATGGCCATTGTGTCTCCGTCCTTACATCCGAGGACGATTTCTCGGGCTTTTTCGCCCCCGTGCCGTTGTCGCATTTGTCTTCCATTCGAATCTCACGCTCCATTTGGTGGGGGCGCTCCCCCCCCCCGTCTCAACCCTCCATTCCTAGGACCAGGTCGATGTTGCCGCAGAGATGGTCGCCGCCGCGTCGGTGCGTATCGGTCGGTTAAGCCGCAGCGCTAGGTTTCCCGTTGAGATCCGAGGCGCAAAACCCTAACTCCGCCGCTCTCATGCTTTTTTCACAACTTACTATCGATGAAGTTCCATTGTTTTCCATGGCTACCGACATTTTTCGTAACAAATAAGATCATCCAAGTAAAGAAAGGTAGCCCAATGGATAAGGCACCGATCACCTCCCGCAGAATGCAAGTCCGAAGTTCTCGATGCCTTCAAGAAGGCACCATCCTCAACCGGAGCCTTCAACCGTTAGCCACCTATAAAAATTTTCATATCAAATGGTGGCTAAATCATTTTCGAGCCTTCAAGAAACAAGTTTTATTGCTAAAAAATGTTATCTCTTGAAGACTCTCGAAGACATCATGCCCTTGTTTTAATCTTCACCGTTTCCATTTAGAAATAAAAATCCTACTAATTCCATAAGAGAAAATACTATTGAAAAACACCATTTTCCCCTCCTTCCACTTCAAAACTAACCTCCATTTTTACCGCTTTTATTCCCATGAAATTCCTCTATTTTTTCATTTGTCCCCTTTTTTTCCCTTTATAAAATCCACTTTACGTAGTTTAAAACTCACTTTTTGACTCGTCAAAACCCCCAAAATCCATTGAAAAACTTGGAAAATTTCATGAAAAATACGGCTGTTTACCATAGGCTTAAGCCCTCCCCCTTTGGGCTAAGTCTTAAACCACTTCCTACCCATGCCCCAACCATGGAACCAAGTGCTAAAGGTCACAAGTGCTTTTGCATTGGAGAAAAATAAAAAGCGTTGTTTTTTTGCGTTAAACAAAAACTCGGATTACGTTGGCCCGATCGCATAATCGCATCGGCCATTCCCCAATTGCGCAATCGCATCGTCCATTCCCTGATCGCGCAACCACATCAACCTTTCCCCGATCGCGCAAATCGCATCACCCCACCTCCGATTGTGATGGCCTCGGACAGACAATCACATCCGCCTTTCCCCGATCGCGCCAATCACATCGTAGATGTCTATCACACCTTTAAATTTCTCCACCTACGATCGACATCCCCTGGATTCACTCCCTCGACCATTGATCCGATCCTCGCATCAACGGCCAACGCTCAATCGCTCCGTCTCACTCCATGTCTTTTGACCCGCCGATGCCTCCGCCTCCGATTGCATCGAGACCGGTCACACGTGTCCAGATCGATGGTCTAGGATGGCTTTCTTGATTTTGGTTTAAAATCATGTGCCTCGCATTCCCAATGTTTTTCAGCCAATCTTAGCCGGCTGATCTCGGCAGATCAACGACCGTTAGCCTTCCTCTGCCATTGTATTATTTCCATTAACCCTCGGATTTAATCCTAGCGCTTCATCTTTTCAATCCAACGACCACACTCCTCCCCACACCCTTCCGAAGTGGTAAAACCCAAACAATGCAAGATTTCATAATTAGTTTTGTGTTTTGTAGGTGATTAATGGTTTTTCCATTATATTGAAGAAAACGCCGAAGGATGGGAATGACAATTTCAATGCCTTCGATTCATTAAAGGGAAGCCATCCATGCGTTCAATTTCCATGTCTCGTCAATGTCGCATGGGAATTGATGCCTCACGAGCCCCGTGCAACACCGCACATCAACAAGACACTGAAATCACAATCAAAGAGTATTAGTGTCGAAGACAGAACACAATAGAACAAAATATTGAAGATAATTTTGGGACAGTAATAATATTGATTATCAAAAGCCTAATCCTCCAAATTAAACACAAAGGAAGAAAATCGTGAAGTGTTTATCGTACATAAAGGCTTCTACCGCCACATTAGAGGCAAATTGATTCCTCTCGCCTACTACAAAGCCACCCGTGCCTCAAAGCATTCAAATAGATGCCTAAGTTATTGATTAAATGAAGATATTTTCCCAAATGCTACTCAAAGATTTAATTCGCTAAGGAACTTAATGCAAAAAATATCAAGAGATTTATTACACCCGAAACGTAGCCTAAAAGTCAATGTAAAGCTCCCACCGAACTTTAATCTAATCGTAAAACATTTAATACGTAGGACACATATGTAAGATTCTTCATTGATCCCCCAAAAGCCGAGAAGTCATTGTGACCGTATTAATTTCCCGGAAGATCTTTTTTTATCGTATCTCACCTCCTCATTCTTCTATAACATTGTAGAAGATGAGAAATCGTTGGTTTAGAACCCTGAATATACTTGAGCTTTGAGACTTTCTTGTAAATAGTGTTCACGGCTCTGAAGCTCTACTTATGATTAGATAAGTTAGGCTGAGAAGTGTAGATGATTGCTAACTTGAAACACCGGACTTAAAGCTATAATTGGCTCAAGCATCAACACAAGTCGATTTATGGGATCCTAGTCTATGTCGGCGGTGATTTTTTTATTATTGTAAATCGTTATTTTATTTATGTTTCCACTTTGTCCATTTTCTCTTATAAATAACAACAAGCATAGAGCTAGATTTATTATATATATCGCACTTTCCTCTCAATTCATAAGCTTTATCTAAATGTTTTCTTTTGAATTGTGTTATTTAGGAATGATTTAATTCAAATTCTTCAAGTAGTAGGAATGTTGGTGTTCGTCCTCCCGTCTTAGCTAATTATTCTTAAATGTTATTTTCAGTTCATGTTAAGTAGAGAAAAACTAAGGAATATATGGTGTGCCCTAGTCCTAGTTTTATCCCAAAAGAATTTTTGAAAGCTTCCCAAAGAATGTGTTGAAAGGTGTTAGGTTAAAAGTCCTTACCCGATCTTAGATTGTTCTTTGTTATCTTATATGTCTTCTTTTTGTTGTTTTAAATGTTTTCTATTGAAAGTGCATCAAAGAAGGCTAGTTTATAAGTACTTACCTAATCTTAGATTACTTTTATGTCTTTATTAAAGTGTATGTCAAAAGCAGGCTAGTTTAGAAGTACTTACCTTATCTTAGGTTTCTCTTTGTTCTTCATCTGTTTTGACTCTTCATTGTTTACTTCCATTCGTTAAATCAACTCAAAGAGATTCTTAGACATATATGACTTGCCCCATAGACTACCTCTGGAACTCATAGTTGCTTCAATTAAACCCTATTATGACTCCATAGCCCAATGGACTAAAACCCGCAATTATCTATCTTTTTGGCCAAAGCTTGTTCGATTGCTTGCAACTTCACACCTTTGAAACTATTTCCATTTAGGACTTTCCTCGAAAAATAATCATGCTCAACCATCCAAAAAAAAAAAAAAAAACCCTCGGCCTTCATAACTACCTAATATCATTACCCGAACTTCAAGACAACCAATCTTTGCACTTATTGGAGAGATCCTCTCCGGATTCGTGAGGGCTAGATCCTAGAATCCCAAAGTGGTTGAAACGTGTTCTCCCCCGCCGTCGTAATTTTCCAATTCATGGATTATAGAGCCAACACTTCCCATACTACGATATTTCGAAAATGAGAAGTTGCAGGGAGCTGCGTACTTTTGGGAGAGAGATCTCAGTGTTGGGAATCCGCCTTCATTGTTGTGATCCGTGGGACAGGTGATTCAATCGATGTTATATTTAAACTATTTTGAATAATATTGTATTTACTTCAGAATTTTTTGAATCATTCGTAGATCTACCGCATAAGATCTCGCATCTACTCCATGTACTTCATGTTTTTCTCAAAACCCCAAGGGGCATTTGCAATTTAAGAGCTTTAAGGATAGATCTGATAAAGATCTAAATTTTTGTACACATATCTACTTCCAGATCTGAAGTGTAATATATTTCTATATTAAAAACAATAAAAATAACGATTTCAAGCTTTTTCACTCATTTTCTATGATTGTAGCACCTCTTCCGAGGATTTCTTCATTTAAATCCTTCTATTTATTGTTCTATAACGTATGGGATTCAATATAACTTTGATTTTCTGATGTATAAGTAAATATTGAACCTCCTTATTGGCCTCCTACTACCGATAAGATAAACTACATTATTTTCTAAGAAGTATTATTTTGTGCTGTCGTTATTCCTTCTTCTCGGCATTGTGCTTGATTGTGTGTGGGAGGCATGTTTACCTCACCTAGTTTGATTTGTTTCGATCTCCTCTTGGATTTAGGACTTCATTTTCAAATATAAGGGATCCAAGGGATGATTTGGATTTTTTTAGCATCCATTTCTGAAAAATGCATTTTTCAGACATGCACGTCGATGCCCCCCATTTTGGGATATTACAATTTGTGCCAAAGTAACACTGCAGATCTTTAATTAAGCCTAGACATTTAACTATACTGAGTCAAAAGAGTATAAGTCTTTGTATGGTCTATTGGAAAATCAAACACCATTAAGACACATAAAACACACATAACAAAACATAGAAAAAATATTGGCGGAAAAGGCTTTAACATCATGGCTTCCTCACATATTTTCACATTATTAAAAGAATGTAGTATTACAATTAAATAGATGAGGATATTGTGTCTCAAGATAGTGTGTGCTATCTTTTGATACCTTGGTTGAGATAATTTCTCAACCAAACAGACACCAATATAGGAGCTACCTAAACTAACTCCTATCTTAGAGGAACAACCCAATCTAGAGTTAGGTACAAATTTTAATCTCTTAATATTTAATTTATTTATTTTATTTTTGGATTTATTATTGTTTTATGAGAGTCTAAAATTCCCCCCTTTCAATGATAAATATAAATAAAAATGAGGAACTATCTTCCAAGTTCTCATGTTGATCCTCAAAAACATTTCCTAAAAAACCACCAAAGCCGGATGCCGAAAATCCGCAATCTCAAGAGACCATGAGTCGCCTACATGTCCGATTCATCTCTAAATTTCGCTTGACAACTCCATCATGTGAAAAGTTGCAAAAGGATCCATTTTTACTTTGCATGAAATCAACATCCTTTTTCCACTGAAAAATTTGTTGAATGCCCACCGGATGATGATGTGAAAAACAACTCATTATCGTTTTTGTGTTGAAATCGTCATCATACTTTGTCGTTGACCGGCCGACCGGAAAATGGCGGATGCCCACCGGGTCGTTGAAGACGTCAAGGCTTCGAAGCTACCCACCGGTTGATTTTGCTATTTTTTTCGAGACTTTCGCTTGATACCACCGTCAATTTCATTGACATTTTCCTCTCCTTTTCGTCAAATTTCGAAAGGAGACAATTCTCCGGAAAGTATTCATGAACTCCCCCTTCAAGTGTAGAGTGTTGAATTGTACTCCCCCATTAAATCGCATGAGAGTATTGTATTCTTTTTCCACCGTAGGTCGTACCATGTGTGATTGTGGTCGCGGTTGTAGAACCGAGACAATCTTTTCACCGTGGATGACCATTCCCAAGGATCAATCCATTCATAATTTATATTCAACTGGGCCGATTTTTGTTCGTTGCAACATTTCTCTAATGAATGATTTGGTTTCCCATAATGGCAACAAGAGATGGAGATCAAAACACTAATCTTCCATCCGATCGGTTCTTCGATAATGAGGACATTTCGGTTTGACTCGAATTGCGCACATTGTGTGCATTTCTATTTGTCTATAAATTTCTAACTTTGCCGAGGTGGGATTTGTTTAAGAAATCCTTCACTCTTCGATGAAATTAATTGGCTTGGAATAACTGGGTTATGTTGGCTGCCATCTTGGACATATCCTATAGGCCTCGTCGATTTTTGTTACTTTGGATTTCTTCCCATGGCTTGATGATTGGCTTGGAAGAAAGTTGAACCGGAACAACTTCGACACTTGAAGCTATTTGGATGAATGACTTAGAATCATCCGGATGGTTGGAAGCATCACTCTCTTTGCAACTCATTTCTTTGTAGTTACATTCCACAGAACTCTGGTTTCATTTGGTTCGTTATAGATGCCGTGAAAGATCAAATCCGCAGTTTCTTTGTTGATTTTCACCATGTCTTCATCACTTGAGAGGATCAAATTGTGAAGAATTTTTAACAACCGGATGTTTTGCACCATCCGAACTTGCTCTCTTGAATTCGTGCTATTCATTACAGATGTCGTGCTTTGAAATGTTTCACTTGATTTTGTTACTCGAATGACATGCTCGCTTACCGTGTGGCTTGAATGGCACACTCACTTTGATTTGTCGTCGATGTTTCGTTTTCTTGGAACACTTGTTAGAGTTGTAGAACTTTCTTTCTTGAACTTTGAATTTACGCTCACTTGATGATGATCACTTTTCTTGAACGCTCACTTGACTTGCTTGATTACTTCACACTCATTGAATGAATACTCACACTCGCTTGTAGAAGATGTGAACTTGTTGTTTGTTTTAGAGTTAAAACTCGTGCACTAACTCTCGATTTTGCTTAAAGGAAGGGTGTCGAACACTATCGAAAATGCACCCAAAAAGCTTACAATGATTTCAATGACTCACTTAAAACAATGAATTCACTTGTCTAAATTTGACATAGGTTAAGAGAATTGAAGCTCTTAATTTCTTATCAATTCAAAGGGTTTCGCTTTTAACCGAGATGCACCTTTACAATCCAACCTTGGGACATAAATTTAAATATGTGCAAGAATGTTGATGTAGACTATGCTTTGAAAAAACATTAATTTGATTTTGTATTGAGTGAATTTTCTCTGTTGAGGTAGAATATTTGGATGTAAGCGGAAAATCTTTGATTATGCGGTTGTAGTTGCACAAATGCATGTCTTGAGTTTAATATCCTTCCCGTAGCCAATTTTTTACAAGTGTTGTGCTTTACTAAATGTGTGTTAAATGAAATCATTTATGTGTCAAAACTAGACACAAATCATAAGAAACATCATGAAGCCATAAAAACATGCTCCATCAAAAACACACATGGTGTACCTAAGATCCCCCTTATTCAATTTCTAAAAAGGCATCTAGGACACTTCAACACCACAAATAATATGTCTTTATTCAATATTGAGGTCATAAACATTTCATATTTTACAACATTGACATTGAAGCTTTCTCAAACAATGAGAATCTCACACTCACAAATTTTGGAAGAAAATGCCTTCAAAATCGACTAACCTCCTAAAATGAACGTTCCTTTGAGAAACTGATCACTCCAAACTTACAAAAAAATCAAATTTCGTATCACGCCACAAAATTACTTCGATACTCTCAACTTTCAACTTATCACTCCAAATTACAAAAAATAATGTCATAAAAAATAGACACTATAGAATGAGCACCCACTATCTCTCAAAATTACACCTTATCACTCCATACATCCCATTACATTATTAAAATAACTCAATATACATTATTACAAATTTCACCCTTTTATAATTCCCAAAATAAAAAAAATATTCCATCCACTCCTTATCTCCCCAAAAAACCTTACAATTTATCAACCCAAAACATTGCAAAATGCATTAATTCTTTCCCACTCTCTTTCAAAAAATAATTATTATAATAATTACATTTGCACCACCACATTCTTCATGAAATAAGCACCCAACTTCTTCTACTGCTATGCCTAACCTTGTTTAAAGTGCATACGTTTCAAAAATTTCCACACCAAGTCCATCATATGATTCCAGACTATTTATGGATAGATACCATCATTATTTCGTTAAAATATTTGATTACCTTTTTTCAAGCATGAATTATAAAAAGTGCCCACTTAAATGATGAAACCGTAAAATTCATGCACTAAAAAAAACTTTTGGAATTTTTTTTTCTTGGATTTCCACACAAGAAATTACAGATCAATAGGGCTATCTCCTCTCGTAAGTATTGTTATTTTCATATATTTAACCATACTTATTCTCGCATCTTCCACCAGAGACACCGATTTTCACATTTCCTTGGTTGCGCCTTAGGGGCTTCAACGCAAGAAAAATAATGCCGCAAGCTACTCTAACACAAATCCTTACGCCGGCTCATGCCTCTCGCTTCCAACCGCATTATCTCCCAAATTCGGTATTCTATATCAAGAAGAATAACCGAAGACCTAACGCCGAAGTTTAAATTTCTAGCCTCAAAGTTGGTGACCTGCTCATGCTGATCGAATTCTAGTAGTGGCATTTTCTTCATTCATTCATCAATCACAACGTTTGTGCCTTCTTTCACAATGTTTCTTGATGGCATCTTCAATATTCTTTAGAAAAATAGTCTTCACCGTAACAACAAACATTTGCCACTTCCCTCCAATTCCACTTAAACCGTCACTTTTCTTCGATGAGGAGTATTATGTGCTTTGCGTGGATGCTTTCATTGCTAACTGCTTGCGTATACGTCGTAAAAAATCATTTAAGCCAACTTCTCTTCCATGTAGGTTTCGTAAGGTGCGTGTTTAAAAATTGCAAAGTGGAGAAGCTTCAACTTCTAATCTTTTCGGCTCGTTGCGTTGGGCTCTCCACAATGTGCTCTATGCATCATTCACCATCTTTGGTCAAACATACCAAATAGTGAAACATTGGTGAGATCTAACTTCAATGCAAGGTGTCTCGTGCTCATGGCCTCACTTCATCAAAAATCAAGGATCCGATGGGAGATATTATGAGAAATTGTACTTATTTTTCAAGCTTGGCAACACAGAATCACGATCCATCTCTTGTTTACATTCAACACCGATGGAAGAATCATATTTCAACTAAAAAAATGTGTCGAGCTCAATTTAATTCACTTACTATGACCAACGAATACACATTACTCGATGCATTTAAATTTCAACGTAAATATATGAGGAGATCGTGTCTCCAAGATAGTGCATGCTATCTTCGACACTCAAGTTGGAACTAATTCTCAACCAAACACACACCAACATAGGAGCTACCTAAACTAACTCCTATCTTAGAGGAACAATCGAATCTAGAGTTAGACATAAACTTCCTAACTTTTAATATTTAATTTATTTATTTTATTTCTTGATTTATTATTGTTTTATGAGAGAGGCTCACATGGTTTAGTTATCTCAAGGCCAAGTCTCTCCATAACTACCTTGCAATAGAGGTTATGAGAAGCTTCCTCGAATCTAACATTGCATTATGGAGGATTTTATCATGGGTATTCAAATTGACATAAAATTGAGGGACACCTCCTTCTTGGAATTTTCCTTTCTACTTCAGTCCAAACAAAAGCTCAGGTTTGTCATCATTCAAGTTCATAGTATTAGTATTTTCTCCTATTTTTAAAGATTTAAAAACTTGGGATCTATATACATCTTGGCCTACTAATTCGTTAGAGGGTGGCTAGATCATTACCTTCGCAATTTCATTCTCAATACTAAAGGGTGTCCTCTGTTTTTGCCAAATTTCAACTGGCCATGAGACACCGTTTTTGCAAAATTTAGATTACATTTTTCACTAGAGATATCGCTGAATCAACTATGTTTTTGCTAAACATTTAAATTAGTTTTATGAGACACTTTTTTTGGTAAAGAATTTCAGATTGTTATTTTGAATATAGATATCATTTTGAATCAACTTTTATTTTCATTGTCTATTGTATTTTTCGTGATCGCTTTCACGGGTCTTCCTATCAGAAATTTCGGTGGTTTTTTTCTCGGGAATGTCTTGAGTTTTCTTGATTTTGAGATCATATTGCTTATCTACCTCTATGATGGCATTTTGAAGCCTTTTGTTTGTAATCCTCATATTCTCGAATTCTTCTTCTATTTGAGTTGGGGAAAACATGCCTTGCTCTTCCTTAGTGAGGAAAACAATATCTCATTTTAACTCCCATTATATTGATTTGAATTTTATTTTTAATCACCCCCTCATCGTCATTATCATAGTTTTCTTGTTCTTATTTGAGGGGGATTTCTCCTAAATTTTTGGTTTTGGTTTTGGTTTCTATTCTGAGGAGCTACTTGGTTTTCTCTAGGAAAAGCTCTTTCATTTAGGTTGATTCTCTCCATCATCCTCCCCATTTTTCTAACAAGGTTATCAATATTACTATCAGATGTCGAGGCTACAACCTCTTCCCTATATGTGATTCTCTTTTCATTTTTCATTCTAGCCCTCTTGGCAATCGAATTTGCTTCTACACTTACTGCACCCCTATGCATGTCTTCTAATGTAGGAGGGTTTCTTTCTCTTATTTGATAAGCCATTTTTGGGTCAAAACGGTCTGGAAATTTCATTAGGGCTAGACCTTGTGGAGGTTTCATGTGAGGAGGGAGGACATTGTATACACTATTGAACCTAGTGCAGTAATCTTGAACACTCTCTCCAAGATTTATCTTTATGTTTTCATATTCGACAAGACGGAGAGGATTGTTCTTGACCTCCAATTTATTTAGAACAAGTTGATGAAAATAAGGGAGGTCATGTATAATATTAAGGGTTAGGCCTTTAAACCATTTTCTTGCTTCTCCTCCTAAGCTTTGGGAAAACATTCTTATTTTAATTGTTTCATCATCTATCTCTTGTCTATAAAAAGAGTAATCCATTCTATCCACATGTTGTTGAGCGGTCAGAGAACCAATTAAGATCAAATAAGGGAATTTTGGACTGATAGTCCTATGGTGAGGCACTAAAGGCAATGGTAAGATTAATGGGGCATACTAAAGTTGCCATGGTTGGTGTTTGGGGAAACAAAGGGGGGTTAACAAGTGGAGGGTCGACAAAAAAGGAGGTGAATGAAGTGGGGGTATGAATGGGAGTTGAGGTTTGTACAACAAGATTCTTCTCGTAAGATGGATGGGTCCAAGACTATCCGGGGTTATCCAATTCTAGAATTTAATCCCGAACAAGATTTGTTCCAGTGTGAGTCGATAGGATATCCCGCAAGTATTTAAGGTTTTCTATAAGGAAATTTCCTCGTGAATAGTCCTAATAACAAGCTGAACTCTTATATCTATGAGTTTTCCTTATGATGTGCTTAGGATTGTCAATTATTACAAGAGGGTTTGGGTCGTGGATGGGATCTCGTACATATTCTTCTAGAATCCATAACTTAGACTCCAAGGCATAGAGAGGTTGAAATTTTTATAATAGCCGAAAACAAGACCACTTTGTGAAAGAGATACTTAATCCACAAAGTATTTCGACCGGGGTTTCCTTTTGAGTTTTGATACTATCGTGGATTTCTCAATAATTTCCCAAAGGAGTCCAAGGTTGGCCTATTGAAAACTAGTGGAGTCACCATGTGATGTGATTTCTAACTTCTTGAGGCCGACGTTGTCCACCACGCAACTAGATACCAAGCCTTGGCTAATACTTGAGTCATCTAAATTTGAGTGGGGTTTCGCAGTTCTCGAGGAAATATTGTTTAACAACTTAGGTTCCCAACGATCGCCGCCATTATGTTGGCTCCCCGTAATTTGCAATATTGGCCCAGAGTCCAGACCTAGCCTTCGGGCTCGCAGAGGGCTCTTTGTGTGTTTATATTGAAAAATGATTTAGATTTCTCGATTATATTCTTCTCGATTTTAGCGAGTTAGGGAAGTTTGGGGTTGTTTGTTTTGATTGATTATTTGGTTGGATAGAAAGAGTTTGGAAAGCTTAATCCATTGGGCTATGGAGTCATAAAAGGGTTAAATTGTACATCAAATTTTCAAGGGTTTTCATAGGGAAAGCGAACAATATCAAATGGATCTTCTCTGGTAGGATGAATATGAGATGACAGAAAGTTAAGAATTTAGTAAAACTAAAGGGAAATTAAGAATCCTTTAACTATACTTCAACATAAAAGCCTTTAAGATAACATTTTGGTAAAACTAAAGAGCAATTAAAAATTCTTCATCCGTAATTCACTAAGAAAAACCCTAAGACAACAACGGTAACACTAAAGAGCAAGATAAGAATTCCTTAAATAAACTTCAAAGAAATTATTTAAGATAACAAACTTTGCAAAAATAAATAGAAATTAAGAATTATTCAGATGTATCACCGAGGAAAACCTCAAGACAACAATCTAGTACTTACTAAGGAGCACAAGAATTCTTTAGTTATACTTTCGTAGGAAAAAACATAAAGATAATAATACCGTAGAGAGTTAAGGTTCCCAAACAACATATCTCACTCTAAAATTTCGTTCTATTATCGATAAATTGATGTACAACATGGAAACAAAGGTAAAAAATTTACATAAAAGGGATAACATCAACACAACATAGTTCAAGGATCCTGAACACATACATCGATGTCCACCAAAATAGTTACAATTCTCCAATGTAATAATCTTTGCAACTCAGAAGTCCGATCAAAATCCAACCTAGAAACCAACACCGACACGGAACAATACATGCAACATTTAACTATAATTTGAGGAGGTTGCCCTAATCTAGGGTTACAAACTACACTTATTACAAAGTAAATGTAATTTTGACATTTGAGACAATGCAAGGCCCAAGCTAAAATATGACCGAGAGACTTGTCGTAAAAAAAAATAACTCTCAAATTAACTCGTTGAGCTAACTTTAAAATATATTCGACTAATTTGCCTTTAACATTAACTTTTATAGTAACTTCGAGTAGCTTCTAAAATATCTCTAAATGAAACATTAACTAAGGTAGCTTATATTAAATCAAACTAAACTATAGGTACAATGTGATTGGGAAGAGTTAAATGTTGAGTGGCCTTGTCATTTGGTTATGTCTTCTTTTCGTTGATTTGTCCTCTAATTTGTATTTAAACATTTAAACTATCATCATCCGTATCTTTTATATGTTTTCCTTCTACCGCTGTTGCTCATCGTAATCTCTTCTTCTACCTTCTTATCCGTCCTTTGTCTTAACTCCGTCTTTAATCCTATATTTCATCTTTAATCCCTTTCGACTTAAATATTTTATTCCTTTTACCTTTCACCGTCAAAGTGAATCTTTTACCCGTCACTATCCTTTAACTCTGTTTCTTATTTGTCTTCATCTTTACCGCGTTGTACCACCGTAAAACCTCCTTTTTCCTTACCCCGTAATTTGAAGAAACCTCGTTGTCTTTGGAGTAATTGTGTCAGATCCTTATTGATCATGATCCATTTTTTTTCTTCTCGATTATTCTTGCACTCCTAATCCTTCGATGAATATGACTTCTAAATCTTCATCGAGAGAGCCCCGATTAAACAATTTGGACTTAGAAATGAAAATTTATTATCGCATCTTTTGATATGTACGTCAATTCGAAAAAATTAAAAATAAATATTAATAAACCGAAGTTCCGCAGGAGGCAATATGGATTTGAAAGAATCTCGTGAAAACTGGGGAATGAGTCCGTAAAATGGAGGCTTTTTTGATTTCGTGTTTTAGCAATGCCCTTCTAGGCTTCAAAAAACAATGCAAGGCTATCATAAAGGTTCGCGAATTTACCGCGATAAGACAGGTTTAAAAATATGTCATATACGTCAATGGTTTCGTTTTGTAGGCGGGGGTATTTTTATGGTTTTACTATATGGTCAAAAGTAGTGACGCGGTTTTGGATGGAGGGATGAAATAAAAATGAAGAGGCAACACATGGAGGAAGGGAGGGGTTACGAAATCGCCTATTCCGCAACCCTCCAAAGTTTTTAAACCTTAGGAATTCGGCTTGCGGTGTTGGCATGTGTGTACCATCGATCAAGGGGTGGGAGATCTACGGCGATTGGGTGATGGCTGATCAAAGTTGATTTGACAAGTGGCATCATGGTTAAATGAATCAATAGGTTTAAAACATAACGGGCAGCGATGTGAAGTGGGGCTCAGAAATATTAAAGTGGTGGGGAAGGTATGTTTTAAGCGTAGAATTGTAATAATAGTGTAATTCGGCTTTAAAAGAAATATAGGGTTGGGATTTTTTTAACAAACATGATTTATTAAAAGTGGGACACGATAGGTTTTAAAATTTACTTAAAATAATTTAAATATGGGTTTTTACATTGTTTGAAAATGAAAGAAGGGGGAATGAGTGAAGGGGAAGGGTTTTGAAGTGGGAGGGAGATGAGGTTTTAAAGATAGGGGGAAAAGGCTACAATGAGGGGATTTAGGTCAAACATGGGATTTCGTAGTGCGGGGGAGTGTTTGAAAAAGGTTAAATGAGAGATAATGGATAGTTTTAAATGAAAATAATGAAGGTATGAGATTTCTAAAATAAATGATAGTCGTAGAATATTCTTTTCAAAAGAGACTACAAAAGATACGCTCATTTAGTGATATTGTAGAACATGAGACTAACAGGTCAAGTGTGGATTTTCGAATATTTTAGTAGATGACTGATCTCTTGCCTACGGTTATTGTACCAATTGTATCAATTGTTCATATTCGTTTCTAAGCATTCCATAAGCTTTTATGTGTGCTCTAAATTTGAATGTTATAACAAGAATGTTATTGCAGAATTTTCTTAAATATTACACTCTTCTTTTAAATGTTTTACATTTCTATGTTTTCTTTTGATATCTAGTTTAGAGAATTCTTAATTGCCCTCTCATCCCGATTAACTTCTTCACCCTTCATTGATTTCACATTAAAATGGCTTCTAATATCTCATCCTTATAGAATTTTATCTCCTAATTACCAAAAGGCATTACCAAGGAATTTTGAATACCATAGGCGAAACCAACAAAGAATTGTTGACCGATCAATCTAACTTGCACACAAATCAAGAATTTCATTTTCAGATGTATACATGATTTTTTTGAAGGAACATTGTGTATGTACGAAAATTGCTGAAGCAAAATTAACGTATATTTTTTAAAAATTCATATTATTCAATCTATTTCAAATCCATCATGTCACTGGGTTACCAAAACTCTTCTTCATCTTCTGCAACACTCCGTACAAGCATTCATATCATTTTGAAATGGCTCAAAAAAACTTTGTTGTCATCATCCATCCAGGTTATATGGACATACCAAAAGTGTTACATCCTATGACATATTGACATCAAGGAAATGACATTTGACATTCTACGGTTGACATCATATTACATCTCGGGGTTGATATCAAGGTCATAGTTACAGTAGGTTGTCATCATGACAAAAATATAAATAGCTTAATGCCAACAAACAAGAAAAAAAATAATTTTTGTGCTCTTATAGTTTGTTTATGGTAAATAAAATGTATTTTTTTTGTTTCTATAGGTTGTGCTTCTTTTTTACTTATTAAAGGTATTATAAATGTGTATGCATGTTGGATATTGTTTTTCACCTCATTAATTCCCTCATTTAATTCCTTTTCACCACTACCCACATTCTCATTTTTGTCATCCACTTGTCCAACTATAAGAATTTCCATCCTTTGTTTATCATTTCATAGCTCTTGGAATACCATTTTTGCTTGGTATCAAGAACTTCCATCAATCATACAAATTGTTAGGCTCTATTGTTAGTAGCACCCACCAAATTTCTCCATCCCATCCATAATGGCTCAACCCATATATCACCTACCGTATACCCTTTAACCCCTATAATTTCATCCATTGTGGTTGCACCAATTAAATTTCAAGCATACTCCTTCAATCATCCAATGTGGCCACCATAATTAATGTAGTAGTAGATGTTTCCTCATATAATCTTGTAAAATTATGTACTTTTCTCGTAATTCCTACCAATTCATGATTATATCATTCATTGATTAATTTTTATCTAGCATGAATAGAGGAGGGAAACTAAGTAGGGACTTAGAGATTATCTAATGAGTTTTTCAGCTTGAATTAGTAAGACATTTTGTAATTCTTTTAATTCGTTATGATGAAATAAAAAAGAAAAATTACAGTAATATTATTCATTGTATATATAAACATGCAATTCACACCAAAATGCAAACAGGCTCAAGTTTTAAGTTTGAGTAAGAAGAGGAAGTCTGTATTCTAGTATGGCATTTGATAGTGGCAAGGGTGCACATACACATTTATACATTTAAAAATCCAAATTACATCTATACATAAACTACTCTTATGAACAATAAACCATCCTCCTCATCATTGTCTGAAAACTTATTTGCCCGTCTCTTAAAAAAAAACCTGTCCTTATGACAGCCATTCTTTTCACTAATGTCAAATTATACCAAACATCTGTACAACTTACTAATCTCTGTAAAACGAACAGCCAGTCACTAAATCTTCTGAAATCCATTTTCCTTTTTTCACTGATGTTATTATGATCGAACCACAATGTCAAATTATACCAAACATATGTACAACTTAATAACTCAATCTCTGTAAAACGAACTGCCAGTCACTAAATCTTCTGAAATGCGTCATCGAACTTGTATATCAAGCCTCGCTTCAAAGGACAAACACTTTGTGGGACTATTCATGGGACAGTTGGGAAGCCATCCCCATGAATTTTGATTCAAGCTGTAAAATTTGCTACAAACCGTCTCTCTTCAGGCTTGTCTTTGTATACTATGAAACATACACAATCCTTCATTCCTACACTGTCAAAACGCCCGATAGGAGAAATTTATTTAACATCAATGGTGGCATTTGGTAATTCAGCCCATAAATATGAATTTGAATGAAATTCCCATATACCCACAGTATTTGAAACCTTGATTATCTGATATACCTCCGGGGTGAGTAGAACCCCGACCCGCAGGTGAGCAGCTGAGGCCACCCAATGGGTGCAAGGTCCAGCGTCTGAAATGGTAGCGATGCAAAATTTGACGTCCCGTCTGCAATGTTAAAACTATGATGCCCCGTCGTTCACGACGAGGAACGTCAGTATTGATCGCTAGACTGTAGCAGATTCCGTTGCAGAAGATCAGTCTTCCACTGTCTTCCCACTCTCGTAGGCATCAGCCTCACATTCTCGGGAAAATTGCCCCACTATCCTCCAACAATTTTGAGAGGAATCGTAGATTTGCACCTACGCATTCCTCTCAGTGATCTGCCCACTGCCAACAGTGTAGCTTGAAGATTCACTTTCATTATTATTGTTAAATTCCTGAAATATTCCTTGAAATTTACAATTGAGATAGAAATAAATAGCATTTTTACACATTCCTATGACAGTGACTTTCTGTATTGATGATACGGGCGGAAGCTGTAAAGATGTTGTAGTGAGAGGATTGCAGACATGATAAGTAGTGAAATGAAAGCGACTACAGGCATCTTACCTGTAGGAAGAGACCTCCAGCAGATTCGTGGTAACTAACATTAAATCTTTCGTTTCTGCCGTCTTCCTCTGGTTGCAGAAAGTTAAAGGAAAAAGAGGGGGGGTATTCATGTTTGTGTGAAGAAAGAGTATGTCATCGAAGGGGGTTCTGAGTTAAACGAGCAGAGAATAAGCAATGGCTTACGGTTAGAACCGCTATGGCCCATTCGTTAGTTATAAATTTGGAGCTGGAGAGGAGGGCCCCATTGTTTGTATACCATTGAAAATCTAGAGAGAGATTGTAGGGGCAACCATGCTAAAATGTACTTTCAAAGATTCGGGCAATTCAGACCACGACCATGAACTTTTCCTCATCCCAATCAACATCCAGCAACGCGTCCATTTTCATACTCGAAAACAACTGCTATATCTGTTCTTAACTCGACTCAATCAGACTCAATCATGTAAAGCTCCCACCTCCCCTATTTATCTTTGGCGATAATGATGTTGAACGGTCAAATTTATATAAACACATGCTAATTGTCATAACCACGAGCCGACATGACTCTAATCGTATCTTTGAAAAATCCTTATAAATAGTTTTTTACTATTGAAATCCAAATGTACATGATTCGATGAGGGCATGCGCCTTGATTGGGCTATATGGTTCTTTGTCTTACCTATGGTCTTTGTTTTTGTTTTTGACCATGATTAAGGTTGTTAGACTTAATATTAATGCTTAAAATTAGTTAATAAAATTATTTTACAGTTATATACGAGGGATGATTTGGAGCTTCATGGGTTGAAGATATCGATATGTATATGTAGTTGTCTTATTATTCTTCATATTTGTAGTTTCTTTTGGTCGAAATTCTATTAAATAATTTTTGATAGATCTTTAACTTTTTATTATGTAAAATGTGTTTTTAAATGTATAAATGGATACAATGTCGTGAAAACTCAAAGGTTCTAGATTTGTGGAGAGTACAAAGCTCAACAGATTTCCTAACAATGCCTACAAGAATTTTGGGCAAATTCAACTAGAAAATATACGAGAAAAACTCTCAAACACAGAACAAGTAGACTCCAACTTTAGAAATATGCCAAAGCATTGCTTCTTTCCTTGAAAAAGGCCCTATGAGTTAGCCTTGGTGTCCAAAACTTTGATGTGAACCACCACCGAGATAGGATTATGTCGTGCTTGAATGTGTTGTTAATGGCACATTCTAGTAGCAATGGCAGAATAGACCCAAGCCCCAAGTATTTTCTCCCTAACAAATAAATACTTTATATAAAAGAATATGTTGCTATAGCATATCAAGAGAAGTCAGCCAAAACTAATAAAGAAAAAAAAAAAAAAAAACTCACGAGGGCCCCAATTTCAAAGTCACCTTAGGTGGAATGTAACGAGAAGCACAATTTCCTAAATCAAAGCTGAAATATATGTAGCTTACAATTGACATATGTTTGATTAAAAGATTTATTTGGGATTATTAATAAGTGTAGGAAGTTTAGATATAGAAAATATAGAAAAAAATGTTTTGCCTCATACAAAAAACCCATCCAAAAACTTCTACGGCAATTAAATCTCCAAAGAGTTCAACCCAACATTCATGAAAACTCGTACACATATAAGGTGCTCATGAAATTTGAATAATCAATATAACAATTGAGTGACAAATCAAATAAAAATATTGATTTGATAAACTCACAAGTAAAGATAGAATTAATATATTCAACAGGAATATATGGAAGAAAACATAGTGACCATGTTCATACATATACCAGGTAAGAGGTCGTAAAAGTAAATAATGTTGACCAAAGCAACTCATGAAAATAAAAGTAGTATTCACATTGAACTACCTTCCATTTATAAAAGCATATGTCATGAATATTTAACTATAATATTGGAATTTATCACGGATAAGTTCCTAATATATCCACTTTCCCAAGGTTGAATAAAAGAAATTTGATGCAATAAATTCCATTACATCAGTGAACCAAATAGAGAAATACTTTGAATTGATAATGTTATGGATGATAAGAAAAGGATTTCCTTAGAAACTTTGTACTTCGAGGCAAAATACTATCAACGGTGGTGTTTAAAAGGAAGCCTCATTCTTATCATCATACTTGAAGTTTATTTACAAGAGACTTGAAATCACACTATGGAAAGGTTTGAGAACATGACTCCTTTAGTCACTTGACAAGAATAAAACACTTAAGTGACATTGAAGATGGAAAACAAATTAGATGGTTGGAATTTGTAGATGAATATGACTTTGAAATCAAGATCGTAAAAGGTAAGGAAAATAAGGTGGTTGATGCACTCAGTAGAAGGGTGATTATAATGCATGTTAAAACCATAAATGTATTCAAATCTAATTTAAAAATCTGAATTTTAGAGGCTGAAATTTTAGATCAGTGACACCTAAAAGTAAAAGAAGAGATACAATGAAGTAATTTATGGCCAAAGTATAGGGATTATTAGCTAAAAGAGGATGGGATATTCATATACAAGGGCATAATTTATGTGTGAAATTTGGAGGGCTAACAAATATAGTGTTGAGTAAGATGCACAATGTATCTTATGTTAAATACCTAGGGTACTAAAAACCACTTTTGATTGTAAAAAGTATATAATTTTGGCATCATATGACGACATAAGTGGTTGATTACATATACATATGTTTGGAATTCCAAAATGTGTATTTTTAACACAGGAATCTAATTCCACTGTCACAACCAATACCCTTTCCATAGTGGAAGTGATAAATTGCTTCAATTGATTTTATTGCAAGTTTTCCCAAGATTATCAGGTAGCATAATTCCATCATGGTAATGGTGGATAAGATCACTGTAGCTGAACATTTTTTCCAGTGAGGTCAACATACAAGACAACAAATATTGTTGAAATATACACGAAGGAAATTCATAGGCTTCATGGAGTGCTTAAAGAAAATATTTTAGGTAGGGATTGCAAGTTTACATCAAAATTTTGGAAATATTCATTCAAGGGATTTAATGCCGATCTCAACTATAATACAATATTTCATATAGAGTTAAATGGAAAAATGAAAAGGATCAACTAAGTGATCAAAAATATATTGAGGATGTATGTGATGGTCAAACCATCAAAATGGGAACACTATTTGTAGTTGGTGGAGTTTGCACATAAAAAAGAGTATCAAGCATCTTTGAAGATGATCCCATTTGAGCCTCTTGTATGATAGGAAGTGAAACACACCTCTGAGTTGGGATAAACAAGTGGGGCCATTATTGGGCCAAATTTTCTTAGGGAAATGGTAGAGGAAGTAGTGAATATCAAGTAAAACATGAAGGATTCCAAATATAGGAAAAAACAATGCAAACAAGACCAACACAAATAGTGGATTCAAACTTGTGATTAATAATGAGACGACATGGCCTTAAATAGAATTTTACTCTTGAAATTGAAATTTCCATGACTGGATGAGGGCATGCCTCTTGATTGGATGCTTTATTCATAGCATTCAAGGGCTATATGGTTCTTTGTCTTACATATGGTCTTTGTTTTTGTTCTCGACCATGATTAAGGCCGCTAGACTTAATATTAAAGTTTAAAATTAGTTAATAAAATTATATTTTATAGTTATATATGAGGATTATTTAAGTTTCACGGGTTTAAGAAGATATATACATGTAGTTTTCTAATTATTCTATATTTTGTAGGTTTTTTTTTTCGAAATCCTATTAAATAATTTTTGGTAGATCATAAATTTTTGTTATTTAAAATGTGTTTTTAAATGTATAAATGGATACACTTTTATGAAAAAGCTTTGGGACACTTAGATTTTTGGAGAGTACAAAGCTCAAACTTGTGATTCTAACAAATGCCTACCATATTTTGCGAAAAATCAACATGAAAATATACCAGAAAAACTCTAAAACATAGAACAAGTAGAATACAACTTTAGAAATATGCCAAAGCATTAGTTTTCTTTCCTTGACAAAAGGCCCCATGAGTTACCCTTGGCGTCCACAACTTGATGTGAAACACCACCTAAACAGGGTTTATATTGTGCTTGAAGGTGTTTTTCATGGAAGTTGAGTCCTATAAGCAATGCATAGGACCTAAACCCTAAGTATTTTCCTCCCATAACAATAACATTGGAGTTATAGAAGAATTTAGTTAAATATATGGCATTGAAGAGAAGTCACCAAAAACTAATAAAGAAAAAAAAAACCAAACTCATGAGGACCCCAATTTCAAAGTCACCTTAGGTGGAAGTAAACTAGCACAACAATCTCCAAATAATTTTTTTAAAAGATATGCAACTTACAATTGACATAAGTTTGATTAAAAAATTTATTTGCGGTCATTAAGAACTGTGGTAAAGTTGACACATAGAAAAACTATAGAAAAATGTTTTTCCTCATACAAAAAAGGGTTATGCAAAAAAATCTACAACAAATAAATCTCCAAAGAGTTCAACCCACAATCATGAAAAAAATTGTAGACACATATAAGTAGTGTCTATGCAATTTGAAGAATCAATATAAGGAATTGAGTGATAAATCAAATAAGAATATTGATTTAATAAACTCAAAAAGTAAAATATAAATTAAGATGTATTCAAATATGGAATATATGGAAGAAAATATATTGACCATGTTCATACATATACCCTAGATGAGAGGCTCTGTAAAAGTAATAATGTGACCAAAACAACTCATGAAAATAAAAGTAGTATTCATGTTGAACTACCTTCCATTTATAAGCATATGCCATGAATATTTAACTATAATATTGGAATTTATCATGGATGAGTTCCTAATATATCCACTTTCCCAAGGTTGAATTAAGGAAATCTGATGTAATAAATTCCATTACATTGGTGAACGAAATATAGAAATAATTTGAATTGATAATGTTATGGATGATAAGCAAAGGATTTCCTTAAAAACTTTGTACTTTTAGGGAAAATACTATCAATGGTGGTGTTTAAAAGGAAGCCTCATTCTTATCATTATACTTGGAGTTATTTACAAGAGACTTGGAATCACAATATGGAAAAGTTTGATAACATGAATACTTTAGTGACTTGACAAGAATAAAACACGTAAGTGACATTGAAGATGGAAAACAAATTAGATGGTTGGAATTTGTAGATGAATATGAATTTGAAATCAAGCTCATAAAAGGTAAGGAAAATAAGGTAGTTGATGCACTTAGTAGAAGGGTGAATATAATGCATGTTACAACCATAAATGTATTCAAATCTAATTTAAAATTGTAAATTTTAGATGCTGAAATTTCAGATTAGTGATACGTGAAAATAAAAGAAGAGATACAATGAAGTAATTTATGGCCAAATACAAGGATTATTAGCTAAAATAATATGGGATATTCATATACAAGGGCATAATTTATGTGCCAAATCTAGAGGGCTAAAAAATATAGTTTTGAGTAAGATGCACAATGTATCTTATGTTAAATACCCACGGTACTAAAAAACACTTTTAATTGTAAAAAGTGAATATTTTTGGTGACATATGATGAAAGAAGTTGTTGATTACATAGCCATATGTTTGGAATGCCAAAATGTGTAGGTTGACAATAGGAATCTAGTTGCATTGTCACAACCAATACCCATTCCATAGTGGAAGTGGGAAATTGTTTCTATTGATTTTATTACAAATTTTCCCAAGAGTATGAGGTAGCATAATTCTATCATGGTAATGGTGGTTAAGATCATTATAGTTGAACATCTTTTCAAGTGAAGTCAACACAAAAGACAACAAATATTATTGAAGTATATATGAGGGAAATTCCTCGGCTTCATGGAGAGCTTAAAGAAAATATTTTAGGTCAGTATTGAACCCTAGACTGTAGCAGATTCCATTGTAGAAGATTATTCTTCCACCATCTCCCACTCTCATAGGCATTAGCCTCACATTCTCGGGCAATTGCCTCACTATCCTCCAACAATTTTCAGAGGAATCGTAGATTTCCAAAATCTCCACATTCTCCCTGTGCAATCTGCCCACTGCCACAACAATGTAGCTTGAAGATAAACTTTCATTATTGTTGAATTCCAAAATATTCTTGAAATTTACAATTGAAATAGAAATAGCATTTTTACACATTCCTATGACAATGACTTTCTATATTGATGACACGGTAGGAAGCTGTAAAGATGTTGTAGTGAGACAATTGCAGACATGATAACTAGTGAAATGAAAGCGATCACAGGCACCCACCAGAAAGAGACCTCCAACAGATCTGTGGTAACTAACATTAAATCTATCGTTTCTGTCTTCTTCCTCTCATTGCAAAAAGTTAAAATAAAAAGAGTTTCTCCATGTTTGTGTGAAGAAAGAGTATGTCATCGAAGGCAATTCTGAGTTAAACGTGCAGAAAATAAGCAACGAATTATGGTTAGGAACTACAGTGGCCCATTCCTTAGTTATAAATTTGGAGCTAGAAAGGAGGGCATTCCACTGATTTCATACCATTGAAAATCTAGAGAGATATTGTAGGGGCAACCATGCTAAAATGCACTCTTTCAAAGATTTGGGAAATTCAGACCACGACCATGAACTTTCCTCATCCAAATGAACATCCAACAACACGTCCATTTTCACACTCCTAGACACTCGAAAACAACTGCTATATCTATTCTTAATTCGACTCAACTATGTAAATGCTCCCACGTCCACTATTTTTATTTTGGCGATAAACATGTTGAACGGTCAAATTTCTATAAACATATGGTAATTGTTATAACCATGAGCCGACATGGCCTTAATTGTATCTTCGAAAAATCTTTATAAATAGTATTTTACTATTGAAATCAAAATATACATGATTGGATGAGGGCATACACCTTCATTGGATGCTTTATTCATAGCATTCAAGGGCTATATGGTTCTTTTTCTTACATATGGTCTTTGTTTTTGTTTTCGACCATGATTAAGGCTGCTAGACTTAATATTAATGCTTAAAATTACTTAATAAAATCATATTTTATAGTTATATACGAGGATGCTTTAAGTTTCATGGGTTTAAGATATAGATATGTAGTTGTCTAATTGTTCTATATTTTGTAGTTTTTTGGGTCGAAATCCTATTAAATAATTTTTGATAGATTATAATTTTTTATTATTTAAAATGTGTTTATAAATGTATAAATGGATACAATTTTGTGAAAAAACCTTTGGGGCACTTAGATTTGTGGAGAGTACAAATCTCAATCTTGTGATTTTCACAAATTCCTATCGGATTTTTGGGTGGTCGATGAACTCAATATAAGGGTGATTATAATGCATGTTAAAACCATAAATGTATTCATATATAATTTGAAAATATGAATGTTAGAGGCTGAAATTTCAGATTAGCGGCACCTAAAAATAAAAAGAGATACAATGAAGTAATTTATGGCCAAAGTACATGGATTATTAGCTAAAAGACGATGAGATCTTCATATACAAGGGCATAATTTATGTGCCAAATTTGGAGGGCTAAAAATTATAGTGTTGAGTAAGATGCACAATGTATCTTATGTTAATGACCGAGGGTACTAAAAACCACTTTTGACTGTAAAAAGTAAATAATTTTTGCGGCATATGACGACAAAAGTGGTTTATTACATATCCATATGTTTGGAATGCCAAAATGTGTAGGTTGAACATAGGAATCTAGTTCCATTGTCACAACCATAACCATTCCAAAGTGGAAGTGGTAAATTGCTTCAATTGATTTTATTGCAAAATTTCCTAAGATTATTAGGTAGCATAATTCCATCATGGTAATAATGGATAAGATCACTATAGTTGAAAATTTTTTCCAATGAGGTCAACATACATGACAACAAATATTGTTGAAATATACACGAAGGAAATTCATAGGCTTCATGGAGTGCTTAAAGAAAATATTTTAGGTAGTGATTCCAAGTTTACATCAAAATTTCGGAAAGATTCATTCAAGGGATTTAATTCCAATCTCAACTATAATACAATATTTCATCTAGAGTCAAATGGAAAAATGAAAAGGATCAATTAAGTGATCAAAAATATATTGAGGATGTATGTGATGGTCAAACCATCAAAATGGTAACACTATTTGTAGTCGGTGGAGTTTGCACATAACAATTAGTATCAAGCATCTTTGAGGATGATCCCATTTCATCCTCTTGTATGACATGAAGTGAAAGACACCTATGAGTTGGGATAAACAAGTGGGGCCATTATTGGGCCAAATTTTCTTAGGGAGACAGAAGAGGAAGTGGTGAATATCAAGTAAAACTTGAAGGATTCCCAATATAGGATAAAAACAATGCAACAAGACCAACACAAATAGCGGATTCAAATTTGTGATTATGTCTTTCTAAAAGTGAATATCAGTAAGAGTCTAATAAAATATGGTAGCTTATCAATGTTAGAAACTAGATTTTGTAGTCGATTTGAGATCCTAGAGAGGATTGAAGAAATTGCATATATGGTTGCATTTCCACCCTTTGTGCATTTTCATAATGTGCTTCATATTTATTTACTTAAAAAGTGTTTTCCTAATGTCCCAGGGGTGAGGGGGGGGGGGGAGATCTAAATTGGTGATCAAAGTAACGTGAAATATGTGAAAATTGGGAGATCCATTCTTCAAATCCCCTCAGTTATGACCCCGTTTACGAATAGGAGGAAGTGCAAGAGATCTATAGAGGTTTAGTAGTATTCATATGTCAAGCGAGCAATTAGATTCCTCTGGGATACATACACAAAAAAGTTGTGTTCCTAAAGCTAATAATGAGACGACATGGCCTTAAATAGCATTTTACTATTGAAATCGAAATTCCCATCATTGGATGATGGTGCTCCCCTTGATTAGATGCTTTATTCATAGCATTTGAGGGCTATATGGTTCTTTGTCTTACATATGGTCTTTGTTTTTGTTTTCAACCATGATTAAGGCCGCTAGACTTCATATTAACATTTAAAATTAGTTAATAAAATTATATTTTATAGTTATACACGAGGATGATTTAACTTTCATGGGTTTAAGAAAATATAGACATGTAGTTGTCTAATTATTCTATATTTTGTAGTTTTTCTTTTTGGTCAAAATCCTATTAAATAATTTTGGTAGATCATAACTTTTTGTTATTTAAAATGTGTTTTTAAGGGAATAAATGGATACAATGTTATGAAAAACCTTTGGGGCACTTAGATTTTTGGAGATTACAAAGCTCAAACTTGCGATTCTAACAAATGTCTACCATATTTTGGAAAAAAATCAACTTGAAAATATACCAGAAAAACTCTAAAACATAGAACAAGTAGAATACAACTTTATAAATATGCCAAAGCATTAGTTTTCTTTCCATGACAAAAGGCCCCATGAGTTACCCTTGGTGTCCACAACTTGATGTGAAACACCACCTAAACAAGGTTTATGCTGTGCTTGAAGGTGTTTTTCATGGAAGTTGAGTCCTAGAAGCAATGCATAGGACCTAAGCCCTAAGTTTTTCCTCCCATAACAATAACATTGGAGTTATAGAAGAATTTAGTTAAATATATGGCATTGAAGGGAAGTCACCCAAAACTAATAAAGAAAGAAAAAAAACCAAACTCACAAGGACCCAAATTTCAAAGTCACCTTAGGTGGAAGGTAAACTAGCACGACAAACTTCAAATCAAAGTTTTAAAAGATATGCAACTTACAATTGATATAAGTTTGATTAAAAAAAATATTTGCGGTCATTAAGAAGTGTGGTAAAGTTGAGACATAAAAAAACTATAGAAAAATTCCTCATCCAAAAAAGGGTTATGCAAAAAATTCTACAACAATTAAATCTCCAAAGATTTCAACCCACACTCATGAAAAAAATTGTAGACACATATAAGTAGTGTACATGCAATTTGAAGAATCAATATAAGGAATTGAGTGATAAATAAAATAAAAATATTGATTTGATAAACTCGCAAAGTAAAATATAAATTAAGATGTATTCAAATATGAAATATATGGAAGAAAATATGTTGACCATGTTTATACATATACCCTAGATGAGAGGCTCTATAAAAGTAATAATGTGACCAAAACAACTCATGAAAATAAAAGTAGTATTCACGTTGAACTACCTTCCATTTATAAGCACATGCCATGAATATTTAACTATCATATTTTGGAATTTATCATGGATGAGTTCCTAATATATCCACTTTCTCAAGGTTGAATTAAGGAAATTTGATGCAATAAATGACATTACATCCCAATCAACATCCAGCAACGCGTCCATTTTCAAACTCCTACACACTCAAAAACAACTACTATATCTGTTCTCAACTCGACTCAATTGTGTCAAAGCTCCCACCTCCCCTATTTTTCTTTTGGTGATAATGATGTTGAATGGTCAAATTTATATAAACATATGCTAATTTCCATAACCATGAGCCGAAATGGCCTTAATCGTATCTTTGAAAATTCCTTATAAATAGTATTTTACTATTGAAATCGAAATTTCCATGATTGGATGAGGGCATGCCCCTTGATTGGATGCTTTATTCATAGCATTCGAGGTTTATATGCTTCTTTGTCTTACATATGGTCATTGTTTTTGTTTTCGACCATGATTAAGGCCGCTAGACTTAATATTAATGCTTAAAATTAGTTAATAAAATTATATTTTATAGTTATATACGAGGATGATTTAAGTTTCATGGGTTTAAGAAGATATAGACATGTAGTTGTCTAATTATTCTATATTTTGTAGTTTTTTTTGTCGAAATTCTATTAAATAATTTTTGGTACATCATAACTTTTTGTTATTTAAAATGTGTTTTTAAATGCATAAATGGATACAATGTCATGAAAAATCTTTGGGGCACTTAGATTTGTGGAGAGTACAAAACTCAAACTTGTGATTCTAACAAATGCATACCAGATTTTTTGGCAAATTCAACTAGAAAATATACAATAAAAACTCTCAAACATAGAAAAGTAGACTAAAACTTTAGAAATATGCCAAAGCATTAGTTTTCTTTTCTTGAAAAAAGGCCCCATGAGTTACCATTGGTTTCCACAACTTGAAGTGAAACACCACCTAGATAGGGTTTATGTTGTGCTTCAAGGTGTTGTTCATGGAAATGAAGTCCTAGAAGCAATGCATAGGACCTAAGCCCTAAGTATTTTCCTCCCCTAACAATAACATTTGGAGTTATAGAATAATTTGGTTAATTATATGGCATTGAAGCGAAGTAGCTGAAAACTAATAAAGAGAAAAAAAAGCAAACTCATGAGGGCCCCAATTTCAATGTCACCTTAGGTGGAAGGTAAACTAGCATCACAATCTCCAAATCAAAGTTTTAAAAGATATGTAACTTACAATTGACATAAGTTTGATTAAAAGATTTATTTGGGATTATTAAGAAGTGTGGTAAAGTTGATATATAGAAAAAATATAGAAAAATGTTTTGCCTCGTACAAAAAAAAGGCCATACAAAAAATTCTACGAGAATTATATCTCCAAAGAGTTCAACCCACACTCATGAAAAAAAAATTGTACACACATATAAGTTTCTATGCAATTTTAAGAATCAATATAACGAATTGAGTGACAAATCAAATAAAAATATTGATTTGATAAACTAAGAAAGTAAAATATAAATTAAGTTGTATTCAAATATGAAATATATGGTGACCATGTTCATACATATACTCTAGGTGAGAGGCTCTGTAAAAGTAATAATGTGACCAAAGCAACTCATGAAAATAAAAGTAGTATTCATGTTGAACTACCTTCCATTTATAATCATATGCCATGAATATTTAACTATAATATCGGAATTTATCACGGATGAGTTCCTAATATATCCAATTTCCCAAGTTTGAATTAAGGAAATTTGATACAATAAATTCCATTACATTAGTGAACCAAATAGAGAAATACTTTGAATTGATAATGTTATGGATGACAAGCAAACGATTTCCTTTGAAACTTTGTACTTCGAGGAAAAATACTATCAATGGTGGTGTCTAAAAGGAAGCCTTTTTCTTATCATTATACTTGGAGTTTATTTACGGGAGACTTGGAATCACAATATCGAAAGGTTTGAGAACATGACTCCTTTAGTCACTCGACAAGAATAAAACACTTAAGTGACATTGAAGATGGTAGACAAATTAGATGGTTGGAATTTGTAGATGAATATGACTTTGAAATCAAGCTCGTAAAAGGTAAGGAAAATAAGGTGGTTGATACACTCAGTAGAAGGGTGATTATAATGCATGTTAAAACCATAAATGTATTCAAATGTAATTTAACAATCTGAATTTTAGAGGCTGAAATTTCAGATCAGTGACACCTAAAAATAAAAGAAGAGATACACTGAATTAATTTATTGCCAAAGTACAGGGATTATTAGCTAAAAGAGGATGGGATCTTCATATACAAGGGCATAATTTATGTGCCAAATTTGGAGGGCTAAAAAGTATAGTGTTGAGTAAGATGCACAATGTATCTTATGTTAAAGACCGAGGGTACTGTAAAACACTTTTGATTGTAAAAAGTATATAATTTTGGCGTCATATGATGAAAAAAGTGGTTTATTACATATCCATATGTTTGGAATGCCAAAATGTGTAGGTTGAACATAATAATCTAGTTCCACTGTCACAAGAAATATCCATTCCATAGTGGAAGTGGTAAATTGCTTCAATTGATTTTATTACAAATTTTCCCAAGATTATTAGGTAGCATAATTCCATCATGGTAATGGTGGATAAGATCACTATAGATAAAAAATGTTTCTAGTGAGGTCTGCATACAAGACAAAAAATATTGTTGAAATATATACAAAGTAAATTCGTAGGCTTCATGGAGTGCTTAAAGAAACTATTTTAGGTAGGGATTGCAAGTTTACATCAAAATTTCGGAAATATTCATTCAAGGGATTTCATTCCAATCTCAACTATAATACAATATTTCATCTAGAGTCAAATGGACCAATGAAAAGGATAAATTAAGTGATAAAAATATATTGAGGATGTATGTGATGGTCAAACCATCAGAATGGGAACACTATTTGTAGTCAGTGGAGTTTGCACATAACAATGAGTATCAAGCATCTTTGAAGATTATCCCATTTGAGCCTCTTGTATGACAGGAAGCGAAACACACCTCTGAGTTGGGATAAATAAGTGGGGCAATTATTGGGCAAAATTTTCTTAGGGAAATGGAAGAGGAAGTAGTGAATATCAAGTAAAACTTGAAGGATTCCAAATATAGGAAAAAACAATGCAAACAAGACCAACACAAATAGTGGACTCATAGTTGTGATCATGTCTTTCTAAAAGTGAATTCCAGTAAGAGTCTGATAAAATATGGTAGCTTCTTAATGTTAGAAACTAGATTTTTTAGTCTATTTGAGATCCTAGAGAGGATTGAAGCAATTGCATATATGGTTTCATTGCCACCATTTGTGCATTTTCATAAAGTGCTTCATATTTATTTACTTAAATAGTGTTTTCCTAATGTCTTGGGGGGAGGGGAGGAAGGGGAGCTCAATTGGTGATCAAAGTAATGTGAAATCTGTGAAAATTGAGAGATCCATGCTTCAAATCCCCCCAGTTGTGACCCAGTTTACAAATAGGAGGACGTGAAAGAGATCTACAGAGGTTTAGTAGTATTTAGATGTCAAGCAAGCTATTAGATTCCTCTAGGATACATACACAAAAAATGTATGTTCCTAATGCTAATAATGAGCCGACATGGCCATAAATAGAATTTTACTATTGAAAATGAAATGTCCATGATTGGATGAGGGCATGCCCCTTGATTGGATGCTTTATTCATAGCATTCGAGGGCTATATGGTTCTTTGTCTTACATATGGTCTTTGTTTTTGTTTTCGACCATGATTAAGGCCGCTAGACTTAATATTAATGCTTAAAATTAGTTAATAAATTTATATATTATAGTTATATACGAGGATGATTTAAGTTTCATGGGTTTAAGAAGATATAGACATGTAGTTTTCTAATTATTCTATATTTTGTAGTTTTTTTTTTTGTCGAAATCCTATTAAATAATTTTTGGTAGATCATAACTTTTTGTTATTTAAAATGTGTTTTTAAGTGTATAAATGGATACAATGTTATGAAAAATCTTTAGGGCACTTAGATTTGTGGAGAGTAGAAAGCTCAAACTTGTGATTCTAACAAATGCCTACCATATTTTGGGAAAATTCAACATGAAAATATACCAGAATAAATCTAAAACATATAACAAGTAGAATACAACTTTAGAAATATGCCAAATCATTAGTTTTATTTCCTTGACAAAAGGCCCCATGAGTTACCCTTGGTGTCCACAACTTGATGTGAAACACCACCCAAACAGGGTTTATGTTGTGCTTGAAGGTGTTGTTCATGGAAGATGAGTCCTTGAAGCAATGCATAGGACCTAAGCCCTAAGTATTTTCCTCCCCTAACAATAACATTGGAGTTATAGAAGAATTTAGTTAAATATATGGCATTGAAGTTAAGTCACCCAAAACTAATGAAGAAAAAAAAAAACAAACTCATGAGGACCCCAATTTCAAGGTCACCTTTGGTGGAAGGTAAACTAGCACGGCAATCTCCAAATCAAAGTTTTAAAAGATATGCAACCTAAAATTGACATAAGTTTGATTAAAAAAATTATTTCCGTTCATTAAGAAGTGTGGTAAATTTGAGACATAGAAAAACTATAGAAAAATGTTTTGCCTCATACAAAAAAGGGTTATGAAAAAAATTCTACAACAAGTAAATCTCCAAAGAGTTCAACCCACACTCATGAAAAAAATTGTAGACACATATAAGTAGTCTCTATGAAATTTGAAGGATCAATATAAGGAATTGCGTGATAAATCAAATAAAAATATTTATTCTATAAACTCACAAAGTAAAATATAAATTAATATGTATTCAAATATGGAATATATGGGAAAAAATATGTTGACCATTTTCATACATATACCCTAGATGAGAGGCTCTGTAAAAGTAATAATGTGAATAAAACAAATCATGAAAATAAAAGTAGTATCTAGTTGAACTACCTTCCATTTATAAGCATATGCCATGAATATTTAACTATAATATTGGAATTTATCATGGATGAGTTCGTAATATATCCACTTTCCCAAGGTTGAGTTAAGGAAATTTGATGCAATAAATGTCATTACATCGATGAGCCAAATAGAGAAATACTTTGAATTGATAATGTTATGGATGATAAGCAAAGGACTTACTTAAAAACTTTGTACTTTGAGGAACAATACTATCAATGGTGGTGTTTAAAAGGAAGCCTCATTCTTATCATTATACTTGGAGTTTATTTACAAGAGACTTGGAATCACAATATGGAAAATTTTGATAACATGACTACTTTAGTCACTTGACAAGAACAAAACACTTAAGTGACATTGAAGATGGCAAAAAAATTAGATGGTTGGAATTGGTAGATGAATATGCCTTTGAAATGAAGCTAATAAAAGGTAAGGAAAATAAGGTAGTGATGGACTCAGTAGAAGGGTGAATACAATGCATGTTACAACCATAAATGTATTCAAATCTAATTTAAAAATTTAAATTTTAGAGGCTGAAATTTCAGATTAGCGATACGTGAAAATAAAAGAAGAGATACAATGAAGTAATTTATGGCCAAAGTACAAGGATTATTATCTAAAAGATGATTGTATATTCATATAGAAGGGCATAATTTATGTGCCAAATCTAGAGGGCTAAAAAATATAGTGTTGAGTAAGATGCACAATGTATCTTATGTTAAAGACCCACGGTACTAAAAAACACTTTTAATTGTAAAAAGTGAATATTTTTGGTGACATATGATGAGAGAAGTTGTTGATTACATAGCCATATGTTTCGAATTCCAAAATGTGTAGGTTAAACATAGGAATCTAGTTGCATTGTCACAACCAATTCCCATTCCATAGTGGAAGTGTGAAATTGTTTCAATTGATTTTATTACAAATTTTCCCAAGACTGTGAGGTAGCATAATTCTATCATGGTAATGGTGGATAAGATCATTATAGTTGAACATATTTTTTTAATATTCCCAATTAGCCTCAAGCTAATTGGAATATTAAATTTTTCTTTACTTTTCTGTTCATGAATAAATGAAAAAAGGAGGAACATAAAAACTCCTAAAATTAGTGAATAAATCAATGCCCTATGTGAAGAAGGCTAAATCTAGGATACCTTAATAAAACACCCTTATGTGTGAAAGGGATTGAGACATTTGACTAGGTCAATAGGACCAGAACAACAACGCTGTCTAGAGGGGATGAACCTCATTGATGCACAACGCAATTCAAGAAGGAGATGGATGGTGTGAAAGAGAAGATTTCATTGAAGGTGGTTTAGGGTTTACAAGATCTTAATGTATATAATGAAGGGGATGGCAGCATGGAGAGGTTGTTCATGGATATGATATTTTGATATATTGTCTCTTTAGACCATATAGCTTGCTTTGGCTATTTAGCCTAGATTGCAAATGATGTTTAGCATTGGGATCTCTTGTTTAGGAATTCCACCTCTTCCCTTTGAGTAGCTCTTGGGAGAGTCTTGTATTCCATAGTCCACTATCTGGCTTGAGGCCAAGTTTCTCCTTTCAACTACAACTCAGATCCTGTTGAGGTTTTGGTTGTCTTTGCAAGCTGCAACAAGTAGAGATTAGATCTATTCAGATCTAAGACATTTCAATGCCCTTTTCAGTGGAGGAGTCATTTTCTCTATTGGAGGAAGTGTATTTGAGTGATTGAGCTTCATTTCTTGAAATTGGCATGTGGCCAATTGTTATCTATACCCTACAACATAATTTCTATTCGAGATATGCGTTATTCTTGTAGGAGTTTTTGCAGGGAGTTTGGGTGCACTATTTGGAGAGTTGTTTTTTGAGTGTTGGGGATTTGCCCGTCACTTTGAGGTCCATTGGAGGAGATCTACACAATTTATATTTCAGATCTGATCTGAATTTTTATAAATACTTCAGGATTTATGAATATTTCTACAGATCTGCATTCTTAGATGTCAGATCTACTGCTTATCCTTGGTGTAATGCTCAAAAACCCAAGGGGATCTAAAAGAGGAGCCTTTCTAGTGCTTGGATCTGTTATGGATCTGACTTTTTATGCATAGATATACTCTAGATCTGACATGTAATCAAAAAAAGTTTGCAGCCTAATAAAATAGCATTTTCAAGGTAGTTTCAGTCCATTCATGTGGTTACAACACCTCTTTTGAGGGAATTTCTTCTGTTATGTCTTATATTTCCAACTATGCATCTTATGGGCCTCATTCTACATCTATATTGATGTTGTAAATACTATTGAAGAAAATTGTATTGGCCTTCTACTAATGCTCAGTTAAAACTGCATTATTTTTCTACAGTACTGTTTGCATATTGTTGTAGTCTCATTCTTGGGCATTTTTCAGCCATACTAGGCATGGGAGACTTGTTTACCTCACCTAGAATAATTTTTTTTTGATCTCCTCTTGGATTCAAATGTCAGATTGTCAAATATAAGGGATCCAAGGATTGATTTTGAATTATATAGCATCTATTTCTAAAAAATGAGTTTTTTAGACATGCATTGCTGACAGTCCCAATTTGGGGATATTACAGTGGTATCAAAGCATCATCTTGGCACAGCTTGTGCTTATTGAGAAACAAATATGTATTTTCATGAAAAGAAGAGACATAAGAAGATTTATTACACTGAAGACAAAGAAGACAATGGTAAAACCCCTTTATCTAGAAGAATGAAAGGGAAAGAGTTATCAAAAAATCCGTTTAAAACTCTGTATGAGCTTAAAGGAGAAATCAAAGAAATGAAGAGGGCAAGACATGAAGGTCCCTCAAGAATATCTTTACATGAATAAAGCCCCAGTTTTTCATCTTATATGTGCAAGAACTCAACTACACAATGAGATCTACAACATTATTCTATGCCCAGATTTACTGCAAGAGAAATGGAGGAGGAAGATGCACCAAAGGAGGATACTTTGAGTGATTATCTTTATGAGTATGAATCTAAATCTTGGAAAATCAAGGAGCACTTGAGCTTCCAAGAGTTCTTCCAACTCAAGGAGGAAAGGAGATCCAGCAAGTAAAATAGGAGAATAAGATGTAGATTCTTTCTGCAAAATTTTCATGGATCCTCCACTTGCACAGTCAAGGAATGGATAGATCAGCTATACTCATATTTGGATCTACATCAAGTTTTAGAAAATGAGGCCTTTAAGGTAGCAGCACTGCATCTTAAAGGTAAAGCTTATGCTTGGTGGTTATTTGAATCTTTTTCATTGAAGAATGAAAATATATCTACTTATGCAAGATTCACTAGGAGATTACTGAACAGATTTGATGTGAAACAAACTGAAACATCTTTGATTGAGCTAGAAAATCATGAGCATGCAAAACCCTTGCATGAGTTGGAAAGATCTGTTATGCCAACTCCACTTCAGATTTCTATTGAAGGGGATAAAAACTTGTGTGATACTTTTCTAAAGGTAAGATGCCCATTGCATGAAGAGATTTCTTCTCAAAGGGAAGTCATGGAGATCCCTCTTTCAAGGGAATACCAAAATCTAAGGTCTCTCATTGATAATAGGGTATTCCCAAATATTGATGAGGAGAAAGAACAAGAGGGAAATAACAATGTTGTCACTTCAGAAGAAGAACCATCACCACATGGGGATGGACATGAATTTATTGCTTCAAGGGGAGGAGCTTTTACATCTTTGAAAATGGTTCCCAAGGAGCATCATGTGACAACAGTATTGGGCAATAACACCTTGCTCCAAGGAGGAGGAAGGATGGATCAACATCCAATGATGAAAAACATGCACCCTTGTTTATTCCAAGGGGTTTCTATTCATGAGAAGGAGACTGAACTATGCAGCAAAGGGAGGAACACACCAGTCCACTCATTCATATATTCTACTTCAGATATTGATGTCTCTTTACATGGAGGCATTCCACCAGGGAGACCCTGTGATTGGAAGAAGAATAAAGTGTTATCTCAACTTAATGCATCAATGACACATTTGGCTAAGGAAGGAGCCTTGGGAGAAGCTAGCCCAGTGCTGAGAACCATTGATGGGCTCCAAGGAGAGATGATCAACTCTATGAGTTGGGTAATGCCATGTCCTACTTAATTATCTGCATTGGAAAATGATTCAGAGATCTATGATGACATTAGCATGATTTCAAATGGCCACTCCATAGTCTTGGGGAAGCGAATGATATCTATACATACAAAGAAGATTTATAAAGATTACAAGAGGGTACCAACACTCTTGTATGCATGGGCCAAACTATGGAAGCTTTGTGTTAAACACCATGTTAAACACACAGATGGTGTATGAGAAAGATAAAAACACACAACAAGAGACTCAACACACAATAGAAGGATAAGTGTGTAGCTCTATTATTTTTCCATTATACATGATGTACATTTATAGTACAATGGTGTGACTCTTGGTTTCAAATTCCAAGGTCACTTGGACAGACTCCATTATGACTTTTCACATTCCACACCTACCCATGGAGGATTAGGAGTTCCAACATTCCCCCCTTTAATCCTAAGGGGTATGTGTGAGTCCAAGAAGAGATTTGTAATACAAATATGAAAAGTATAAATGGCAGCACTTGGGCTTAATCAAATATTTGAAATGTTGGCTAAAAGAGGTGGTTTAAGGATGACCACCAACACTTGAACGCAATACTTGTTGCAGTTCTTGAAACTCTTCTAAAACTGGAAAGAAGCTAAAAGCTTCTGCTAGAGGAAGTGTCCCTCATATATGGAAGGAGGACCTTCAACCTAAAATAAGGGAAGTCTACAACCTGTGATGGTTTAAGGATGACCAACAACATTGGAATGCTTGAAGCATTTCCTGGAACTCAACCAAAGCTGGCAAGAAGTTGAAGGCCTCTGCTAGAGGAAGTGTCCCTCATTTATGAAAGGGAGACCTTCAACCTAAAATAAGGGAGGTCTACAACCTATGATGGTTTAAGGCTGTCCACCAACCATAGATGATGGTTTAAGGCTATCCACCAACCGAAGGCATGCTCATGGGCATCTGTGTCTCTAGCTACATCTTTGAATCTGGAAGGACGAATTGTGGATCAGGCTTGCTTGAACTACTTTGTCTCTGGCTAGAACTTTGAACATGGAATGAGAGATTGTGGTGCAAGCTCGCTTGATCTGACGTCGAAGCTTGTATATGACCACCATTTCCCCCCCTGTCAAGGAAAATGTGAGATGATGGCGAAAACTCAACTGCAAGTTTGCTCAATATTCTAGAACATGTTCTGATATGCGACTTAAACATGTTCTTGGCTGTTGATGCCCATTTCCAAGAAGCGATCCATCCAAGATGAATCTTTGTTCTTGCACAAGGCTTGTTTCTGAAGCATATGTCTGAATAATTGGTGTGCCGACCACAGTGCTTGCATGGATGAAGATCAAAACAGTGATATTTCATATGGCCAACTCGATCACAGTGTTGGCATTTTACAATATGTTGTTGTGGAAGAGGAACAGGATCTGGAAAAACTGTAGGTGAATTGTCATACAGGAATTCGACACTCTGAAATATGATGGGCTTGGTGTAGTCTGGAATATGAAAGGACACACCCTTGTCATATCCAAGACCAGTTTTGTGCTTGTTGTGGACAAGCTCTTCCCAAGGTCTGATGATGGGCTTGAGAAGTTCAGGTTGAACTGCTGCATTTGCATGTAAATCTACTCTTGTACAAGGAAATGAATGAGGATCAACTGCAACTTTATCTTCTTTCTTTTGATGAGAGTCCTTCTCAATCTTCTGAACAGAAACAGGTTCAGAATGGTGACTCTTTTGCTAAAGTTCATCTTGTTGGAGCTGAGATTCCAATTTCAAAACCTCAATCTTTTCTTGTTCATCTTGCAAACAACTTTGAATGTTACAAAGAGCATTCTTGCTCATTTTTATCATATCATCAACATTGGAATGAATGAGGTTATTCAAAAAATCTAATGCCTCATTGATTTTAGCCATTTTCAACAACTTAAGCTCAAAATAAAGGGTGTCAACTTCAACTGAAAATGCACCCGTTTACAATGTGATTCAACTTTCTTTCAAGAAATACAAATGACTTCAAAGAAATTCCAGCTATGGAAATCTCAAAGTACAAAATCTTCTCCTCAAATGATAGAGGACAATCAACAATGAGTTACATCAACAACTCAAATTTACTGATTGTAACTATGAAGAAGCAATATCCACTCACAACACAATGTCAATGCAATATGATATTTCTGCAAAAATATTTTGTAAATGTGCAGCAAAAGCACTTGTGCAAGAGGCCTTTAAGGTAGCTGGTTTTTCTTCTTCAAGGAGCTATTTTAAAAATGATGGCAAACTTGTCTTCACATCACCCTTCAAATCACAATGAAAATTTCAATTTTCTCTTCTATGTTAGCAATTTATCATTTTCTCATTATGCCATTTCCTCTTTCTCTGTTGTTCATTTCCTCTTCCTCTCTCTCTGCTGTTTACTTCCTCTCTCGAAATTTTTTTTTTCAAAGTGCGTACGGGGGAGGGAGGGGTTTTGGGGAGTGCTGTAGAGAGGCTGCAACATAGCTGCAGGTCGGTGGAGGGTCGCGTTAGGGAGAGAGGGGGCAGGGGCCGAAAGGTCGTGTGGGAGGGGAGTTGAGGGTGTAGGTGGAGATGTAGGTTGAGGGTGTGTGCGTAGCCCTTAGGTTCAATCTCGTTAGGTTGCGAATATATATATATATATATATATATATATATATATATATATATATATATATATTATTTGTTTAATGTTAAAACAACAGAGATGTGAGGATTTTAACCAGTAATATACAACAGGATTTTAAGCAGTAATAGGAGAATAATTTGTAGAAAACTCAGAAATATTAGAAATTTTTTCAAGTAAAAAATTAGAAAATTCTTCTTCAGAAACCCACTTTAAAACGGTATTTTCAGCAGCTCTCCAATGTAGAAATTTAAAAGTATTTAGAAAAATTTTCCATTAAAAAACCCAGAAACTTTTTCGGAAAATTGCAGAGGGCGATATAGCAGCAGAAATTGATAGACATAAATTTAGAAAACCTAAAAAATTTGATATGCACAATACTACTCTTCTTCAAAACCACTTTCTGAATGCTGCCAAGAATTTTCGAATGCTGCAAAAAAGAACAAATTTTTTGTAGATACGCACAGGCCATAAACACAAATGGCTCACTCAAGGTTGAGCTGGTTATGAACTTATCAGCTCTGATACCATGTTAAACACCATGTTAAACACACACATGGTGTATGCGAAAGATAAACACACACAATAGAAGGATAAGCGTGTAGCTCTATTATTTTTCCATTATACATGATGTACATTTATAGTACAATAGTGTGACTCTTGGTTTCACATTCCAAGGTCACTTGGACTCTATTATGACTTTTTACATTCCACACCTACCGATGGAGGATTAGGTGTTCCAACACTTTGGAAGAAAGAGACCTTTCAAAAGGAGGTTGACTTCCATGAACTTCAATCCTGTCTTGAGAAAGATCAACTACAAGAGAGGCAACAAAGATGGAGCTATAATACTCCAACATTTGATTTTGGCATTGAGCATGTCAAAGAGGAGAATGATAATGTGACAACTACTTCATTCATAATTCTACAGTGTTGTCACTATTAGGAAGCCTAGATCCATATTGGGAGTCCCAACTCTTGGTGGAATATTCCAAGAACCTCTTCACATGTAAGGTTCTTGAGGGGAAAATTGAAGATAGGAGGTATAGAGTGGTTGATGGAGTCATTTACTTTCATGATCAGATCTAGTTGACTAAAGAAACGAGACTCGAAGATAAAATACTATGTGCAGCCTATGGGATCTTGCTTTCTACTCCCATTGATTTCATTAGAACACACCATATTAATTTGAATGGATTCATGTGGGAATGTTTTTAAGAAGATTTATATCAGCATTATCAAATATGCATGTACCATATCGAGATGGAGCAATAACATAACTCTATGAAAGAGTTAATTCAACCCTCTCTTTCTCTTTTTGAGGAAGGAATTAGATCTATCCACCACTCCATTTGTTTGAGGAGGACTATTGGTGAAGAGCATACTTATGTAAATCATATTTTATTTTCTGATTGTATGCCTTCTTTTACTATGTATATGTAGGCCATGACTCTTAAGAGGAGTGTTATACCTTATATACTTCATGTACAACTTTGGGCCAAAACCATTTATGATTATGGCCACTCCCTTGGTGAACAAAGGAAGATTTTGTAGCATGATGGATGCTTTCCTAAGGAACCAAATATATCCCACTTTCATCCATCGTGATATGTTATGGGCAACAAGTAAGTGGTGGGGAGACAACTTACCATATCATTATCTGAGGCAGTCAAGAGATCTACTACGCTGGTTCCACTTGTGGGACTATGATCCACCTCCATCATTGTGTTTAAATATTTATGTGTTACTGATTTTGATCCCACATGATGATGATTCTCTGATATTTCTTGGGAACATGATAGGAGGGAAGACACATTGGTTGGTTCTTTCCATGGGAAATGAAACTTCCCATATTTATTTATACTTCAAGAGGAGGAAGAGACATTATATGGCAGCTACACTTTATCTTTTGTTTCTCTATGCAAAAGGCCATATGTGTCACTTATGTCTTTGGAAGAAACCTCTAACATGGGAGAATTTGTGGCAAGACATGTGTTGCTTGAATCATATTCAGCTAACACCTCCTATCCTCTACTATTTTAAAACTTTGGAGAAGCTTATGGAAGCAAGAAGGTGGTTAGGTGGCCACTTATTATACTATGTTTTGAGGCAACAAGAAGAAGAACAACGTTGGTCTCAATGGAGGGACTATTGTCACCACCCAATATATCATATGACACTTAGTCCATATTTCTCTTGGAGCACATATGGTGATGATACTTTATTCACTATATGCATGGGAGATTGGGCAAAGAGGCTCCCTAGAATCAATGAAGGGAATCATGAGGTTCCAAGTATATTTTGGCTTCATGAGGACTATATTATTGTATCCCAGGATCAACAGCTCCACATTTATCATAAATGGAGGGAGAGACAACATTATTTGAACATTCATACCTCTTATTTCTAGCCATCCAGCCCCTATACATTGCATAAGGAGGGGATTGGTGATTGTTTCTATGAGCTACCAAGGACGGCTCACTTTTTTTGGATCATAGCATGGAGATTAGAGTGTCTTATGGGGGTTGAATCACCCATCATTTATCATCTCTCATGCCTTGAGAAGACCAATGGAAATCATATGATTCTTTCCATGTATCTCCCATCTCTTCATGATGACAGCTATTTGGGTTATTCACCAAAAGAAAACATATATTCTTGGGAGGAGACAAATCCATTGGAGATTTTGCAATGTCCTTCTAAGTTTCTTGAGGACAAGCAAAATTTTGGAGGGGAGGACTGTAATATTCCCAATTAGCCTCAAGCTAATTGGAATATTAATTTTTTCTTTACTTTTTTGTTCATGAATAAATGAAGAAAAGGAGGAACATAAAAAACTCCTAAATTCAGTGAATAAATCAATGCCCCATTTGAACAAGGCTAAATCTAGGCTACCTTAATAAAACACCCTTATGTGTGAAAGGGATTGAGACATTTGACTGGGTGAACAGGACTTAATCAACAGTTTTGTCTAGAGGGGATGAACCTCATTGATGCACATCACAGTTCAAGAAGGAGATGGATGGTGTGAAAGAGAAGATTTCATTGAAGGTGGTTTAGGTTTTACAAGCTCTTAATCCATATAAGGAAGGGGATGGCAGCATGGAGTGTTTTTTCATGGATATGATATTTTGATATATTATCTGTTTAGACCATATAGCTTTCTTTGGCTATTTAGCATAGATTGAAAAATTTTTTTAGCATTGGGATCTCCTGTTTGGGAATTCCACCTCTTCTCATTGAGTAGCTCTTGGGAGAGTCTTGTATTGCATAGTCCATTATCCATGTTGATGCCAAACTTCTACTTTCAACTACAACTCAAATCCTATTGAGGGATTGGTTTTCTTTTCAGCCTACATCAAGTGGAGATTAGATCTATGCAGATCTAAGACATTTCAGTGCCATTTTTCAGTGGAGGAGTCTTCTACTCTATTGGCGGAATTGTATTGGAGTGATTGAGCTTCATTTCTTGATCTTCGCATGTGGCCAACTGTTATCTATACCCTATAATGTAGTTTCTATTCTAGATATGCATTATTCTTGTAGGAGTTGTTGCAGGGAGTTTGGGTGCACTATTTGGAGAGCTGGTTTCTGAGTGTTAGAGATATGCCTTCACTTTTAGGTCCATTGGAGGAGATATACACATTGTATATTTCAGATCTGACTTGCATTTTTCTGAATACTTCAGGATTTTTGAATATTTCTATAGATCTGCATTCTTCGATCTTAGATCTACTGCTTATCATTGGTGTAATGCTCAAAACCCCAAGGGGATCTGAAAGAGGAGCCTTTCTAGTGCTTGGATCTGTTATGGATATGACCTTTTATGCATAGATTTTCTCTAGATCTAACATGTAATCAACATCAGTTTGCAGCCTAATAAAATAATGTTGTCAAGACAGTTTCAGTCCATTCATGTGGTTGCAACACCTTTTATGAGGGAATTTCTTCTGTTATGTCTTGTATTTACAACTATGCATCTTATAGGCCTCATTATACATCTATATTGCTGATGTAAATACTATTGAAGAACATTTTATTAGCCTTCTAATTTTTGGGTGTGGAACCTGATTATCTTGTTTAATTTGTATCATAGCATTGGACCCCTGTACCTTAAAAGGGGCAGCAACGCCACCCGTAATTAATTGATGTCGTGGGGGGTCCAGGGGGGTGGCAGCGCTTTTCGGAGGCCCCCCTTGGTGGGCGGTTTCGGGGGCAATGCCCCTGAACCTAAAAACAAATGTAAAATTGCCTTGTAAAAGTATAGTAATTTCTACTCAATCTGGGTCATTCATAGGCGGATGATCTGATGGTAGAAGTTATGTTTAGATTAGGGTTTTTTGCCCTAGAATGCAACCCGTCACTTTTATGAGGGTATTGTATTGCGGCTGTGTATGGTGTGTGTATTCTCAGAGTGAGAAACAAATAGGGAGACTGTGAGAGAGAACAAAGGATATTACAGTGGATCTGTTGTAGGTTTTGTCTCTTCAATTTTTGATGGATAATAGAAAGGAAGGACTCGCTGTTCGGGGTGGACGTAGCCCAAATTGGGTGAACCACGTATATCTGTGTCTCTCTGGTTTTATGTGTTCTGTGTGCTTGTATTTTTCGCATATTTTATGTGTTACATTGCTCCATAATATATAATTTTCTAACAACTAGTATCATATCCGAAGGTCTATTTCGCTGATAAACTCGCAGGAAAGAAGGGTTCCTGGTTCGAGTGGGAGAAATGGTGGAAGATGGTAAATTTAGGCTCGAGAAATTTAACGGCCAAAACCTCCCATTGTGGAAGATGCAGATGGAAGATTATTTGTATCAGAAAGATCTATACCTACCATTGAGCAGAAAAACAAAGAAGCCGGTGGCCATGAGAGACGCGGAATGGAACATTCTCGATAGAAAGGCACTCGGAATAGTACGGTTGTGCCTTGCAGCGTCAGTCGCCTTCAATATTTCGAAGGAAACAACAATAGAGGGTTTGATGCAGACGTTGGGAAAACTATATGGAAAACCCTTAGCCTCAAACAAGGTATTTCTTATGAAACGATTGTTTAACATGAATATTTCGGAAGGTGGATCTGTTGCAGACCATTTAAATGATTTTAATATAGTTACCAGCCAGTTAAGTTCTGTAGGGGTAAAATTTGATGATGAAGTTAGGGCTTTTTTATTTCTGTGCTCATTTCCAGAAAGCTGGAATGGTTTAGTTATGGCCATTAGTAACTCTGTCTCTGGATCTAGTACTTTAAAGTTTGATGATGTTGTAGGTGCTATCCTTAGTGAGGAAATGCGACGGAAAAGCTCTGGTGAGACATCGGGTAATGATTTGAGTGCAGAGTCAAGGGGAAGAAGAATGGAAAGAGGAAAGAGCTTGGGTTATCACAGTAAATCAAGGAAAGGCAGATCCAAGTCCAGATCGGGGATAATGTGCTGGAAATGCGAAAAGAGAGGACACCTAAAGAAAGATTGTAGATCTTGGAAGGGAAAAGAAGGAGATGCACAACAAGAAAACAATCATGAAGCAAATGTGACAGGTGATGTGTTACAAGATGCTTTGATTCTTTCTTTCGAAAATGTTACTGATTCTTGGGTTGTAGATTCAGGGGCTTCATTCCATGCCACACCTGATAAGAAATATTTTCATGACTATGTTCAAGGAGAGTTTGGACAAGTTCGTTTGGGTGATGATAAACCCTGTAAAATTGTTGGAATGGGTAAAGTTCTTGTAAAACAACAGAATGGAAACCAATGGCTACTAAAGGAGGTAAGGCATGTTCCAGATCTGAAGAAAAATCTGATTTCAACAGGGCAGTTAGGTAGTGAAGTTTGTGTGACAACTTTCATAGATAAAACTTGAAAGGTCACCAAAGGAGCGCTGGTAATAGCAAAAGGTGAAAAGGTTGGTACATTGTATTTATGAAATGGTATTTCTAACTCTGTTAATGCTTTAACTTCCAAAGGAGCAGATGTAGGATTATGGCATCATAGGCTCGGACACATGAGTGAGAAGGGAATGAAGATTCTTCACTCAAGAAATTTGTTGCCAGGTTTGAAGAATGTTGATTTGGATTTCTGTGAGAATTGCATTTATGGAAAAAAAAAGAGAGTCAGATTTCTCAGAGTTGGGAAAGAAAAGAAGAGCGAAAAATTGGAGCTTGTGCATACAGATGTATGGGGACCTGCTCAGGTATCATCTCTCGGTGGCTCTTGTTATTATGTTACTTTTATTGATGATGCAAATAGAAAAACATGGATTTATTGTATTTAGAATAAATCTGATGTATTTGATACTTTCAAGAAATGGAAAGCTTTGGTTGAGATTGAGACAGGAAAGAAGTTGAAGTGTCTCGGATCAGACAATGGAGGTGAGTATTGCAGCAAAGAGTTTGATAGGTATTGTTCAGAGCATGGAATTCGTAGAGAGAAGACAGTTCCAAGAACACCACAAGAAAATGGTGTGTCAAAAAGGATGAACAGAACAATCATGGAGCGTGCAAGGTGCATGAGATTGCATGCAGGATTGACTTTACAATTTTGGGCAGATGTTGTAGATACTGTTGTTTATCTAATAAACAGAGGGCCTTCAAGTTCCTTGGATGGTGGTATTCCAGAGGAAGCATGGACAAGTAAAAAGGTAAACTACTCTTTTTTAAAGCCTTTTGGTTGTGAGGCCTTTGTCCATATTAATAAAGAAAATAGAACAAAGCTTGAGGCAAAATCAAAGAAATGTACATTTATTGGATATGGTGTTAATGATTTTGGTTATCGCTTATATGATTATGAAAATCACAAAATCATTAGGAGCAGAGATGTAATATTCAATGAAAAGGTCTTGTATAAGAATCAGTTACAGGAAAAGAAACAGGAAAAAGAAAGCAAGAAATACATAGTTCTTGATGAGATAACTGAAAAAGTAAAGGTGCCCGAAAATAATAATAATCAACAACCACAGCAGCAGCAACCACCACAACAGCAACAGGCACCTCAAACACCTGAAAGTGGTGTTAGAAGATCTACCAGAATAAGTAGACCCCCTGAACGATACTCTCCTTCATTATATTATTTATTGCTGACTGATTCTGGTGAACCTGAATGTTATGAAGAAGCAATGCAGGTTGAAAGCAAGAAGAAGTGGGAGCTAGCCATGGAAGAAGAGATGGACTCCTTAATGCATAACCAGACTTGGGACTTAGTCAGGTTGCCTGCAGGTAAAACTACATTGCAGAATAAATGGGTTTACAGGCTGAAGGAAGAAGATGGAGGAAAACAGAGGTACAAAGATAGACTTGTGGTGAAGGGGTTTGCACAGAAGAAAGGTATTGATTTTGATGAAATATTTTCTCCTATTGTTAAAATGACTTCAATCAGAACTATTTTAAGTCTTGTAGTAGCAGAAGATTTACATCTTGAACAGTTAGATGTAAAGACAACATTTCTCCATGGAGATTTGGAGGAAGAGATATACATGTAGCAACCAGAAGGATATGAGGTAAAAGGGAAAGAAAAATTGGTGTGCAGGTTAAAGAAGAGCTTGTATGGCTTAAAACAGGCTCCAAGGAAGTGGTATCTAAAATTTGACAAGTTTATGTCTGAACAAGGTTATACTAGATGTCACTCTGATCATTGTGTTTATCTAAAAAGGAAAAATGATGGCAGCTATATTATATTGTTATTTTATGTAGATGACATGCTTGTTGCAGGATCTAACATGCAGGAAATAAATGTGCTCAAAAGAAAATTGGCAAATTCATTTGCAATGAAGGATTTGGGAGCTGCAAAACAAATCCTTGGTATGAGGATAACTAGAGACAAGAAAAATCGTAAATTAACACTGTCTCAGAATGAGTACATAGAAAAGGTGTTGAAAAGATTTAATATGCACAATGCAAAACTAGTTAGTACACCTTTTGCTAGCCATTTCAAACTTAGTAAGGAGATGTGCCCAAAGACCCAAGAAGACATGGATTATATGTCTAAAGTTACATATGCATCAGCAGTTGGAAGCTTAATGTATGCAATGGTCTGCACAAGGCCTGATATTGCACATGCAGTGGGAGTTGTAAGCAGGTACATGAATAATCCAGGAAAAGAACAGTGGATGGAAGTAAAATGGATTCTCAGATATTTGAGAGGTACCACAAATCAAGCATTATGCTTTGGTGGTTCAAACATTGCTCTACAGGGATATGTTGATGCAGATATGGCAGGTGACAGAGATAACAGGAGGAGCACTACAGGATATGTATTTACCGTAGGTGGAACAACTGTCAGTTGGGTTTCAAAAATCCAAAGTGTTGTTGCACTTTCAACAACAGAAGCAGAGTATGTTGCTGCTACAGAGGCTAGTAAAGAAATGATTTGGTTACAAAGGTTCATGGATGAATTGGGTAAGAAGCATGATATGGGCACACTATACAGTGATAGCCAAAGTGCTATTCATCTTGCAAAGAACTCAGCATTTCATTCCAGGACTAAACAAATACATCTCAAGTACCATTTCATACGGTCAGTATTGGAAGATGGAGAGTTGAAGCTGGAAAAGATACACACTAGCTAGAATCCTGCAGATATGCTAACAAAAGTTGTAACCAGGGAGAAACTGAGAACATGCTCAGTTTCAATTGGTCTTCAAGGATGATGATGAAGATGAGGAACAGCCAGGTCCAAAGAGGAGTCATTGTCTAGCAAATGAAGCAGCGGTGGAGTTGCTACAATCAGTCTCCAAGTGGGAGATTGTTGGGTGTGGAGCCTGATTATCTTGTTTAATTTTTATCACAACATTGGACCCCTGTACCTTAAAAGGTGGAAAGGCTCGCCTTAATAACACACGTGGGGTCCGTGAGGGGGTGGCAAACTTGTTTTTTGGAGTCCCCTTGGCGGTGGGTTTTGGGGGCAACGCCCCTGAAGCTAAAAATAGATGTAAAATTGCCTTGTAAAATTATAGTAATTTCTAGTGAATCTGGGCCGTTCATAGGCGGATGATCTGACGGTAGAAGTTATGTTTAGATTAGGGTTTTTTTCCCTAGAAGGAAACCCGTCGCTTTTATAAGGGTATTGTATTGCGGCTGTGTATGGTGTGTGTATTCTTAGAGCGAGAAATAGATAGGGAGACTGTGAGAGAGAACAGAGGATATTACAGGGGATCTATTGTAGGTTTTGTCTCTTCAATTTTTGCTGGCTAATAGAAAGGAAGGACTGGCTGTTCGGGGTGGACGTAGCCCAAACTGGGTGAACCACATATATCTCTGTCTCTCTGGTTTTATGTGCTTTGTGTGTTTGTATTTTCCGCATATTTTATGTGTTACATTTCTCCATAATATATAATTTTCTAACACTACTAGTGCTCAGTTACAACTATGTTATTTTTCTGCAGTATTGTTTGCATATTGTTGCAGTCCCATTCTTGAGCATTTTTCACCCATACTAGGTGTGGGAGACTTGTTTACCTCACATAGAATGATTTCTTTCTGATAACCTCTTGGATTTAGATGTTAGATTGTCAGATCTAAGGGATCCAAGGGTTGATTTTGACTTCTGTAGCATTCATTTATGAAAAATGCGTTTTTCAGACATGCATTTTTTACAGTCCCAATTTGGAGATATTACAATTTTCAAGTGCAGTCAACACAAAAGACAACAAATATTATTGAAATATATATGAAGGAAATTCCTAGGCTTTGTGGAGAGCTTAAAGAAACTATTTTAGGTAAGAATTGCAAGTTTACATCAAATTTTTGGAAATATTAATTCAAGGGATTTAAATCCAATCTCAACTATAGTAAAAAATTTTATCTACAGTCAAATGGAAAAATAAAAAGGATCAATCAAGTGATAAACGATATATTTAGGATGTATGTGATGGGAAAACCATGGAAATGGGAACACTATTTGTAGTTGGTGGATTTTGTGCATAACAACAAGTATCAAGCATCTTTGAAGATGATCCCGTTTGAGTCTCTTGTATGACAGGAAGTGCAACACACCTATGAGTTGGGATAACCAAGTGGGATCAGTGTTGGGCCAAATTTTCTTAGGGAAATGGAAGACGAAGTAGTGAATATCATGTAAAACTTGAAGGATTCACAATATAGAAAAAAACAATGAAAATAAGACCAACAAAAATATCGAATTCAAAGTTGTGATCATGTCATTCTGAAAGTGAATTCCAGGAAGAGCCTGATAAAATATAGTAGTGTCTCCATGTTAGAAACTAGATTTTGTAGTCGATTTGTGATCCTAGAGAGGATTTAACCAACTGCAGATATGGTTGCATTGCCACAATCTGTGCATGTTCATAATGTGATTCATATTTATTTACTTAAAAAGTGTTTTCCTAATTTCCTAGGGGGGCCAGCTGAATTGGTGATCAAAGTAATGTGAAATCTGTTAAAACTAAAAGCTTCAGGATCCACAGTGGTTTACTAGTAGTTATGTGTCAGGCGATGTATTAGGTTCCTCTGGGATACATACATAAAAAATAGGTGTGTTCCTAATGCTAATCATGTAATTGATTGGTATATTATTCAGGTGGAGCCCAAGGGTGACATATAAGTTCAACCAGTGGTAATTTTGGATAGGAAGATCATGGTAGTCTAGAATTGAGCCATCTCCTTGGTAAAGGTGTAGTGGACACATTTTTATAGTGAGGATGATACATGGGATCCTGAAGATCCCATGAGGGAGGAGTACCCTCATGTTTTTGTATATATCTATATAATTCATTAAGGACAATGAATAAATAAGAAGGGAAATGTGACACCCCTCGGATGACCCCTATATGTATGATAAATATCATTTTTAGGATTATGAGATGGGAAATATTGTGGTGCCTATGTATCCCATGTACATATATGTTAAATCTACCATTCCTATTTATATATGTTTTGAGGAAAGGGTTCCTATGTGATTTTAGGTTGCAGAGACTATGTGCTAAATGTGAGTGATCCTAGATATGTAAATAAGTAATCACGTTCACAATAATAAAACAAATCATTACTATAGAACAAGTCACACAAGAGATATCGAAGGTTAGGAATTCATGAGTGAGAAAGGGGCCTAAGGGTTATGTGGTGAGGGGGTTATAGTGTTATTATTAATAAAGTGATTTTAAATTTTTTGATGCTGCTACTAGCAGAGCCCGGGCCTCGCTTCTATTGCTGTAGCGCCCTAGCAGGCTAGTTCGTGCATGGCCCCTCCAGAGACCACCCTAGAGGTGGCCTCTTTTTTTGATCTGGCCCAAGTCTTCTCTACCTTGATCAACTCCTTTGCTCCTCCATGTCCTAGGCCAATGATCTCCAAATTTGTGAAGAAGCTTAGTGGAATCCAGGAGGTTTCCCTTCCTCCATCCATTCCGCGCATGGTTGCCCTTTCTCTTGCCAAGAAGGGCCTCATTAGACAATTTATTGGACTTTGACCCTCTTCGAAGACTGTTCGAAAATGGGTTGAGCGCAACTGGTCAGACAAAATCAACGACAAAATCTCCATTCGATTCTGAGGCAGAGGCTATTTTACATTTCATTTTGAAATAAAGGAAGAAAAGGACCTGATCTTCAGGAATGGACCGTATTTTATGGACACTAGAAGCCTGCATCTCAAAAAATGGACGCCATATTTTGACCTAGAACTTGATGGACCAAACATTGTCCCTGTTTGGGTGCGCCTTCCTCATCTTCCCTTACACTATTGGGGAGATAATTTCGTTCGAGCTATTGGAAATGATGTTGGAAAATATATAGATCGGAGCGAGATAAAAGATAACATGCAAGCCTGCGCTAGGATCTGTTTCGAGTGCAGGTAAGGATTGTATCGGGTGATCCCGTCGCGGATGTGCTTGGTGACCCCCGGCCACGCAGAGACCTCACGGTGAAAGGTGTCATCATTCAACTAGAATCTGAGGGGTGCCATGTGGAAGGTGGTGTCCGACACGCAAGTTGGGCGGAGGTACGTGTGCCTATGGCTTACCCCGAACCATACCTGCTTACTATACTCATCCAACAGGTGCCTGGGCACCCGTTGCTGGTTAGCCACCACATCTGTCATCAACCCGTACCACGCCCGAAACGCTTCCGCGTTCACCTGTTTGGTGCTGGGGTCCGAGGACACCTGCCAGGGGGTGTATTTAATCGCGAGAGGCTGGCTCGTGGTAGTCTCCGCCGACATCCGGACAGGAGGAAGGTGCCATTTCCACATGGCGAAAGCTAAAATCAAGTAACCGTAAATGAAACTAGTGGTACGCTTGTAGTTCTCTTCACAGGCTGCAAAGAGTTCTTTTAGCACAAAAGAGCACCAATTCAACCTGACGCTCTGGATGCAGTGCTCCGCAATGGAGATTGTATCCAGGGTGCACTCTCCCTTCGTATAGTGTCGCATCGTCTTGCTAGCGATAAGGTAGCAAGCGAACCGAATTTCTGGTTTATTGATCAAATCAATTTTGGCACCTTTGCCCCCCCGGCGAGTGCCATACTTGGTGTACAGGTCTGAGTCACCCAACTTCTGGGCGCGCTTGGAGGATGTCTGGCCGGCACCGGAGACATCTGCACCATTTTGAGACAGCCCTGTAAGCCGATGAATGTCTTCGGCATGGATTGGGATTTCCTCATTGAGCCACAGGGACCCGTTCTGTATTCGACTGAGGAGGAACCGGGTGCATTGCAGGGCCGGTCCCGTAGTTCCAAAAACCGGAAGTGTCCTCAAATTCATCAAGGACGACTGCTGGAGGCCCCTGAATTCTGGTCGCATTCGGCTGTTGGAGCTACTGCCTGGCGTGTAGTGGTGCTCCATGTAGGTCTGCCAATGGAGGTGGGGGAATTCAGCTGGGTCAGACAGGTTGGCGTCCATACACGCTGCATTGTCATACTTGCCAACCAACAACTCTACGCGGTGGATTCGGCTGTCCAACACTGGTTCAGGGACGGATAGGAGAGCCCTCGGCATCTTGGCGCGGCGCTGGTAAACTTGGAGAATTCTTCGGGAGCTTCCTTCGGGGTGCGGAGTGCTTGGAGGCTTCAACTGCTCTGGAGTCCTTGCACTTGCCGAATTGAACTGGTCCGTAATTCTCGAGCGATTGGTCTCCATGAAAGTTATGGCATTCCCTGGCACGAGCAGAGTTGATGAGACTCCATAACGGCAATTAATTCTTGCTATCCTTCGAGCCTGCGATAATCGTGCGATCAATCACATGCCTGTATGTAATCTGACAATTGTTGATGGCGTCATGGGAAGATGGGCGGACGCGATGGCTGAGGGAACTGCGGGTGATGGAAAATGATTACGGTACGATTACTGTCTACTTATGGTAATTTATGACGCAAATCTGAGCGATCCTACGGACTGACAAAAGGACTGACGGAAATAACGTGGACTGACACTGGCACGGGGATGGATCCTACGCGAACGACATGCTGGACTGGCACTGTGACACGCTGGACTGGTTCACCCCAACCACAATCGGTTACGGTGAGGTACCTGCAACTGACCAGTTATTGGACAGATTACCTATGAACGGAAAAGACTTCCTATGCTCATCCCTGTTGCGGGAGAGTTATTCGACTAAGCTACTCTACGGGTTCTCTCGGTTGCGAGAGTTATTGATAAAAAGTGAAAGGGACCTACTCCTGGTAGGGTTTCAGGCGTGCGCCATTCACCCACCCAGGGAGGAATTTACCGTCCAGTTGTGCCAACCGAACGGCTCCTGAGTCACGGATCTCGATGACAAAGTAGGGTCCCAACCAGTGCATCTGGAGCTTGCCTGGAAACTTCTGGAACCGGCTATCATATAAGAGAACTTTGCCGCCAACTTGGAAGGCTTTGGTTTTGATGTGGCGGTCGTGCCACGCTTTCTGCCTGGCCTTCTGAACCTTCTGGTGGAATTCCGCCAGGAATCGGGCCTCATCCAGCTCCTGTAGCTCCTGGAGGCGTTCCTGAAGTGACTCCTCTTCTGAGAACTGAAGAGACGTTGCGATCAGAAGACTGGGTACAGTGAACTCGGCGGGAATCACAGCTTCCCGGCCATACACCAACTGGAATGGTGTCTGGTTGGTCAAACGTTTCACCGTGGTCCGATAGGCCCACAGTGCCGCTGGGAGACGCTTGTCCCAATCGTCGCGCTGAGCATTGCAAATTTTAGTCAAGCCTTTTTCGAGAATCTTGTTGAATGCTTCCACAGTACCATTGGCCTGCGGGTGGTATGGGCTGCTTTTATGATGTTGAATCATAAATGTGTCTAGTAGTGACTTGACCGTGGCATTAATGAAATGCGTACCCTGATCGCTGGTCAAGCTCCGTGGGCAGCCAAAGCGGCTGATGATGTGTTCAAAAATGAACCGGGCAGCGGTCTCTGCCGAGCAGTCGCGTACCGCTGCTGCCTCAGCCCACCGTGTGAGGTAATCCGTGGCGGTAATGATGTACCGGGCCTTGGAATGTCGAGCGATTGGTGCGATGGGACCTACGAAATCAACAGCCCACTTTTCAAATGGCCGCAACACATGCACTGGGTGTAGCGGAAGCTCGTCTCGGTGCGAAGGCCTTCCCGTCCGCTGGCAAACATCGCAACGCTTCACATAGGCCTTACAGTCAACATGTACCGTCGGCCACCACAGGCCAGCTTGGAGCACCTTCCTTGCGGTGGGTTTCGCACCCACATGCCCTCCCGCAACACCACTGTGACATTCCCACATCACCGCTTCCCGTTCGTGGTCCAGAACGCATCTGCGCAACACCTCATCGAGGCCCAGTTTGTATAGCTGCCCCGCGATCAATTGGTAGTCGGCCGCCCGGACAACCAGGTGGTGTTTCTGAAGCGAGGTATAATCCTGAGGGCATTGTCCCGTGGTCAGATAAGTGGCGATGTCAGCCAAGTAATCTGGTACTGCTTTGACTCGGAAGAGGTCGGCATCTGGCAGCTGATCGTCCAACGAGCCCTCATTCTCTCCCGTCTCCAACCTGGATAAATGATCGGGACCGACATTCAACCTGCCGGGCTTGACAATCACCTCAAACGTGAATTCCTGGAAAAGTAGAAGCCAGCGACAGATCCGTCCTTCCAACACAGGCTTATTCACCAGATACTTCAATGCAGAATGGTCCGTGAAGAATGTGAATTTGCCGCCCAGAAGATAGTGGCGGAACTTCTGGAGAGAGTACACCATCGCCAACGCCTCCCGCTCGGTCGTGGTGTAATTCTTCTCCGCATTCGATAACCGACGGCTGGCGAAGTACACGGGGTGGTCAACTGTCGTCTCCCCGAGTTGCGCCAATACAGCTCCAAGTGCAATACCGGATGCATCAATATGCACATGGAACTGCTTATCCCAGTCGGGGTGAACAAGTATGGGTGCCGTCGCCAACTTCTCCTTCAAGGTGTCAAGTGCCTTCCTACATTCCGCCGTCCACTGGAACACCTCTGACTTCCATAACAGTTTCTCCAGAGGGGCCGTAATCTTTGCGTAGTTGCGAATGAACCGCCTGTAATACCCTGTGTGCTCGAGCAGTGCCCGCAACTGCTTCACTGTCTCGGGGGCCTCCATGTGGACGATGACCGCGACCTTGGCGGGATCAACGCAGACCCCTTGCTTGCACACCACGTGGCCCAAGAGTGTGCCGAATGGAACTGCAAAAATACATTTCTTCAAGTTCAAGGAAATCTGCAGCTGGCGACACCGGTCAAACATAATACGCAACAGAGAGGCGTGTTTCTTCAACAAACTGTAGACAGTCTATTCATCCATGTAGACCTCCAGGAACTTGTGAATGTACTCCCAGAAAGCAGCAATGACGATCCGGGAAAACATAGCCGGTGCGTTCTTCAGACCAAACGGTATAACGTGGTATGCGAATGATCCCCACTCAGTGGTGAATGTCATCTTTGCTTTGTCTTCCTCGGCGATGCGCACCTGATGGTAGCCTGAGAACCCATCAGTGAAGGAATAAGCTTCGTTTCCCGCGACATGATCTAGAACTTCATCACTGAAAGGGGTGGGAAATGGGTCGTGGATGCAGGCATTGTTCAGGCTCCGATAGTCTACGCAGACCCGGATCTCCGCTTTGTCCTTCTTGTTCTGGATGACAATGGGACTCACCCACTCTGATTCTTCTACTGGGAAGATAAGACCTGCAGCGAGCATCTTGTCGATCTCCATCTTGACCTTCTCTTTGATGCGTGGGTTCAGCCGGTAGGGTCTGTGCTTCACCGGCCTGGCCCCCGGTTTCAGCGCGATGCACATTTCACCTAGGTCCCCCTTGATCCCCTTCAGGTCCGCAACCGAGGACGGGAACAAATCTTCGTATTCCCAGAGGAGGCTGAATATTTCTTTTGTTGTTTCCTCGTCCCAGTAATCTCCCACCGTTGCGAGCTTAGGTTTCTCATCCATTCCAATGTTTAGCTTCTTTGTCTTTAGCGGCTGTAAATGGACTCCTTCAGTCGTCGGCTCTTCACTGATGCTCCGCTCGCCTTCCTTTTCATCAAAATAGAGATGCCTGAGGTCCTCCAGACTATCGTCCTCCGGATCGCCGTCAATCCGGTGGCAAGCCAACTCGCGCCTGACCTCAGGTCGTGACACCACTGGGCCCTCGTCGGGCTCGGGATGGCGGAAAAACAAGACCTCCTTGATTGCTTGTAGGGCCTGAGACTCCTGCGCCGTCTCCCCTTCGAACGAGAAGCACCGAACGAACTTGTCCGCAACTGCCTGCCAAGAGTGGGTTCCCCGTTTCCGCTCTTCCTCCAGGTACCAGGCCTGGGGGATTGTGCCCAGGGAGTGGATAAACCTGTGGACCCACAGCTCCTCAGGGTACCGGGTGCTATGCCACTATTCCTCGCAGGCCCACAAATGGTGTCACAGGTCGGAAGTTCCACGATACTTAAGCGTACTGCAGGGTCCTTCATCCTCTTTAAAGCGTGCCCGCAGAGCATCTGCCACGCACTCCCATCGCAACAGAGTGTTGCGGTGATTTTTCCACCATCGGGCCGACGTAGATTGCAAGGCCACATCCAAAAGTGGTATCCGACTTTCAGCTGGGACCAAGTCTTCCACCTTGGCAATAAAAGTATTAACTGCTTGCATGTTCAAAAATGTGGGATATCCACGGATCTCAGTCCCTACCCACCGGACTTGGGCAATGGAAGCACATCTCCGCGTGGTGGTCTCATACCCCCCTTGCTGCCAGTCGTCCCAAGCGAGTTCGGATCCGAGCTCCGAGCTCTGCACACTCTGCCAACTGATAGAGCTAGTCGCGGTCGGGTTGATATAGTCATCCCGCTGTCCTGCGGTCATCTGATAAAGGTGGTCCATCATTTGAGCATCCTCCCGATTATCCACTGTTTCCGTATATCGCGGGCCTTGATACGGGTCGAGGGGCTGGGTGACCCGTACCTCCCCATCCTCAAAGATCATTAGCTCCTTCTTAAGGTCGATGATAGCGTAATTCTCAAAAGCCCAATCAATGGCGAGTAAGGCATGATAGGGATCCTTGTTGCCCATGATATCAATAACCTCGAAATCGGTGTATGTCTTCACCCCCGCAACATCGACCTCGACACCCTCGAGCCGGCCGATTGGAAAAATGCAATATTGGTTCGCCATCCTGAGTTGGATAGGTGAGTAGGCTAGCCGTGGCCTTCCAAGAGCCTCCCATGTCTTTCGTGGCAGAATGTTGACGTCGGACCCCAAGTCCAACATGGTGTCACTGATTTGGAACCCTGCGACCTGCGTGTTAAGCCGGAATTCTTTGCCTGTTCGTTGCTTGTTCCGCTTGACGCGCTGCACGTATTGAGGGCCAGTGTCCGCCGGATCTCTAAGTTCTGTGTGCCCCTGCAGTGCTCCTTCCAAAGCATGCTTGAGCTGCTGCTGCAGCGCAGCGTTGTCAACAATCCTGAGGAATAGCCGGAGCCAATCCTTGACCACAGTACCTGCGACGTTCTACGCACCAGATTCCGGCAGCATGGGCTCCTCCAAACCTCCCTCGTTCCGCAACTGGGAAAATTCCTCAACTACCTCCTGGAAATACTTCTTCTAGACTTCGGGCTTGATCAAATTCTTCGGGGATGCCGACCGAACCACTCGGGCTGGCTCCTTCCCGTGGGCATCCTCTCCAGTCTTCTTTCCGCCCCTCGTCACTATCGCGACGTTCTGCATGTCGGGGGTTGCGGCCCCTCGCGGCTCTGAGTTTATCAGATTTTCTCCCCTCTGCCTCGCCCGTTCTTCCCACTTCTTGATGAGCTCCGGAAAGTCCTCTGTGGCGTGGGCGTTCACCCGGCACTGGGAACACCAGGGGCGTCGTGGAAGGGGACATTCTCGAGCCACGTGACCCTCCTGGTCACAGTTGTAACATTTTACCAGACCGCGTTCGCCTGTGCGGCCTCCCCGCATTCCGCCGCCTCTTCCTCTTGGAGCCTCGTTCACCCTGTAGGAGGGACAGTCCAGTCGATCCGCAAGTGCGTCGAGCGCCCTGCACTGCTCAGTGTTATGAGTTGTGGAAACACAAAATTCGCAGTATACATTATTCGGGACCGTGGAGTACTTCTGTAATATCGGGCACATCCGAGGAGGATGCCCCAGCGTCCGGCAAATCTCGCAGTACTCCGTGGTGGAGGAACCCAGTTGCGGTGGGAACCCCGCGTAAGTTTGTTGCGGCTGGTAGACTCCCTGCGAGTTCATCGCCGCACCACCCCCTGGTGGTGGACCCCCCTGGATTGCTGCGACCAAGGGTCCTGCTCCTGCGCCGCGCAACCAAGGACACTCGGTTGCTACGTGGCCCTCGAACAGGCAATGAGTACACCAAACATTCGATCGCGCTGGTCTCACTGGCTGAAGCTCCTTGAGCTTTTCAGTCAAGCTGGTGATCTGGTGTTGCAACCCTATCAAAGAAGGATCTTGCAGGCCCCCCCCGATATTCCTGGGGGTAGCCTGCCATGGCTTCAATCTTCATGGCCTGCTCCAAAGCATCCTGTAGGTTATCAATCTTCTGTTGAGTGAGGGGGGTTCGCGTCAAGGGGAGCAGAGCCTTGATGAACCAGTCCCTCTGGTGGTTTGGATCGATCGGGTAGCTAAGTTTCCCGATCGCATCCTTGAATCGCCGCATCAAATCCCACGCGGTCTCACCTTCCTTCTGCTTAATTTCCCACAGCTCTAACAGGCCCTGCTGGTTTGTATGGGGAAGCTTAAATTCGCGGACAAAATCTCGCTTCACGTCCACAATTATGGGGTTAGGATGAGCCTCGGACCACTTGATAAACCATCGCAGAGCCCTCTCTCTGAGCGTGGTTTGGAATTCTATTAACTTCCCTGCATCTAGCGTCTGGCGAGCCCTCTAGATGGCTTCGCACAGATACCAGTGTTGCTCTACGTCATCATTGCCCCGGCCAGAGAACTCTGGATACCGGGTGAAAGATCCAGCCATGTGTACTTGCGGAGAATTGACCAGGATAAATCCTCCAGGTCCTGGTTGCGTAACAGTCCCACAAGGAAAACTACCACTACTAGGAACGCTGCTGTTCCCGGACGTTACTGACGCTGATGAACTGTTGTATGACTGACTCAATGCTTGTAACTGAATAAAAATATTACTTAAAGGTTGATACAGTACCAGGGGAAGGTCGGGATCCTGGCCATGCAGAAGGTGAGAAGTAGGGCTGCCTGGAGGGGTGGGTGCCATCTGATCTTGAAACATCCGCTGCATCACGCCGTGCCATTCATCATCGGAACTCTCTTCGGGCTGCATCTTTCCATTATCTTCGCTAGTCACAATCTCTCTTTCTCGCGTCGCTAGGCTCCCATGCACCCAGTGCACTTCCACTGCTGTCCCGTTTTCTTCCCGGGTATCCAAACCCATAATTCCCGTCCTCTGAGGTGCCTCCTTCTGATTTTTCCTCTCGATCTCTCTTCTCTTCAAATCTCTCATTACCCTTCTTCGCCACCTATCGGCGATCTGTGCCCGCCGATGTGCACGTCGCTCCCGCAACTTGCATGCGGCTTCAACATCCATTCCCCACCCCCACTTTCACATTCTACACAACATCGGTTCCCTCAACCCTTCCCCCAGTACGGGAAGTTTACGCTTCCATACTCGTTTTGTGGAATTCAATCAACCCTTCGTCCACCATCAGGGCTTTGATCCACAGCGGAATCTCCTTCAACAGCTTCCCCCTCAGCCCTGAGTGAAAAACAGCCTCGGCCTTCGAGAAGGATTGGTAGCACTCGGCAGCAAACTCCACAGCGTACCCTTCCAACGTGGTCCTTACCCAGAAGTCCACTGCGCGGGTTAGTTCAGTATCTACCCGGTGCAGTGCCACGAGGTCGTCGTGCATCCACCTGCGGTTTATCTTCCGCAAGCCTTCTTGGGGCAGCGTCGCTCGTAACCTCCACAACCAATTGTAAAGGTCCGTAGGGAACCTTCCCAGGAAAATTTCGTACGTATCACTGGCTGAATCAGAGAAAAGAACGAGCTCCTTGATCGCCGCCTCCTTTTTCTTTGTCAGCTTTGCTTGCTGAGCAATGAACTGGTCAAGATGATCATCCCACCATCGCCGTATTGCTCCTTCAAAAATCCTCGATACCATGATCTAGATCCCCTCAGAACATGCAGGTCCCGACAACGGAACCATTTGTTGGCGAGAAGTCAGGTCTCGCGGACAAGACCCAGGTTCAAGAGTTGTGGCCAACAAAGGGGGTCCGGTGTAGTCTAGGAACACGCCGGCATTTTCACCCTGCTCTGGAGAGCAGTGCGTCTCACCCGAGGCGTGCCGCAACCACATGCAGAAGGGGATGAGATCAATGGCAAGGAACAAACCCACAACTCATGAAGGACAGTGCATCGATTACATATACAGAGTTATATACGCAAGATCACTTAATAAGCATTCAGACATTTGCAAATAAAATTTTAAACCAGCATAAACACATTACAAGCACATAAACATCTTATTGAGACAACAACCTTCCATTGTATTAATCTCTTGGCCAAACACGTGATTACATGGCATTCTCATTGATAGCTTGCAAATCTGATACAGATGGATTTCGGAACAGAAAGGTAGAATAGAGAAGATAAGGAGCCATAGGAGGGACATGCATGATTCCTCCGCAGCTACTCTGTGCGTCTTTCCCTGTCTCGAGCCTCGCAACCTCTTCAGCATCTCCCTCTTTTCAGCCAGGTGACTGTTATTTATTCACCCGCTCTCGCGACTATCAGTTCCTCTGTGTCTTTACTTCAGCTTCTCCCGGCTTCTCTCCTGTTATCTGCGTGTTCCACTTTCTGTCTTTTGCTGTGTGTTTTCTTCATATGTACTTGTCCCTGTTCTTTCTCCAGCTATCGCATGCTTCCGCGCCGCCTTGATAGCTCCGCGACTCCTGGTAGTTGCGGCGCGGTCGCGGTTGCCATGTGTCTTCATTCCGCATCTCAAAAGGGTCAAAATTTAAAATGTCTTAGCCAAGACTTCAAAAACTAAACAAAAATAAGGGCCTAACAAGGTTGTTTGGATCGGAGGCGATCAAGTTAAAATTCAGTGAATGGAAACACATCCAGCAACTCGACTATGAAAAAATTCCATTTAAATACAAGGTATGTCACGAGTATGGCCACTTTGCAAATCATTCCTCTAAAATTGTTGATATTGAAAATTTGGAGACTGGCTCACAATGGGAAACTATCAAGAAAAATATTGGATGAGGGCATGTCACCTTATTGGATGCTTTATTCATAGCATTCGAGGGCTATATGGTTCTTTGTCTCACATTTGGTATTTGTTTTTGTTTTCGACCATGATTAAGGCCACCAGACTTAATAGTAATTCTTAAAATTAGTTAATAAAATTATATTTTATAGTTATATACGAGGATGATTTAAGTTTCATGGGTTTAAGAAGATATAGACATGTAGTTGTCTAATTATTCTATATTTTGTAGTTTTTTTAATCGAAATCCTATTAAATAATTTTTGGTAGATCATAACTTTTTGTTATTTAAAATGTGTTTTTAAATGTATAAATGGATATAATGTTATAAAACACCTTTGGGGCACTTAGATTTTTGGAGAGTACAAAGCTCAAACTTGTGATTGTAACAAATGCCTACCATATTTTAGGAAAATTCAACATGAAAATATACTAGAAAAACTCTAAAACATATGACAAGTAGAATACAACATTAGAAATATGCCAAAGAATTAGTTTTCTTTCCTTGACAAAAGGACCCATGAGTTACCCTTGGTGTCCATAACTTGATGTGAAACACCACCTAGAAAGGGTTTATGTTGTGCTTGAAGGTGTTGTTCATGGAAGTTGAGTCCTAAAAGCAATGCATATGACCTAAGCCCTAACAATTTTCCTCCCCTAACAATAACATTGGAGTTATAGAAGAATTTAGTAAAATATATGGGATTGAAGAGAAGTCACCCAAAACTAATAAAGAAAAAAAAAACCAAACTCATGAGGACCCCAATTTCAAAGTCACCTTATGTGGAAGGTAAACTAGCATGACAATCTCCAAATCAAAGTTTTAAAATATATGCAACTTACAATTGACATAAGTTTGATTAGAAAATGTATTTGTGGTCATTAAGAAGCGTGGTAAAGTTGAGACATAGAAAAACTATAGAAAAATGTTTTGCCTCATACAAAAAGGGGTTATGCAAAAAATTCTACAACAATTAAATCTCCAAAGAGTTCAACCCACACTCATGAAAAAAAATGTAGACACATATAAGTAGTGTCTATGCAATTTGAAGAATCAATATAAGCAATTGAGTGATAAATCAAATAAAAATATTGATTTTATAAACTCACAAAGTAAAATATAAATTAATATGTATTCAAATATGGAATATATGGATGAAAATATGTTGACCATGTTCATACATATAGCCTAGATGAGAGGCTCGGTAAAAGTAATAATGTGACCAAAACAACTCATGAAAATAAAACTAGTATTCATGTTGAATCATCTTCCATTTATAAGGATATGCCATGAATATTTAACTATAATATTGGAATTTATCATGGATGAGTTCCTAATATATCCACTTTCCCAAGGTTGAATAAAGGAAATTTGATGCAATAAATGTCATTACATCAGTGAACCAAATAGAGAAATACTTTAAATTGATAATGTTATGGATGATAATCAAAGGATTTCCTTAAAAAATTTGTACTTTGAGGAAAAATACTATCAATGGTGGTGTTTAAAAGGAAGCCTCATTCTTATCCTCATACTTGGAATTTATTTACAAGAGACTCGGAATCACAATATGGAAAAGTTTGATAACATGACTACTTTAGTCACTTGACAAGAATAAAACACTTAAGTGACATTGAAGATGGCAAACAAATTAGACGGTTGGAATGGGTAGATGAATGTGACTTTGAAATCAATCTCATAAAAGGTAAGTAAAATAAGGTAGTTGATGCACTGACTAGAAGGGTGAATATAATGCATGTTACAACCATAAATGTATTCAAATCTAATTTAAAAATCTAAATTTTAGATGCTGAAATTTCATATTAGTGATACATGAAAATAAAAGAAGAGATAAAATTAAGTAATTTATGGCCAAAGTACAAGGATTATTAGCTAAAAGAGGATGGGATATTCATATACATGGGCATAATTTATGTGCCAAATCTAGAGGGCTAAAAACTATAGTGTTGAGTAAGATGCATAATGTATCTTATGTTAAAGACCCACAGTACTAAAAAACACTTTTAATTTTAAGAAGTGAGTATTTTTGGTGACATATGATTAGAGATGTTGTTGATTAGATAGCCATATGTTTTTAATGCAAAAATGTGTATGTTGAACATAGAAATCTAGTTGCATTGTCACAACCAGTACCCATTCCATAGTGGAAGTGGGAAATTGTTTCAGTTGATTTTATTACAAATTTTCCCAAGACTATGAGGTAGAATAATTCTATCATGGTAATATTGGATAAGATAATTATAGTTGAACATATTTTCAAGTGAAGTCAACACAGAAGACAACAAATATTATTGAAATATATATGAAGGAAATTCCTAGGCTTCATGGAGAGTTTAAAGAAAATATTTTAGGTAAGGATTGCAAGTTTACATCAAATTTTTGGAAATATTAATTCAAGGGATTTAAATCCAATCTCAACTATAGTACAAAATTTTATCTACAGTCAAGTGGAAAAATAAAAAGGATCAATCAAGTGATAAATGATATATTGACGATGTATGTGATGAGAAAACCATCAAAATGGTAACACTATTTGTAGTTGGTGGAGTTTGTGCATAACAACAAGTATCAATCATCTTTGAAGATGATCCCATTTGAGTCTCTTGTATGACAGGAAGTGCAACACACCTATGAGTTGGGATAACCAAGTGGGATCATTGTTGGGCCAAGTTTTCTTAGTGAAATGGAAGAGGAAGTAGTGAATATTAGGTAAAACTTGAATGATTCCCAATATAGAAAAGAACAATGAAAACAAAACCAACAGAAATATGGAATTCAAAGTTGTGATCATGTCATTCTGAAAGTGAATTCGAGGAAGAGTCTTATAAAATATAGTAGCTTCTCAATGTTAGAAACTAGATTTTGTAGTTGATTTCTGATCCTAGAGAGGATTGAACAAATTGCATATATGGTTGCATTGTCACAATCCATGCATATTCATAATGTGCTTCATATTTATTTACTTAAAAAGTGTTTTCCTAATGTCATGGGGGGGAAGCTTAATTGGTTATCAAAGTAATGTCCAGGATCCACAGTGGTTTACTAGTATTTATGTGTTAGGTGATGTATTAGGTTCCTTTGGGATACATACACAAAAAAAAGGTGTGTTCCTAATGCTAATCATGTAATTTATTGGTATATGATCCAGTTGGAGCCCAAGGGAGACATATAAGTTCAACCAGTGGTAATTTGGGATAGGAAGATCAAGGTAGTCTAGAATTAAGCCATCTCCTTGGTAAAGGTGTATTGTACACAATTTTATCCTGAGGATGATACATGGGATCATGAATATCCCATAAGGGAGGAGTACCCTCATATTTTTTTATATATGTATATAGTTCATTAAGGACAATGAATAAATAAGAAAGGGAACGTAACACCCCTAGGATGACCCCTATATATATTATAAATATTATGTTTAGGATTTTGAGATGGGAAATATTGTGGGGCCTATGTATCCCATGTACATATATGTTAAATCTACCATTCCTATGTATATATGTTTTCAGGCAAGGGTTCCTATGTGATTTTAGGTTGGAGAGATTATGTGCTAAATGTGAATGATCCTAGATATGTAAATATGTAATCACGTTCACAATAATAAAATAAATCATTACTGTAGAAAAAGTCACATAAGAGATATGGAAGGTTAGGAATTCATGAGTGAGAAAGGGTCCTAAGGGTTATGTGGTGAGGGGGTTATAGTGTTATTATTAATAAAGTGATTTTAAATATTTTTTTGCTGCTGTTAGCCGGGCCCTCGAATCTCTGTTGTTGTTGTAGTGCCCTAGCTGTTTCCTGTTTCTTCCAGTTCGTGTATGGCCCCTCCGGAGTCCTCCCTGGAGGTGGGCTCTGTTGTGGATTAGGCCCAAGTCTTTTCTGCCTTGATCGAAACCCTTGCTCCTCCAAGCCCTAGGTCGGCGATATCCAAATTTTGAAGAAGCTCGATGGAATCCAGGAGGTTTATTCTTGTCACTGAAGCTCAATGTCACTGAACTGTTTTATTCTTGTCAAGTGACTAAAGGAGTCATGTTATCAAACTTTTCCATATTGTGATTCCAAGTTTCTTGAAAATAAACTCCAAGTATGATGATAAGAATGAGGCTTCCTCTAATCTGTCATAGCCTCATTGTATTCAAATCTAGTTTGCAGTGACATATCAACCCCAGGGTTATTTTTCACATTGTATATTTCTCGATATTTCTAGCAATATTTTTCGGGTTGGCTAGAAATCATGTATTAGATCGCACATCTTCATCTCTAGGCATTTCTTTGTTTCTATCAGCCACATTTCATTTATGTATGTTTACAGCAACAGCTACATGTAGAGGTTTGTTGTTACACCAAAACTCACAAGTGTTGGTAAACTTCCAAACCATAACTAGGATACCCATGGTCGAAACTATGGATTCTATAATATCCCAAATGGGGAAATTTCTGCAATGTTGGGAATATCTTGAGATATTCCTATTTTCCAACTCTGGGAGTGTTAAAAATCAACACTGAACTATTTCAAAGATTGAATGTTAGGGGCATTTACTGGATATGTCACCTTCACAAGGAAGGATGAGATCCAGAGGCTACTTGGCCCACTAGCAGACTCTGCCATAGAACTTGTCGAAGGCTAATAATTTCCTTCAAGGAATTTCTACAGCAGTTGTCCATGAGGACGTTGTATAAGGAAGCCAACCAATGTGAACAGCAGTGAAATAATGCATCATATAATTTCAGAAGAGTACAAATCTGATACATAATTTGTAGCAGCAAATATTATACAAGATCCTAGAGGAAAAGACCTCTCAAGGTGAGTCCAAATCAGCCTCTAAGGAAAACATACATAAACAAGATAATACATTGTTGCATAAACCGAGCTACTCTATAACTCCGCAATATTAGGAGAAAATGATTGAAAACTAAGATACATGAGATGATATGACAATATGTGCTCAAATAAATATGGGGGAGCAAGATATCAACCCCAGAAAGCATTATGACATCAATCCTCTAAGGGATTGGTTAAAATACATAAAACAGAAAATTTTCGGAGTTGTAGTGTAGTTGCTACAACTCAAATATAACATGACATAGGAGAAGGGAATAGCTGCTGAAATAGCAATGAAACCTCATCCAATTATCTCCAAAGTGAAGGGACTAATCCCCTTACTGAAGATTGCACTCCCTAGTGCACAAAATGAACTCCTCCGGCAAACCCTCTCTGAATATAATGTTGTAAGAGGAAGGGACTATGCCGGGAATGAGAAGAAACATGTGGCCCAATGCCAAGATCTGCAATAGAATCTCTATAATCTCCTTTTTTGATCTCCTAGAGAAAGAGATGACCCCTTCTCTACAAAACAACTCCAGAAGTGAGATGGTGATGGTCACTCACTGCAACACCAACAACTCCAGCATCCTCTTGCTGCAAGAATAACGCAGTAGCTGCAAATGACTACTTTGGCCTCAAGCCAAGATGTGAGGAAGATGAAGTATAATCTCTCCATGGCCTCCCATGGAAGAGAAGGGAATTCCTAAACAGGAATCCCTCTTGTGCTAAGCAGCACAAAGTTGAAGAGAGCTTCAACCTCCAACTTATTTCCAAAAATATGATCCTCAACAATGGCTCTCCTTCATATTTTATGCAAGGCATGCATGGACCCCACTCACATTAGGGTTTCCCTCATTTCAAATTTCCCTCCATACAACTACGCAATATTCTTGTGCAAGCTTCCCCTCTTGGGCACATTGTTGACGTTAGTCAACCATGGTCTAGCTCACTTGCTTTAGGCCCCTTTTCATGCTTGGGCTGCTAACTTAAGCCACTTAAGTGACTTTTTGTACCTTAGGAGTGATTATTAATTGGCTACATGGGATCCCTCACCCATTTTATTACTTTTATTAAAATAAAAGAAAGATTAATGTTCCAAATACTTATTTGCAAAATTTGGAACATTACAGTGCTCCCCTTCGAAAAATTTCTTGTCCTCAAGAAAGAGCAAGGATGAACTACAAAAAGACCTCCACTCAAGGCATGGAGTCTGAAATATCCTCATGTATATCCTCCATCATCAAGTAATCAACCAAGAAAAATGATTCACCCTCCAACTAGGCAACTCCTAAAAGTACTCCTCCACCTTGTGCTCATGAGAAATTGGTGGGCTGAATTTTTAAATTTGGTAAGCTTCACAGCCTACCCCACGATGTCCTCTTCTCCACTTATGATGAATGTGGAGTGAAATCTGAACTTGGTCTACAATAGTGTTACCTTCAAGAGGCAAGATGAAGTATAGATCCCTAGAGACCTCTCCTCCAACATTGCAAATCAAGGTAGCCCAAATCCTCAGATATGTGATGAGTTGGAATTCATAAACATATGGCATCCAAGCAATCATATGGATCACCTCATTGAAAAACACATGGCTGAACATGGTGACCATATCATCTTCCATACTCCCCCTTGGACCATGTGCTGCAAAAATAATGGAGGTATTCTTCCCCAAACGGAACATCCACCCAATGAGTCTCTCCCTCCTCATGATACATAGGGGCTGCTACTGATATATGGTTGAAAATGAGAAACCCAAGCCACCCCATCAAACATAAAAACCATGAAGTGCCTCCTCCAAAAATTCAAACTCTCCAAATAGCTCCTCCCACATGAAGGAAAGAGGTGAAGTTTGGCAATCATGGGATTCCCATTTCTTCTCCTAAATCATACAACATGAAAAGTAAGGGGAATCACACTCCCAATGGGAATTTTAAATTTATTTCCCTCCTTTAAAACAATGCTTCCTCTGAACGACGTTCCACCAACAACATATGGAAGCATAAAATTATGAGAGAAAGGAGGTGAAATATGGTCCCATGCATGGAACCAGCGCAGGGCATCATTTTCCTGCCTCAATAAATGATGCAACAAGTTTCTTTGCAGCCAATTTTTTCTGCCACATCCATCCTGCAAGGTGTGATCATGGAACCACATTTTGGTGCCAAAGGTGCACACCAAAATCCATGTGGCTTTCCCCCACAACCCACTGCTGAAATAGCCATAATTTTGATGCAATAAACCATAAGTACAAAAAAACAAAATTTGCAAGAAGGAAGGATCCCTCTTGATCTGATTTGTTGCTCATAAAGATAAGAGAGTGCAAAGCATTTCACAAATAGCTACCTCCCTCATCATGTACTTTGGCCTTTGAGCTGAAATGGCTCAAGTGAAAAGTCCCCCTTACTGCAGCATAGTAGGGGAGTGGTTGTGCCAACCATATCATCATATTTGATCTATGCATCTGTCCATATGCTGATATGCAACCATAGAAATGCCCTCCCAAGTGGACTCCTCCATCAATGAAGAATATGCATGAAAATGCATGAAATAAGAACCCATAAATACCGCATGTAGATCCCTCTTCTTGTGCTTGTGAAACCAAGCCAAGAAAGTAAAAATTTAGTAAGGAGTGCTCTCCTCCATTACTCCTTCATGCTAATCACCTACATGCCTCCAAAGTACATCACTTGAGAAGTGGCTTGAAAGACACTCCAACAAGTAACTCAAGCTCTTAAGTGACAGTGCTACTAGCCTTTGGAGTAGGGCAATTGTCATCTCAAAGCTCCCCTCTTTGACATGAATCTTGCCAAAGACTCCTCCCATCATGCTGCTGCAAATGTAGAGCTCCTCCCATGAAGAAGGTGCTACTTGGCATCCAAGATCAAAGAACAATCCTCTTGCACTATGCTAGTGCCTCCTCTTGCTCCCGTAACATCCAAACAAAATCTGAGCAACAAGAATGTTTGCTGCTCCTCCATACTTCCACCATGCTCAATCTGAAATGGGAACATAATGAGTGGTAAGATAAATTCTATCCCATCATGATGCACCCATGTTCTCCTCTTTGTCTATCAAGAGAAATAATTGTAAAATTATCCTGCGACCTGTGGGTTATGGATCCTCCACATTTCCGCTGGGCACACTCCATCCATAAGGCTCTGCTCCTTGGTGTAAGTGTCATGTCACTTGGTACCTCCTTCACAAGAGCTACCATTGTCCCAAAACATATTTCTCCTTTTTCATTTCATGGGACATTGAAATGCAATATTCTTCATAAAAGATTCTCAAAACCCCACCCTCACATGTGATGCATGGCTCATCAATAGTGCATGAGGATGATGAGGGTTTCTTTCCTCAAAATGGCACAACGCAGAGAAATTTCCATCCTCAAGACAATCAACATGCAATAATGTACAATCCTCCATGATAGATGCAAACTTATGCATACCTTGGAGAGATTTGGAAGAATCTTGTGTTGTTGCAAGAGTCTCTTCCTCAAGTGTGCTGGCTGCCTCAATAGCTGAAGGTGGAGGTTGCTCCTCCATGAATGTGACAGCACTGGAATGTGCCTCTAGTGGTGAGGGCTCCTCCCTCATTTGGCCAAATGTTCTGATCAAGATTTGAGAAAAATCAGCAAGATTAGAAACCCTTGCATGCCTCCCATGGCTGAACCACCAATTTCTTCCCTCTTTTTGCTGAACAAGTGTGAAAAGATAGAGTCTCTTGGAAGACTCTATGGTTTTCTCCATATTTAACAAGATTCTCACTTAGAATTAGAATTCCAAGTGTTCTCCATGCATCTGCTCTATTCCTCTGTGAGAATAGGAAGTGCATGGTCCTTCCTCTTCTCCTTATTCTATCTTCTCAACCTTCTTGGAGAGGTTGCTACTGGATCTAGAAAATTGATGAGATAAATCTCATCCTCTGAATCACTCTGGCCTATTATTCTTTTCAAAGCTCTGATACCACTGTAATATCCCAAATGGGGAAATTTCTGCAATGCTGGGAATATCTTGAGATATTCCTATTTTCCAACTCCAGGAGTATTAACAATCAACACTGAACTATTTCAGAGATTGAATGTTAGGGACATTTACTGGATATGTCACCTTCACAAGGATGATATCTAGAGGTTACCTGCCCCACTAGCAGACTCTGCTAATAGAACTTGTCGAAGGCTAATAATTCCCTTCAAGGAATTTCTACAATAGTTGTCCATGAGGATGCTATATAATGAAGCCCACGTAAAAATAAGACAATCCAGCACTCGGATGCATTAGAAAATATCTGATACCAACTCCTTGTAGAATATAATCTCAAATAAATAACCTTAAGCAGGTTATTCAGATCTCCCACAAACAAGTATACCGAAATAAGGCTCAATGAGAGAGTCTTTAGCAGTATTAAACTTCCAATGTGAACAAAAATGAAATAATGCAACATATAATGTCAAAAGAGTAAAAATATGATACATAATGTGTAGCAGAAAATATTATACAAGATCCTAGAGGAAAAGACCTCTCAAGGTGAGTGCAAATCAGCCTCTAAGGAAAATGTACATAAACAAGATAATACACTGCTGCATAAACCCAGCTACTCTATAACTACGCAATCTATAGGAGAAAATGACTGAAAACTGAGATACATGAGATGATATGACAGTATGTGCTCAAATAAAGATGGGGGAGCAAGATATCAATCCCAGAAAACATTATTACATCAATCCTCCAAGGGATTGGTTAAAATACGTAAAACAGAAAAATGTCGGAGTTGCAGTGTAGCTGCTGCAACTCAAATATAATATAACATAGGAGAAGGGAATAGATGCTACAATAACAATGAAACCTCTTCCAATGATCTCCAAAGTGAAGGGGTTGATCCCCTTACTGAAGATTGCACTCCCTAGTGCACAAAATGAACTCCTCCGGCAAACCCTCTCTGAATATAACGTTGTAAGAGGAAGGGATTGTGCTGAGAATGAGAAGAAACATGTGGCACAATGCCAAAATCTACAATAGAAGCTCTAGAATCTCCTTTGCTGATCTCCTAGAAAAATATATGGCCGTATCTCTACAGAACAACTCCGAAAGTGAGATGGTGATGGTCCCTCACTGCAACACCAACAACTCCAGCGTCCTCTTGCTGCAAGAATAACATAGTAGCTTCAAATGACTGCTTTTTCCTCAAGCCAAGATGTGAGGAAGATGAATAACAATCTCTCCATGGCCTCCCATGGAAGAGAAGGGCATTCCTAAACAAGAATCCCTCTTGTTCTAAGTAGTGAAAAGTTGAAGAGAGCTTCAACCTCCGAATTCTTTCTCCAAATATGTTCCTCAACAATGGCTCTCCTTCATATTTTATGCAAGGCATGCATGGACCCCACTCACATTAGGGATTCCCTCATTTCAAATTTCCCTCCATCCAACTACACAATCTTCTTGTGCAAGCTTCCCCTCTTGGGTACGTTGTTGACTTTAGTCAACCATGGTCTAGCTCACTTTCTTTTGGCCCCTTTTCAAACTTGGGATGCTAACTTAAGCCACTTAAGTGACTTTTTGCACCTTAGGAGTGATTATTAATTTGCTACATGGGCTCCCTCACTCATTTTATTACTTTTATTAAAATAAAATCAAGATTAATGTTCCAAATAATTATTTGAAAAATTTGGAACATTACAGATTCCATAGAGGTGTGGTGATTACTCCAACACCCTCCCTCAAACGCAGCTCGGGGAATCAATACACCCCTCAAACACAACTCGGGGGAATCGAACCTGGGTCTAGGCTTTGATACCACGTAGAGGTTTTCTGTTACACCAAAAATCACGTGCTAGTAAAGTTCCAAACTGGTAACTAGGATCCCCAGGGTGGAAATTATGGATTCCATAGAGGTGCGGTGATTACTCGGCATGTGAGCCTAGTTCAGTGGGTGTGCCACCTTTGGCCTGCGAGCCTGATTCGGCATATGTGCCACCTCTCTCTATCTCTCTTCTATTTTTAATAGCATTCCTTCTAGTTCAGATGATGACAGCGAGGATGAAAATCGTCCTCCAGCTCGTGAAATTGTTCCTTATACTCCACCGCTTCCAAGATCGGTCCGCTCTACTCGGGATGCAGCAGGTTCTCTTGTAGGTGACCCTGCCGATCGACGATGTACATGTTATCAGTTCAAAAGAGCCTCTTCCTTATTGGCTGAAGTTCCAGAAAAACTTGATCCAGAAACCTTTGAAGAAGCCTCCAGTTCCTCCTTCAAGAGAAGACCAAGATCAAGGGTCTCTCATTGATGATGAGGCATTCTCAAATATTGATGAAGAGGATGAGCAAGGAAGAGAAAACAACGATGTACCATCAAGAGGAGATCCATCACCACATGGAGATGGGAAGGGAGCCATTGCTTCCATTAGAGGAGCCCTTGTGTCTTTGCAAGGAGTTCCAAATGATCTAACATGTGGGAACCAAAGCACAATTCCAGAGTAGCATGCATTAGTTTTTGTCGATTGTGAGATGGAGGAAGAGAAGGATCAGCATCAAGGGATGATGAGCATTCACCCTTATCTATTTTGGGAGGTTTATGCATAAAATAAGGAGACTATATTGCGCAATGAAGAGAGGGAAAAATCAGTCCACTCATATATACAGTCCACTTCAGATTTTGATGTCTCACTACATGGGGGCTTTCCACCTGGGAGGCCACTAGATCTAGAGTTGGAGAGAGACATCTTGCCATTTGGTTCACCACATTTATATTCCAAATGGATGAAGAACTTGGAGGAGTGTAGTATAGCGTAGAGATTTTGGGATAGACTCAAGGAGGAGGGAGACATTCTTCCATTTTAAGCATTACCAACTCTCACTACATATACTATGCTGACAGAAGTTGCTGCAGTAATGGAGGATGGCACATTCATGGTGCAAGAGATCTGCTCCATGGATTTGGAGAAACAAAGGGTACTTCCTTTGAGGAAGGAATCCTCCATAGATTGGAGTAGATGGAGGTCACTCATGCTTACATTGGCCAAGGTTAGGAGGTTCGTTTTGGATGGTAGCTTCTCATGCGAGGCCAACTTCCAAAGGCCACGACTTCTACTTGAGAATGATAAACTGCACAATGGTCATTGGCAACACTTTAGAGGATGACTTTGGCATGAGGGATGTCAAAGGAGAAGACAATAGCATATGGGCAGCTTCACATTTCATATCTTCAGCGCTGTCTCTTAGGATGATTGATCCATATTGGAGGTCTCAACTCTTGGTAAAGTACTCCAAGGATCTTAGTGCTTGCATCATTCTTGATGACCCATAGGGAGATGATATATTCATGGTGGTCGATGAGGTCATCTATTCCTATGGTAGGGTCTTCTTGACTAGAGTCTCTGAGCTCAAGAGGAAGCTACTACATGCAGCACATGTGGACTTTTTTTCCATGCACTTAGATGCATTTCATTCTTTGATGGAGGAGTTCACTTGGGAGGGCATCTAGGAGTATATATATCATCATATGGAGAGATGCATAGCTTAGATGGTGATAGAGAGGATGTCACAAACACTTCCCTACTCATTGTGGGTGAGGGATACTTTCCAGTTGAGTCATTTCAGCTCAAGGACCAAAGTACATGGTGGAGAAGGTACAATTTCGTATTATGATTTGTACTTCTTTACTATATATGAGCAGCATGTTGTACCAAGAAGGATTATCCCTTCTTGCATATTATATTATGATGTACTTTAGGCCTATTGCAACATTGAGGTTGGCTATTCTATTGGTGGTTTGTGGGGGAAGCCACATGATTCTTGGTGTGCACAATTGACACCACATTGTACCTTCATGATTCCATCTTATGGGATCATTTTGGCAGCAAAAAAGTCGTTGGAAGGGAACTTGTTATTATTATTTTGAGGCAGGAAATGGATGCACTGCATTGGTTCCATATGTAGAACTATGATCCACTTTCTAGTTTTCATATGGAAACTTGTTTTCATTGGTTTTGGCTTCCATATATTGCTGATGTTCTTAGGTTCATGGGAGGCTTTTTTTGGAGAGTGGGACAAGAGTTATAGGTGCCCATTTGGAGTATGATTCTCCCTACTTTACATGTTGTGTGTTTGAGGAGAAACAATCGGAAAACCATGATTGCCATACTACATGTCTTTTCTTCATGTGGGAGGAGTCATTTGAAGAACTTGAGTTCTTGGAGGAGGCACTTCATGGCTGATTTTTTTAGAGGGGTAACTTGGGCCATTCTTGGAGGCCATGTATTTTCAGCGCAAGATCAGCAACAAACCCATACTTACCATCAATTTAGAGACAATCAACTTGGGTGGAAAAATCTAATCTCTCCATACAACCCCAATACACTCATAAACCAGGGGTTGAGGATTTCTTTGATGAGCTACCTAGAATGGCTCATTTCGTTTGGATGATAGCATGGTTATGGGAGGCTCTCACTGGGGATGATATTACCTATGTTTATCATCACTCTTGCCTTGATGAGGCCATTGGACAGCAAGAAGGTTTTCACTTACACCTTCCACTTTCTCATGTTATACACCATTTGGTTTGCATACTTGGGAGGAACCATTGGAGGGAAGATTTATTGGAGATTATGTTGAGTTGTGGTGGGAACTATTGATGGAAAGGCCACAACAAGAGGAAGGGAGGAATTTTTCTCCACCTTTACAGTTTCTTGAGGACAAGCAACATTTTGGAGGGGAGGACTATAATATTCCAAAACTTTAGCCTTCATTTAAATGGAATATTATAGCTTGTTTTATCACTAGGTAGATGAATAAGTGGGTGGGGAGACTCATAAAGCTCCTTTAGAAGGAAAAATAACACTCCTAATGTGAAATGATGAAGAATAAGTAGCTATATTAAACACCTTTGGGTGTGAACAAGGATTACATCATGTTGATACAGTCAAATTTGACCAAATCAACAGTGTTATCATAGAGGACTAGTATTTATGATGAGACAACGCAGTTTTAGTGGAGGAAAAATTGCATGAGCTTGATGGAAAGTATGGATGGAACCAATGTGAGGAGGCTCTCATGCTATATATGGAGGGGATAGCAGCCATTGTTATTCATTTTTTAGTTTATCATTTTTATATTGGTCTGCTTAGACTAGCTTCCTATTGTTGTTTAGCAGGGTTGCTGTGTTGTTTAGCACAAGGGTGTTCCTCATCAGGAATCCCAACCTCATCCTTAGGGAAGGAGAGGTTCATTGGGTTGTATTTCCTCATTACAAAATTTTTTCCAAGCTACCTCCTTCAGCTACAACATAGTTTCTATTTAGAGCCGGGTTGTGTTGGAGGGTCCAGCAAAGGAGGATCACATAGAGCTATTTCTGAGCTTGTTTTTGAGTGGAGAGATAGCATATCCATTGGAGGATCATAAAGGAGGGATCTTGGGCATATTTCCACATATTTTTCATCAGTCCAACCATCTACCATCCCTCACAGTGTAGTCACAATTCTGAACTGTGTTATTTTTGGAGGCAATTGTTGGGAGGGTTCATTGAGCTCATCGGGAGGGTCTATTTCTGAGTAGAGGGATCAACCTTCTATTTAGAAATACCAATGGAGGGGGACATCATCATTTCATATTTATCATAGCCTCATTGTATTCAAATCCAGTTTTTAGTGACATATCAACTCCAGGGTTATTTTTCACATTGTATATTTCTCGGTATTTCTAGCAATCTTTTCCGAGTTGGCTAGAAATCATGTATTAGAGCCCACATCTTCTTCTCTGGGCATTTATTTTGTTTCTATCAGCCACATTTAATTTATGTATTTTTACAGTAGTAGCTATAATTATATGCACATCGATGTGACTTCTCTCTGACATTCTATACAGTTGCGGCAACTCATGTGCTGATTGTTCTACTCATTGGAGGCTTGTTTTATTTGCTTGAGTGGCTTGTCCCTCATGATATTTTTGTATATGATTGCTGATATTATAATAAAATTATGGCTGTATATTGATCCCTCTCATGTCATGATCATATTTTCTATGTTTTACATTATTATGACTTTTATTGCTGTTATTTCCATTTTGGGATATTACAAACTGAAAGCTGCAAGATCCACAGTGGTTTACTAGTAGTTATGTGTTAGGCGATGTATTAGGTTCCTCTGGGATACATACATAAAAATAAGGTGTGTTCCTAATGCTAATAATTTAATTGATTATTATATGATTTAGGTGGAGCCCAAGGGATACATATAAGTTCAACGAGTGGTAATTTTGGATAGGAAGATGAAGGTAGTCTAGAATTGAGCCATCTCCTTGGTAAAGGTGTAGGGGACACATTTTTGTCCTGAGGATAATACATGGGATCATGAAGATCCCATGAGGGAGGAGTACTCTTATATTTCTATATATATGTATATAATTCATTAAGGACAATGAATAACTAAGAAGGGGAATGTAACACCCCTAGGATGACCCCTATATTGTTGTGTAACCAGCTCCAAAAATAGAAGAAGAGAGATATCAACACCTAGAAATAAGCCACTTCGAGGGGGAAACCTCCAATACATTACATAAATGAAAAATTCTTGGATGATACAATTTACAAAACCTCCTTTCTATATATAGGAGTCCATGTGGCCATAATGTAATCCTAGTGGGCCACAATGTAATCCTAGCCGACCTAACAATAATAATTTAAGGGCTCAATAATAACAAAATGGGGGTTACAAGGGTACAATAATAACAATAAGGGGGTTACACTAATAACAATAAGGGACTATACTAGTAATATAGGGACCTAACATGCCCCACTCCTCCAAAAAAGTGTTGTCCTCAACGCTTGAGTAGCTCTGGGTGCTTCTGTATAAAATTCTCATCCTCCCATGTAGAATCTTCAGTGGGTAAGTTCTTCCACTTGATGAGATACTCTGAAATTGATCGATTTCGTAGCTGTCGAGTTCTTGTTTCCATGACCGCTTCAGGTTCCAATATGATTTTTCCTTTCTCATCAAGTTCTGGCAATATTGTTTGAACCGGAAGATTTTCACCTATAACCTTCTTTAAGCATGAAACATGGAAAACTGGATGTACTCGCGAAGAAGCAGGAAGCTCCAATTTGTATGCCATAGTACCAATCTTTTGCAACACCTTGTAAGGACCATAGTACTTTGGCGATAATTTATTATCCTTCATAGCTTGCTTGAGGGACATTTGTTTATATGGTTGTAGCCGTAAAAATACCCAATCTCCTACATCAAAACTTCTCTCGCTGCGATGTTGATCTGCCTGTTGTTTCATTCGATTTTGTGCCAAATTCATGTTATCCTTTAAGAGTTGGAGAACTTCTTGTTGATGCTCGATGTGATCTTCCACTGCTTGAACCTTCGAATTTTCCCTTAAAGATGATGTGATGGATGGTGGATGATATACATAAAGTGCCATAAATGGGGTCATTTTTGCTGCAGTATGGAAGGAAGTGTTATACCACCATTCAGCGAGATTTAACCGCTTGACCCATTGTGTTTGTTTATTAGATACAAAACAACGAAGATATCCTTCCAAACATTTATTTACTATCTCAGTTAGACCATCAGATTGAGGATGATCAGATGAGCTATGAGCTAATTGAGTACCCAAACAAGAAAATAACTCCATCCAAAAATTTTCAGTAAAAATGGGATCTCTGTCGCTCACAATAACCCTTGGGCTTCCATGTAGCTTTTGAATTTTGTCCATAAATGTAGTAGCAAGTGTACTTTCTTTAAATGGATGAGATAATGCACAAAAGTGTGCATACTCGGTAAGCCTATCAACTACCACCATGATGACACTCTTTCCTTCAGACATAGGTAAACCTGTGATAAAATCCATTGAAATCTCCTCCCAACGTTGACTTGGAATGGATAAAGGTTGTAGAAGTCCTGGGGTCTTAATTGTCTCAACTTTATTCTACTGGCAAACCAAACATTCCGCCACAAATTTTTGAATATTAGATTTAAGGCCATCCCAAAAAAATTCTTTCTTCACCCAGTGGTAAGTTTTTAAAAATCCTGAGTGTCCTCCTAAAGGAGAAGTGTGCAATTCCAGAAGAATATTTTATTTTAGTTGGGAATTCTTACAAAGATATAAGCGATCTTTGTACCATAAGGAATCATTTTTCCAACTAAATGTATCAGATGTAGTAGGATCTTGCTGAAACTTTTGAATGAGTCTCCATACATCTTTGTCCTTCTTCCATTCATCTCTTGCTTCGGTTATCCAATCTGGTTGGATAGCAGAAATAGCACAAAGCAATGCTTCCACCTCTTCATTATTTCTTGAGAGTGCATCTGCAACAACATTAAGCTTTCCTTTTTTGTAGATTATTCAAATTCATAACCCGACATCTTTGTGACCCATTTTTGCTGCTCTTCTGAAGATAGTCTTTGTTCCAAAAATTGTTTAAGACTATCATGATCAGTTTTTATCTTGAAGAGTCTTCCCATTAGGTAAGTTATCCATTTCTTTATTGCATGCAGTATTGCTAACATTTCCTTCTCATAAATAGGTTTATGTAAATACTTTCATTTTATTGGACGACTTTCAAAAGCAATGGGTCTTCCTTCCTGCATTAAAACAACACCAATTCCATTTCCTGAGGCATCACATTCCACAATAAAGGTTTTTGTGAAGTCTGGCATAGCTAAGTCCGGTGTTAGGCACATTGACTCTTTAATATGTTCAAAGGCCTTAGTTTCTTTAGAAGTCCATGAAAATGCATCTTTCTTCAATAATGTTTTTAGAGGTGCTCCTATTCTCCCATAATTCTTAACAAACTTGTGATAATACCCTGTTAACCCGAGAAATCCTCGCAATTTCTTTATGGTTGTGGGGACTTTCCATTCCTTAATGGCTTTAATTTTGTTAGGGTCTACTTTAACACCCTCGTGAGATACAATATGACCCAGATATTCCACCTCTTGTACTCCAAAGAAACATTTGGATTTTTTTTCATATAATTGTTTCTCCTGCAATAGTTTGAGCACCCTCTCAACATGTTCAACATGATCCTTCCAAGACCTGTTGTAGATTAGTATATCATCAAAAAATACTAGCACAAATTTTCTAAGGAAGGGTTTGAAAGTGGAATTCATCAACCCTTGAAATGTAGAAGGTGCATTGGTAAGGCCAAAGGCATGACCAAAAATTCATAATGACCCTCATGAGTTCGAAATGTTGTTTTTGGAATATCTTCAGTCTTCATTCTAATTTGATGATATCCTGAACGAAGATCCAACTTGGTAAAATAAATTTCTCCATGTAATTCATCCAATAATTCATCAATCATAGGAATGGGAAATTTATCTTTAATTGTGATCTTATTGAGCTCCCTATAATCCAGACACATTCACCATGATCCATCCTTCTTGTGTACCAATACTACAGGAGCAGAGAAAGAACTTTGACTAGGTTGAATTATACCCGCCTCTAACATTTCTGCAATCATACGTTAAATTTCTCTCTTTTGGATGTAAGGATATCTATAAGGCCTGATGTTTGGAGGAACACTTTCTAGAATCAAATGAATAGCATGATCATGATCACGAATAGGTGGGAGGCCTTTGGGAGTTTCAAACACCCTAGAATGATTGTCCAAGACTTGTTGGAGATCTGCAGAAATAGATCATTTTGATGTTGGAACTTCTAGTGAGCATAATTGTGCAATTACGCCTCGTTTTTCTTTCTTTAGAAGCTTTGTCATGACATTAGAGCTTACTATCTTTCCCGGCTTCCCTGCAATACCCCGTAATTTGACTACCTTTCCTTCTGAAAAAATTTCAAGAAAAGTTCTTGAAAATTAAAAGCTACCGTCCCCAAAGATTGTAGCCATTGTACTCCTAGTACAACATCAACACCTCCCATAGGAATGGAAAGCATTGGACTATTCAATACATATTCCCCCATGGTTAGCTTGATATTATGGCAATTTCCAGAGAAATTTATCCTCCATTTGCAACCATCACTTGACATTTTGGTGATGGGTATAGGAAACAATTTAATTCCTTGGCTACCTTACAATGAATAAAATTATGGGTGCTACCTGAATCAATCAAAACTATTACCTTTTTATTCTTGATATGTCCTTCTATATTGAGAGTTTTAGGAGTGGTAATTCTTGCCAGTGCATTACACGATATGGTCAGATTCATTTCTTCCTCTTCTAGGGTTGGTTCCTAGTGTATATCCTCTTCTTGTTCATTTTCTTCTTCCTCTTCACAATCTATGTAAAATAATTCTTCTCAGCACACTTATGACCTTTAGTTTATTTGCTATCACAACTGTAGCAAAGCCCTTTTGCTATTTTTTCTTCCAATTGTTGTGGTGTCAACCTTGTAGGTTGTGGAAATCTAGGAGTAGCAACACTTCCTTCTTAATAGAATTGAGTGGTAGGCTTCCTTTTCGCCATTATTTTACATTCAACTTTTCTTGCTAACATGAATGCCTTCTCCAATAAATCTGGTTCCAAAACGAGAACTTCATGTTGGATTTTATCCTTTAAAGTGCCTATGAAGAGATCGATCCCGTGTTCCTCTGGAATATCAGTTACACTTATATTCAATTTTTGGAAGTCCTCAATGTGCTGCCCCACTAAACCCTTTTTTTTGAGATTTATCAATTGGCTAAAGAAGGTGTTGCTCTTTGTATCCTCATAATGTGCTATCATTTCCTTTGTAAAAATTGACCAAGTGACAATTTTTTTACGGGAGCAAAGCCATCGATACCATACAAACGTATTTTGTACTAAATGTAAAGTTGCAATGCGTACCTTTTGTGTTTTTTTCATGTTATGGAGATCAAAATATTGCTCCATTTGTAGTATCCATGTTACAAGATCCTTTCCATCAAACTTCCTCATATCCATTTTTGGAATATGGTGGTTCTTCCCGCCAACATTAGAGTTTATGAAATCATAATTGACATTTATTTTGTTCTCATCATGAGGTTCTTCTACTATAATTTCACCATTAGGAAACATTTATTGTATCAACTTTTTCAAACCTTCAATTTCTGTTTTTAGATCATTCTTCATGTTTTCCATGTTGTCTTTCATGTCCATTTCCATGCCATCCATCTTAGCTTCCACGTCTTTCTTCAAACCGCCCATCTTCTCTTCCACACTGTTGAGCCCCAAAGATGTCCTTTCCCTTCACCAAATTTCACTTCATTTCCTTTTTCCCTTATCAATTACGGGCTTAAATGGTCAATAAGATTGGTTAAAGACACTTTAGGAATGTACACAATGACTGACTTGCTATATTTTCATGGTTTTGTTGTTGTAGTAATTTTTGACTAGACTCATCTACAAAATGCAACCATTCTGTAGCTACTCGCCTATTCTGCAGCTATCTTCATGTTCTCATAGGTTACAGGTGTAACTTCAGAGAAAAATGCATATGGATGAATTCCAAAACGCTCCCACATCATTTATTTCTCTCTACAAAGTATGAGCAAGAATCTACAGGTGGTTATGCACGTGGAAGAGATCAAAGCTAAGAAGCAGATTCCTACTAGGACAGGGACTCTACAGATGTGTCCAGCAAAGTACGAGGCTTCCATAAGAGTTATAATTTGATTTTGATTGAAAAAGACACTTTTTAATGTTTATTTTCAAGGGTAGTTATGTATTTCTTTTATAAGAATGACTCGGGAGACCGAGGGATAGTTAGCTAGATTGATGTTTTGTTGCTAGATCTCAAAAGACCGTAATACTCTATTTTTTAAAATGCTTTTCCTTTAATGAAAGAAGCACCGCTTTATTTCAAGATTTGAGGCAATCTTGAGGAGATTTGTATGCTAATCCGGTGGTAGAGGGCCCCTACTGCCCGAGAAGCTTTGTGCACATTGTTTAGATAAGTAACTTTAGGCTTGTTACATTCCTAGTTTAAGCAATTTTCTGAACTTTGTGTTTTATACTCAGTTGCATTGGATGCTACAGTCTAGTCTTGTTCTTACGAATTATTCCAAAATATCACTAATATTGAATGAGATATAACTGTAGTATTTTAGGAATTAGTTTCCTTTTCTGAACTTTATGTTTTTGTGCTCAATTACATCAATTGTTAAGCTAGACTTGTTCTTCCGAATTGTTCCAAAACATCACTAATACTAAACGAGATAGGGCTGTAATATTTTAGAGATTAGTTGCATTATAGTGTAGTTGTAATACTCCGGAGATTGATGGCGCGCTATTTCAGTTTTTGTTCACTGTATTTCAAGTTAGATTAATGGCACTCTAGTTCAGTTTCTGTTCACTGCATTTCAAGTTAGATTAGTGGCACTCTAGTTCAGTTTCTGTTCACTGTATTTCAAGTTAGGATAATGACATTCTAGTACAGTTGTAGTCACTGTATTTCAATCTCGAATGATTGCATTTTAGTTTAGCTTTATCTATTGTATTTTTAATTTTATTAGTCAGTTGTATGCTAGTTTTGTTCCATTAGACTTCAAGGCCTTCATTGTTTACAAACTACTCTTGTTATTAATCTCTTCCAATACATCATCATATGGACAGGAATTAGTGATATCAGTTCAAGACCTTGACTATTCTGCAATCTCTTATAATTTTACAAATAGCCTTTTCCAAAACTATTCCAAAAGATTTCTAACTTTTGAATGAGGCTTAGTAGTGACAATTTGAGTTGCAGAATGGATTAATTTCAGTGTCATAAGTTAATTTAGAGTAGAGTTCCTTACTATGCTACAAATAATATTTTCCAATTGTGTTCCAATAAATTTCTAACCATGGATGAGATTTTTGTGATATTGTAAGTCATTGTTTACTTAGAAGAACCTCATTGCATTAAACTTATCCTTTTTCTCAAGATATTACAACATATTTCTAATGAATGAATGGGACTGAGTTCATGTTATGAGTTATTTAGTTCTTGCTATGAGTTATTTTTCTTGTTAAAGTATTGAATTTTCTGTTCTCAAGTGCCATACATAATTTAGAATAGGTTTTGCTCTGTTTTAGTGTGATTAACAACTTCTCTTTGCCAAAGCTTAGTTATTTTTCTCTTACAATAAAAACACAAACCCAAAAAAATTTGAAAAAAACACTAAACACAACGTAGGGAGAAACAAATACCTACGCACATATAGTGCACTTCACTTCAACAGTTTACTAACCCTGGTTGACAATTTATGACCTCAATTTAGGAACACTGAGTTGAGCAGACATTTTGGCACCGTTGTCAGGGGAGTGTAACTAGGTAGCCTTGTTTCTTACCTCACAAAAAAAATGATATGCATAGAGAAAGAGACTCAAGGGGTAGATTCATAAGAATTAGAAGCCTGATTCCTATAACACCACTTGTTTCACCAAGACCAAGAGCCAGCACACCTTCAACTCAAACCCACATTCCATCCTTTACTGATCCTAGACTTCCAGAGGAATTAAGATTAAATATTTCATTAGAAATACCTTCCACTTTATCCACTGAACCTCTCTTAGAATAAGATGCTGAGACCCCTGCTGGGGACATAAATTTTTCAACTTCTACAAAAGAATCAACTATGGCAGAAGAAGGGGGAGGAGGAGTTTTTAATGGAGAACACACACTATTTGGAGGGGGTAGAGGTAGAGGTAGAGGAGAAGGAGGTAGAGGAAGAGGTAGAAGAGAAATGGGAATCTATTTTGGGTCTCCTATAGTAGATGAAGAAACCAATGTAACTATGAAAAACATTTCACCCTCTGTCCTTCCAAACATTTATGGACTTAAAACTGAAGATCCTAAAACCTTCCTATTTGAATTTGAAGTCCTATGTAGAACCTATGACTACTTAAAAGATGCTCAAAAACTTAAACTATTCCCTTCAACATTGAAAGGAGCAGCATTAAAATGGTTTATGAGTTTGATCAACAGTTCTATTAGGACATGGGAAGACATGAAACAAGCATTTCTACATAGGTATTTGGATTACTGTATGCCAGTCAACCATAAGGAGGAAGTTCTTAAAATGTTACAAAAAGAGGATGAAAATTTGGAATATTTGTTGGAGAGGTTTAACTATAACATCAAGAGGGCAAAAATGGAAAACTTAGATCAAGACACTTTGAAAGGTCTCTTATTGAATACAATTAGGGATGAATGGTTAGATATCCTTAACATGATGGGAAAAGGGGATATATCTCAGCTCATATTACCTAAAATAGCTTAATTATGTATCAACCTTTCAAGAGGGAAATCTAAAACTATAAAAGGACCAAGAGACCCTGCTCTTGCAAGGGCAAGTAAATCTGCTTCTGGGACAGTAAGTAGGACAGAAATAGGAAATATGCTTGATGAATTCAAATTTGATATCTTGGGGAGTCTTAGTGAACAAATAGACACCCTTAAGTTACAAACCAAGTAGAAAATTGAATCTAATGCCTTAGAAATATTTTGTCCCAAATGTAGGAAGAAGCATGCCTTGAGAGAGTTCCTTTTGGATACAAAAGTAGTAGAGACCTATGTAATTTGTTCAGAAAAACATGAGACCAAGAGCTATCCTTCACTTCTTGGTCTTAAAGCTGTCTTTCAGGAAAAAATTCCTACAAATTCCACAGAATCTCTCAATTTTGTCTCTAGGAGACCTTGGCAAGGACCTCAAACACAAGGATTCCATGATCAACTGTATAATCAACCCCTACCAAATTGGAATTCCTGGCAGCAACCTTGGCCCCAATTTCAAAATCAATCTCAAACTTGGGCACAAGGAGCACAAAATCCCTATGGAAGATACTCTCAGTACTATCAGTATCTGCCACCCTATCCACCATATTCACATTTCCCTCCTCAACAAAATCCTCAAAACCCACACCATCACAATCAACCAATTCCATTACCATTTCCTCAGAAAAAAATCAGTTGCCTGCCCAACCTATACCAAACCCCAACAATAAAAATCCTCAAAACACATACATGATAGAAGGCCAAAAGTTTCCAACTTATTTGATCACTCCTTTAGACCTTAGTGATGTTCAACTTAGGTATGGAAGAATACTTGAAAATAGGAAACCTTCTGTAATCATACAAGAGCAAGACAATTCTGAGGAAGATTCTCTACGGATAAATAAAAGTCTTGAAGAGAACACATCTTTCCAAGACCCAAACATTGAAAAATCAAAACAAAAAGAACCAATAATTTCAACCCCTATATTAGAGCAGCCATCAGCATCCACTTCTACACCTCCCTTTCTAGAAATATTACAAATTGATAGGGGTGTAGAAAAAAAAATTATGGTGCCTAATTATGATTTCCTGGATGGGCTGAGAAATGTTTGTATTAAGATCCCTTTATTGCAAGCTATCAAGGAAATTACAATCTTAGCAAAGACAATAAAGGAGTTGAGCATGAAGAAAACAGGAAAAGGAATAAGAGAGATAAATAAAATTCAACTGGCAGGAAAAATAGCAGATATCATGATGGGTAAGATTGCTATTCCAAAGTATCTAGACCCAGGAAATCCAGTTGTTAAAATACACATCAATGGAACTGAAATTCAAAACACACTTATTGATTTAGGAGTAGCAATCAATATCATGAGTAGACAAATCATGGATAAAATGAAACTTCCTAATCTTCTTTTTACACCCACATTATTACAATTAGCAGACAGATCTGTGATCTAACCTGATGGGGTAATAGAAGACATTCCAGTGTCCCTAGATTCTTGGGAGTATCCTGTGGATTTTATGATCCTAACTCCTATGAATAATCTAGGAGGGCATCATATTATATTAGGAAGACCTTGGTTAGCTACAGCTAATGCTTTCATTAGTTGTATATCCGGTGATATGTACATCTATAATGGCAGTTCAACTAAGAAATTTACCTTGTGTCCTCCAGCGAAAACAATTACAGAATTGGATGTTACTCAATGGATAGAGGATGAAGAAGACTTACAACCTCTCTTCACAATTTCAAAAATTAGTGAAGATATCCAGATTCTAAATACCTTAGAAAACTTTGAATCCTCTTCGGAATACAAACATGAACAATTTCAAGAAGAATCCAACATTGATTTTTTTATCATCAAGACAGATGTCTCTCTATTCCATGGATAAATTTGGCAGCTGTTATAGCATCATTTCTCACCTTGACATGATTCATGATTGCTACATGGCTTTATGGGCACCCATTCCTACAGACTTGGACAAATTCACTCAAAAACAGTGTAAAATCCTCCATACGCGACTATGCCCGTGTTTTTCCGCGTCTATACGCGAGTAAAGCTACACTTTTCCGCGTATGCCATTAAAATGATTAAAAAATATATAAAAAATCCCTAATTTCACGCTGGGTTGATGGTTACTCAGGTAGTTCAACCACCCCAGCCCGTGGCCAACTGTTTCCAACTGCTGAAACTACTTGGAGGGACTATAAAAAGGCCTCATGTGTATGGCCTAAGGGAGAGAGAGAAAGTATTGATATTATACTCTGTTGGTTCCCTATCCAAGTCTGATTCCCCGTGCCTCCTGCACTTTCCCGCTCATTGTAGGAACCCCCGTTTCCTTGAGATACACACCTTTATATGTTATCTCGTATGCACCAGTTTGGAAGGAGTCTTAGCGAGGCAAGGGCCGGACGGACCGACGACGGTCTGCGAAGGCCTTGGAAGGATCAGGTGATCTCTCCACTTGATTACTTTTGTACGTACTATTTCTAATACAGAAGTATCATGCTGTTCCCGAAATAAACGTGTTAGTGTATGCTTTTATGTATGAGAATATTTGTTATACAAGCATTCGTTATGATTTATTTAATGTTTTATATGAATCTCACTAACACTTAGAGTAGAAATATGCTGTACAACTTGTCCTTTGTGCTGGTTTCTTCTTGTATTCCAGGTTAAGAAGGAAGGACGGTTGCAGGGAGTTTGGACTCCACGTGGATCTACTTCAAACGTAGGACCAACGGGTAAACCTTTCATTCTGCTCTATTTGGTTTTTCTGAACGTGCATGGTTGTGTGAGTCTCTGTTAAGTAGTACGCCCCTGCTCTGTGGAGGTTGAATCCCAACCAACCTCTAGGGTGTTAATTCCCCGAAACAGAACTGGCAACTCCGCTGGGGATCACATTTTTGTGATTCTCCTGTTGGGTTGTTTCAGCTGTTTGGTAGGTTGCCAACAGTTTCATCTGTCTTTTACAGTCCAGTTCATTTTCTTGCAGTCAATCTGAAGTCTTGGTGTCTTTCCCAGGCTTGTACTTTTTGTTTTTCATTATCTTTCTTTGTATACGCACTTTTTTCTGCACACAGTCGCGTATACATGCGAGTCTGTCTAGAAGGAACCGCGTATACGCTAGTTTCCCTCAACACAGACGCGTATACACGCTGGTTGCATAACTGCAAGGTCGCGTATACCTAGGAAGATTTTGAAATTTTGGGTTTATTGGCTTTTTGGTCCTTTTTGGCTGTGGAGGCCTGTGTATACAGTGTCTCTGTGTTTACTGGAGTGTGAAGGAAGTGGTTTCAAGTCTTGTTTCTCTTTTGTTTGTCCGAAAACTAATCTTTTTGGCAAAATGTTCTTGTTGGTGCTGGCAGTCCTGGATTGAGTTCCAAGATCGCTTTCTGAGCATTCTTGGCTGTTCTGCTTTATCAGAACAGAGAGCTTCTGCTCACTGACTCGCTCCTATCTTTGTGTTGTGCTTTCCATTGCGTTTTTTGCTTTTTTTTCGATTGGTTTTCTTGAGTTTCATAGGCTAGGGTTTTGTTGCAATTTTCGAAGAACTTTTTCTTGTTTCTTTGGAGTCTTTTGTTGCAACGAATTTGCGCTACTTGTTTAGGCTGGTTGATTGAGTTTTTGGTCTTCCGTTGCTCTTATTGATCTTGCTATCATTAGCACTACAGGGTTTGGGGGCATTGTTGAAGCTTATGCTTGAAATTCGGTCTCGTTTTGGCTTGGATTGTGATAGTTGTGCTTGGTCTTGTTGAGCTCTTGTTTCATAAAACTAAAAAGCCCAAAAACATTTGTTTTGCTTTTTGTTTTTCTTTTTGTTTTTTGCATTTCAAAAACTCAAAAAACATTGTTGCTTGTTTTTGTTTTTGTTATCGCATTTTCATTTTTTTTTGGTCATATCTTTTGGAGCTTTTGTGAAATTTCTTGCTTCTAGTTTTCGGCTTGATTTTGAAGAGAGGTTGTCTTTTGGTTTCTTCTTCTTCTTGTTGAGTATTTTGGGGTCTTATATTGAGAGTTCTTGTTTTCAAGAATTTGCTTTCTGGACAACAAAAGATGAGTCAAAACTGAAGGAGCTTTTTGGGAAATTTCATCTTGTTTCAAGAGACTTTTGCATCTTAGAATTTATATGCTTGTAGTGATTTGCATTGGGTGCATTGAATCATTTAGTTAGCTTCTTAGTTTTTGTGCGTGTGAGTTTGCAATTCGAAAAGAAAAATACAATTTTTTAGTCTCGTAGAACCTCTATAGAGATTACTTTTCATCGAAAGACAAAGAACTGCATGTGCATGTAGTCAGATTTTTATTAATTTCTTTTGCGTCAAAACACCATTGGTTTCATCTCCATATCCTTGTGACTTAATACAACAGCCCTTAAAATAAGCGATTTAATCTAAAATCAACTAGCAAGTTTTACTAAGTGTCAATCACTAACTAGCTAGGTTGTAGGGCCTTGGAATAGGTGAGTGGAGAGTTAACTCTCCAAGGCCGCTCAAACAAACATAGAAGTTGATTAATTGAGCGAAATCCAACTCCGTGAGGTGGATTGGGAAAGCTCTCATCCGAGAGTCAAGCGCGAGGGGAAGTGAAGGTTGAGAAGAGGGATACCCCCCCTCCGATTAGCTGAATCTGACCTCAAGACCGTTCCGCCCAGCTTCTGATACGGATTGGTGTCCATAGTTGCCGTTCCTAGGTTCCACACAGGTGACTGCGGGGGGGAATACCCGTGGTACCTGAGGCAGACGTCGCATCACTTTCAGCAGTACTTCTGGGAGGTGCCCTTGCGAAGCTTGGGTGGTTGAGCCGGCAAAGGCTGTCGTTAGGATGTCGGCGTAACTGTTTCTGATACCTTCGCTAGTTGTTCTGGGCCCTAATCATCCCAGACTGCTTTCGGAAGGCCCTATACTTCGCTTTCCTGTATTTTGGTGTCCGGTCCTCATCACCCGGAGCGGAAATACTTGGAGGCTGTTTGCTTGCTGTTTCTCAGGGATTTCTTTTTTAGTGAGTGCTCTTTGCTCCTAGCTTGCCTAGCTTTTCACTTTTTTGAGTCTAATTAATAAAATTTATAAAAGTGGCTGATCAAGCGCCTCGACGTTCGAGGAGAATTCGGGGGTTATCTCCCGATAGTGCAGAGCCTTCTTCGAGAAGGCGTAGGAGCGATTTAGCTGGTGGTTACCACCCGGTAGCATCTGACGCAGTGGAGAGTGATCCTCCACAAAGGTCTGAAGGTTTCGTTGCTGATTCTGGTGTCGGTTTCGAGAGGAGCGTTCCGCTCACCTCGCGAGTTCTTTTTCCTCAGGAAGAAGATTTTCAGATAGAAGATATACCTGAGCCTCCTGCTTCAGGTCCATCTCCTCTTCCTCCTGATCATCCGTTTGTTCTTCAGTACATCGGACCGGAGTCTGAGAGACCGCCGGACCTTCCATATCATTCTTATCTTTCGATGGCCACGACTGGGAACGCGGCTTCTACCATGAGTGCTGCAGGCATTCAGACCCCTGCTTCAGTCGAGGCAGGGGCACTATTTCTTCATCTTCGATTGCTTTTAGCACTGCTATGTCTGGCTCTGGGTTCACCCAGGCATACGCTTCTCATTCTGGTCCCTTCTGTTCAGGGATGTCCATTAGTGGAAGTCCCTCGTTTTCCTCTTCCGCCGGTGCAGTTGGATCCACGCCCATGTCTAACATGGCTAGTGGATCAGCTTCGTTCCAGGGTTTCCCCTTTGGGACTAGGCATATACCCAGTTCCAATCCTTCTTTAGGGTCGTTTCCTTTTACGTCCCAGACCCAGAGTTTCAACCCTTGGTCTGGGGGGCAAAGTTCGACCACTTTTACAGGATGGAATCCTGTCTTTACAACGGCTGGGGCAGGGAATCAGTTCTTCGCGGGTCATCAAGGGAATGCTTCTTTCCCTTCATCGAGTGCTTATCAGTCTTTTTCTCCTCTATCTAATGCGTGGAATCCCTATCAGGGGCTTTCCTCTTCAGTTAATACTTCAGCGGGGGGAACTGGTCTGGGTATTGGTCACTCGGCGTGGGGAGGAGGTTCTTCTCCATTTTCTACGAGTCCTTTCTGGCAGCCTGGTGCCTCATCAAATCCAGGCTATTCTTTTCAGAATGTTGGAAATCCATCCCATCAAGGATGGAATTCTCAGGCTCCGCCTCGATTACCATTTCTGGCAATGTTAAACTTGCCAGACTTGTCGAAGTTAACTAATGACCCGATTCGATATAGTCCGGGGTGGCCTCCGGTTCCAACCAAACTTCCTTCAGACATTCCTAAGTTTGAAGGTAAGAATGGTGAAGATCCGGCAGACCACATCAGCACTTTCCACTTATGGTGCTCATCAAACTCCTTGATCGATGATTCGATCAGGTTGAGATTATTTCAGCGCACCCTAACTGGGAATGCCGCCAAATGGTATATAGAGCTCACTGGGGGTAGTTTCGCCACATTTGGAGAACTGGCTGTCACTTTTCTTAACCATTTTCAGTTGCCTGTCAGATATGAGGCTGGGACCGAACTCCTGGCTAATTTTAAGCAGGATGAGGCAACTCACATTTCTGATCATATTCAGGAATGGAGGAGAAGGAAGAGGCTTATCAAAGCCCATATTCTAGGCGAGTTCCTTCTCGAGTGGTTTTTGAAATCGCTTCAGTCAGACATTTCAAAGGATGTATCCCTATCTGGGGTATTTTTTGAGGAGCAGGCCATCTTTAGGGCCCAACAGTTAGAACTGATCTATTCTCAGTCTGGGGTACTTTATAAGTATTTTCCCAATGCTCCTCGCTCCAAGTTGGATTTATCGAAACCCAAACCTGGTCCACATGGTGACGGGCTTGTCGGATCGGTCAATAGTAGTGCAGCCAGCATGCTTTCTCAATTACAGAAGTTGTCTTTACAATCTGCTCCTTCTGGTCGGGCTGTGCCTGCTGATTCTTCACCTTCCCAGTCTTTTTCCATAAATGCTGTCCAATCTTCTGAGCCCAAAGGAAATCAACAGTCCGATGGGAAGAAGAAGGGACGTAATAACAAGAAGAAGGGCAAGAATGAGAAGGGCAATGCAAATAAAACCAACGAGCGTGTTGGTGAAGGGCAAAAGGAGAAAAAGAAAGTGAAGTTTCCGTGCAAGCTTTGTGCTGGAGACCATCTCACGCACCTTTGCCTGAAAATTCAGGATGCTCAGTGCCTATTATCTCAGCAGGGTTCTTCTAGTTCCCAGGTTGTGCTAACAAACCCTTTTCCCCAAGGGCAGCAATTGATTGTTGGCGCGAACCAAAATTCTGGGGCTTCCTCTGGAGGTACTCAGGAAGGGGAAATTCCATCGAATATCTTTATGATGAGTGCTCACGTGGATGTCGCTACGAGATCCCGTGATTATGGCGGAGAGGAATCTTCGAAAGCTAAGGAAGTTCCTGATGCTACTGAGCCGCTTCATATCACGAAGTCAACTGTTGAGTCTATGCCTCGGATGCCGAAAGCATCTTCTAAGCGGTCAACGATTAATCTAAACATGAGGGCTGCCCAAAACTACTCGATTGTAGAAGATCTGGCGCAAACTCCTTGTGCTATGTCAGCTTTAGAGGTACTCCAGTCTTGTCCGGCTCAGCGCAGTGCTTTTCTCACTGCCATTGGGGCTGTTGATCTGAAAAATTCTCTTCTGATTACTTTTGATATGGCTAACTTTAAGAAGAGACTTCCTCATCATATGGCCTTCCATATTAAATCATCGTATCGGAAGACTAACATCTTTCGCACGGTTGTTGATGAGGGTGCTTATACTTGCGTGATGTCTCTCGCATGCTGGAAGACACTTGGATCTCCCAAAGCTGTTCCATCTAGCACTGTTCTTACTGCATTCGATGGTCATTCTCACAGGCCCCATGGTATTGTCCCGGCTTTGCCCATTTGTGTTGGGGGCAAAACCGTTAACATAGAGGTTGAGGTAGTGGATGCAGCCTTGGACTACAACCTTCTGTTGGGGAGGAACTGGATATATGATATGGATGCTATTGCATCCTCACTATTTCGAATAGTATGTTTCCCCCACGAAGGGAGGATCGTTACAGTGGATCAACTGGACTGTCCTCCTGTAGACCTGGATGCGCCTTCTGACTCATCTGTGCCTAAGTTGGATAATACTAAGGCGCCTGTCGAGAATCTAGGAGTTGGAATGTATTCTTCCCTGATGGGTTCTTTTGATCTTCCTCCTCCTAAGGTGTCTATTAATGCGATTTCATCCTCCAAGGCTCCCCTTCGAAGAGAGTTCTTTCGAACTCATTATTTTTCGGATCCTTGGACCTTACCTTCCCCAACTGCCACATTGGAGGAAGGGCAAGTGGGTGGAATGGCATTCCCGATTTCTGCAGCTGAGATTGCATATCAGTCTGTTGTTGACACTGCAGAATCTGATCCAACTCCTCTTTCACCGGAAGAGTTGGATGGTGATGTGGCTCCGGCTTGGACGCTTACTTCTTCTTCTGCCCAGGATTTTCTAGATACCACTCTTCCATCTGAAGAGGCTATCCTGGAAGCGATGACAGGTATAGATAGACCATGGGATGATTTGCATCATCGGTCTTACTTCCTACCTGACTTGAGCGAAGTCGAAACAAGTTTTCCAAGTCCTCGGTCTCCTGGACCTGTTCACCCAGTCTTGAGCCCCTTAGCACCAGCACAGGTTTATGCTGAAGGGAACATGGATGTGATCTCTCCTACTATCCCGGTGAACATCTCCAGGAATCCCAACATTATCGAGAACGTTTTCATTGGAGCTGAATGTTCCCATGAGGAGGTTCAAATCTATACCGAGCTCTTCAAAGAGTATAGGGATGTTTTTGCTTGGTCTTATGAGGAAATGCCTGGCATAGACCCATCTATCGTCCAGCATGAGATCAAGACGTATGAAGACGCTAAGCCGGTCAGGCAAAAACTTCGTCCGGTTAATCCTAGGAAGGCAGCAGCTATCAAAGCTGAAGTTGAAAAGCTGCTTAAGGCGGGATTCATTTTCCCAGTTCCTCTGACCGAATGGGTTTCAAACCCCGTTCCTGTTGATAAAAAGCAAGGAACAATTCGAGTGTGCATCGATTTCAGAGACCTGAATAAGGCGTGTCCTAAAGATAATTACCCCACACCCTTCATTGATCATATTATTGACGAGTGTGCCGGTAACGAGATTTTCTCCTTCATGGACGGTTTCTCTGGTTATAATCAAATTACTATCCGTCCAGAAGATCAACATAAGACCGCATTTATTTGTCCCTGGGGTACGTTTTCATATAAGAAAATGCCTTTTGGTCTTAAAAATGCTGGAGCTACATTTCAGCGGGCCATGTCTTACGCCTTCCATGACATCAAGAAGATTATCGAGGCATACTTAGATGATCTAGCTGCTCATTCTCGAAAGAGGATGGATCATCCTGGTCACCTCTGGCAAATATTTGACAGATGTCGTTTTTATAAAATTCGTTTGAATCCGAACAAGTGCGTTTTCGCGGTAACATCCGGTCGGCTGTTGGGATTTATCGTGTCTAGGAAAGGGATAAGGGTAGATCCCTTCAAGGTTGAGGCAATACTTCGGTTGCCTCCCCCGTCTTCAATCCGTCAACTTCAAAGTCTCCAAGGGAAGTCTAATTTTCTTCGGAGGTTTATCGTTAACTATGCTGAGATTACAAAGGGATATATGAGATTGTTGAAGAAAGGAGTTCCTTTTCTTTGGGACGACTATGCTCAACGCTCATTCGATGCCTTGAAAAAGGCATTGACCTCTGCTCCTTTACTGAGTCCACCCGATTATACCAGAGATTTTCTTTTGTATCTGGCTACAGCAGAATCTACCATTGGTATGGTTCTGGTTCAGGAGGATGATGCTCTGGCTGAGCATGTTATTTACTACCTTAGTCGAGGACCGGTAGGACCTGAACTGCGATACACCCCGATAGAAAAATTAGCCTTAGCAGCAGTTCATGCTGTGCAGCGACTCCGGCATTATATTATTCTTCGCAAAACTTATGTCTTGGCAACTGCCAATCCATTTCAGTTTGTCCTCAGCAGGCGAGTGATTGGGGGCAAATATAATAGATGGATTGTGATTTTACAAGAATTTGATCTCGAGTTCATGTCTGCCAAATCCAAGAAGTCATTAGTCTTTGCGGAATTGATCTCCGAGTTGCCTTGTGGAGAGGAGATGATATATGATGAGTCCTTTCCGGACGAACACTTGTTTCTAATCTCTCCACAAGATCCTTGGTATGGGGATATCATTGTGTATCTCCAGACTGCGAAGTTCCCCTCTTCTTTTTCGAAGGATGAGTGTCGTAAGCTGCGTCACTTAGCCAAGAATTATCTGATTATTGGTGACGCTTTGTACCGTCGAGGGGTTGATTCAATCCTAAGACACTGCTTAACTTTCGAAGAAGCTGAGGCTGTGCTCAATGATTCTCACAGTGGAGCTTGTGGGGGTCATTTATCAGGGCTTGCTACAGCCCAAAAGATTTTGCGTGCAGGATACTTCTGGCCCTTGATTTTCAAAGATTGTATTGAATCGGTCAAGAAGTGTCATCCTTGTCAGGTGTATACTCGAAAAATGCGCGCTCATCCAGCTCCGCTTTTTCCAGTCGTTACTGTCGGACCCTTTACAAAGTGGGGTATGGATTATACTACTTGTAACCAGCCTTCGGCAAAAGGTCACAAGTATATTATTGTAGCAGTCGACTACTTTACGAAGTGGGTCGAGGCTATGCCTACTTTTGGGAACGATGGTGAGACTGCAGCTCTTTTCTTCTTCAACCAGGTTATCGCTCGTTTCGGTATACCTAGAGAGATTGTCACTGACCATGGCAGTCACTTTCAGAACAGTATGATGGCTGAGTTGGCTCTTAAATTGGGTTTCCGGCAGGAGCATTCATCTCCATATTATCCTCAGGCCAATGGCCAAGTGGAAGCCGTGAATAAGTCCTTGAAGACTATTCTTCAACGGACAATTGATAAACATAGATCCAACTGGCATATTATGCTATATCCTGCACTCTGGGCATACAGGACGTCAGTTAAAACTGCAACTGGCTTTACTCCGTTTCAGTTAGTCCACGGGGTGGAATCCATATTTCCCATTGAATGCGAGATTCCTTCCCTTAAATTAGTTGTTGAGCTTCTTCCTGACACTTCTAGTCTGGCAGAGCGGCTTCTTCATCTGGAACATCTTGATGAGCAGCGTCGAGATGCCGCCACGTTGAATGAAGCGCATAAAAACCGAGTCAAATTGTTAGTATGAATTCTTCGTCGAAGTGTACGAAAAAGAACCACTTTAGCTACGCATAACTAATAGCCCTAACAAAAATAGAGGCTGCAAAACATCTTCAGATCTGCAATTAGTAGTTAAAATGCTGCAACAAACAGATCTATAAATGGAAAGACATTAAGCAGAAAAGTAAAGAGTTTGCTCCATGCATCCAACAGACAAGACAAGAACACGATTTTGAATGAATTTTTATATTACAGGGCACCTGGGAGGAAACAAGAAGGTGTATCCAGATCTCCTCAATGGGATGGGTTCTTTGTAGTCCTCAGCACTTCAGATCTAAGCTTTCTCTCTTGTAGATGTAGAAAACCCAATGTAGAAGGTAAAGCTCAATGGGAGCAACAATGGTAGAAAATGAGACCGAGTGTATAGATCCAGAGTGATCTAGTATGCAACAAAAGGTGAAGAATGAAGGGGAAAACCCTCCTATTTATAACAAAATATTGGGTCATTCTAGATCTTGGTGCATGATTAAAATAATGTTAACCAAATCTAGATCCACCTCTATGAAATATTTTATTATTATTTGTTGGAGGGAAAGGGTGTTTGACTTGGGTCAAATCCCTTGATTAGTGAAGAATAAATAAATAAATGATTTATTTATCTTTTTAAGGAAGTGGTTGGGATATAATCAAATAAATAGTGATTTATTTAATTAATGGTGGTTGATTTGGTCATATTTAACAAGGAATATTATTTAAATAATTATTCCTAGAAAATAATAAGATAACTATGGGTTTATCTCATTAATTTCTTTGTTTTTGGGTTAAAAATGACTGGGAATAATAATTAAATTATGGTTTAATTAATTATTCCTTTTGGGGTCTCCTAATTAACATAGTGAAAGCAGTTTTACTTGGGGTAAAACTGGTCTTACATGGTGTACTTGGGTCATCTAATGATGAAAGGTTAGATGACCAAAAAATGGTAACAAAAAGTTCAAGATTTATAGCATGGTTAAGCCTAGGATCTTTTCCGAAGGTGACCTTGTTTTGGTCTATGCCCAAGAAAAAGATGCCTTGGGGGCAGGAAAGTTTAAATCAATGTGGTATGGCCCCTATATCGTTAAAAAATTCCTTAAGAAAGGAGCTTATACCTTGGTTGACTTTGAAGGGAACGAGTTGCCGGAGCCCCGCAATGGGCTCTATTTGAAGAAGTATTATGCCTAGGCTTTGGCCTGGCATTTTGCTTTGTATATAGTAGTTTTTTGCTTTGTACATATCTGATTGATTTTCGATTTTTGATGAGGTGGTGATGTTTTTTGATCTGCTTTGGCAAGTTGTGTTGGATGTCATGAGTCATTTTGGTTTCGCCGATGGTGCTAGTAGACACACCCGGAACTTAGCCTCCGCGGCTTGGGTGCTTCATTATCCTTCCGGTCAGCTGTTGGTATCAAGAGGAGTCTGCATTGGTCCTGCTTCCAATAATGTAGCAGAATACACTGCAGTCATTCATCTACTCTCGGAGGCAATATCTTTGGGTGTTGATTCGTTGGTAGTTTTCTTGGACTCCCAGCTGGTGGTGTCGCAATTGAACAACACTTATCGGGTACGAGATCCATTTTTATTACGATTGTTCTTGAGGGTACGTTTGTTACAAAGGTCATTTCAATTTTTAACATTCATTCATATTCCTCGAGCTGACAATTGGTTTGCTGACTCATTGGCTAATCAAGCTTTAGATTGGCATATTAATCATTCAATACAATAAAATCTAATCATCAAAAACATCATACATTTGATACATTTATCACATCACATCAAATATCGCTGTATATATCATCGGAGTGTCAAAAAACTTTACAAAATTTTGGATCCATAAATCCCATACAAAACTTGGGCTTATGCCCCATCATGTTCAGTCTCAAAAATATACAGTCATCTGATATATAAAATCTGTCTACTCCTAAGGACCCTGCCCAGAAGTCGTGTTCCTATAGAACATCACTGCAGTGGCTACACGGCGAAATAGTCTAACCCAGTCACGGGGTACTCCTACAACCCGTCTCTGGACGGCTTCTGGCAAGTCCTCCACAGCAGCCAGAGGAATTTGGCGGGTCAGTCCCTCCAAGTTTCTCTGCACGGCCTGGAGTGTCCTGTCAGAATCCGCTGTCTCCGCCTCACCCCTGCGGCGCTTGTGACGTGTTAGGCCCTCAGGACGAACTGGTCCAACATCTGAAACATGATCATTTTTACTTGTCAGTCATTATGAATCCAATCCAAAAACATGTTTGTTTTTTATCTTTCATATATAATTGAAAAAATCCAAAAACAATCATATAAGTTAAAAAATTTTGCAAAACTTACCGACTGCTCCCCATGCTTCTCCGGGTGGAAGTACTAGATCTGGATCTCCTCGGAAATCCATCCCGGCATAGGGATAGTCGTCCACTGCGATCATCTGTTCTCTCCACCACAGGAAGAACTCATCATCCCAGGTGGTTCGGGGTACCTCGCTGCCCCCCAGTCTCTTCATCATGTCTGCCCAACGGGCAATTCTTGGGTCCCGCGGGCTGCTGATAGTCGAGATGACTGTGGGTCTCAAAGCTAGAACTCTCTCGAAGAAGAATGTTGTCAAAATGGTCCCATAGCCAAAATGTTTTGTCTTTGTTTGGCGAATGGAGGTCAGCTGTTGTTTCATATTCAGTAGCAGGGTTGTGCACCAATCATACACATGAATTAAGCACTCTACAGCGATGCTCATGTGCGTCCTAGACGCCTGATGTAGTGAGGCAGATCCTGCCACTCTGCCGATGGTGAACAGGAGGATCTTTATGTGCAAATCCCTGATATCTCTAATTGCAATCTGTGTTCCAACCTTCTTGGAATTCTCTACGCAATATATCTGGACATAATCTTCCACAGTTAACCCTCCCAGGGGTTTTCCGTGAAGGTCGACTGGGTCTCCCCTCCTGGAGAGTCCAGTGATGAAATATATATCCTCCACTTCTATGCGTAGAGGCATCTGATCAATTATGAAGCAATCCTGATCTGGTTCCCAGTAATTTACGAGCATTTCAAGCAATCACACATTACTTTTCATATTGGGCATTTTAAAGAATTTGAACAATCCACAGTTTCGGAGGATATTTTGTGCTGCGCGATCCTGCATGACCTCTTGGTCTATCGCGCTATGCTCACGTTCCCTCCATGAGATGGTCATCCTGAGAAATTTCATCAAAATTTGCATTAGAAACACTTTTTTGGGTTACGGACTTGCGCATACGCGACTTTTCCTGTGCACAGTCGCGTGTATACGCGACTTGCCTTCATTAAACCCGCGTATGCGCAGATACGCATTTTTTAAGAAGGGTTTCCAGGCAAAAAATCACTTAATTTTAATTTTCAAACGGACAAAATGAATAAACAGGATGATTAAGGAGCCTACCCGAAGTTTCGCTGAATTCCGACGGTCGGTTGTTCCTGATTTGACGAAACAAGTTTTTAGCTCCAGAGCTCTTTTTCCAAATCAGCTATGCAATAATGAACCAATTGAGAGGTAATTTGTGTATTTATGGCTAAAAATTGAAATTTTTTGCAAAAATTTCCTTATGCTTATTTTTTCGATCTATCTTATGCTGTATAACTCGATTGCTTGGAAGTGCCCAGTTTGGTATGTTTTCAGGTACATTTTGACGATTTTGAGATTTTTCCTGGTTTTTTATCCATGATTTCAGACTCTTCACGGCAGGTATATGATCTTCACTGGCATATAGGTTAGGGAATCACTTTCCGTTACATCTTGCATTCTAGCCTCCATACTGATCACTTGCCTTAGGGTCGATCCCATCAGGTCATGAGTATTACACCCATTTCACTCGCCGATTTTTAATCATGACTTGATGGTAGAGCCTTCCTTTACATGGGCTTCCTAGTTAGTTCCTCGCTATCACTTGTTGCCCATGCTGCTTTTGATGTAGGCTCGTGAGTCCTCTTTAGTCCCGCCATGTCTTCTGTGTTGAAGCTTCATTCTTCTCCTTCATCACTTATCATTTTTCTGGCTTATACCCTAGAGGCTCCCTGGTGTCGTTAAGTTGTATTACCGCATTGCATATTGGCTACTTGTTTATCCTGGCCTTTAGCCGGCTTCATTTGGACTCGATGTTTAAGCCAACTTTTGACCTTGACTTTCTGTACAAGTTAACCATTGCATGCACTTAGCTATCACGACTTGACACCTTTGTACCCATGGATGGAACGTTCCTTTGAGTATCACTGACCAGTTTTCACCACCTTGCATTGAGCATAGGATTGTTCCAATCCCAGGAACTAGTGCATCTGCTTTCTTGATACTCGTTCTATCCATTGTATCATAGCATTCTTTTATTCTTTTTCAGGCTTATTATGAAAAAGACAAAAAATCAAATATACCAAAAAGAGCGGGAACGGGATGTATCTTCGTTATTTTGATGGCAGTACAGAGTCAGTTTGTCGCCTTTGAACAAAGCACATATACTTATATATATTTCCTTCATTTGGGATGGTTCTAGTTTTGACCTAGGTTCAGCCTTTACCATGTTTCACTTGTCAGTTCTCCCCCGGTTGGTTATCTCTTCCAATCATATGGAGAGTTTGTTTTTCCTCCTGCAAGACAGACTTATACAGTGTCACTTTTTACTGCCATGGTCATCACAGAGTCGTGTTTTTGTTCAAGGGAAGTCTAGCCTGAGTCGGCCATTCTGCGGTGTCTCTTGACTCATTATTCAGTCGTCCTTCCCGGTCTTGTCAGTATCATGTTCTATCACATCAGATGTTTTGATCTTCTGCTCGTGCTGGTTTGAGAAGGTCCCCATTGACTTCTTGCCGGCGGGTTTGTCTCTTATCGACTACGACACATTGCTTTTAGAGCAAGCCTAGAGCCGCACCTTGGGCCTATTTTCATTATTGATAGGTGACCTCGTGCTCAGCATTTGATCATCATCATGGGTCTTTGACCGAGTGGTTTCCCCTGTGTTCGACGTCAGCACACATTATCACACTTGGGATTCGTGCAGTACCTGGATTTCCATTTGACCCTATCGGTGGATTTCTCGCCTCTGTGTCAGCCTTCATTATTGGTTGGTTCAGAGGGTTTCTTCCGTGCGCTAGCTTCATCTTGTGCACGTCGGAAACGTACTTCGGTTTTGGTTCCATCACTCTCCTTCGTCCGATTCCTTCCAAATCTTGGCCTGCGGGTTACACTCGCGCTGGACTGATGTGGGATGCCCTAATGCCTTCCTTCCAGCAGATCTTTTCCCATCGACTCCGACTCATTGCTCTGGGAACAAGATCTAGAGTCTTTTTGTCAGTACCTTAGGGTTTGCAGTCATCAGTGGCAGACTCTTCGCTATCGACAGTGGGGATTCATCATTTCCTCCTGATTGGTAGATTCTTTCAAGTGTTCGACTTTTCTTTCAAGTATTCAACTTCAACCTGCTGATCACTGCAGATTACTGGCACTTGACAGACCATGGCACATTAACTGAGCAAGATTCAGATAACTGGACATCATGCTGTGAATCCAACGATTTCATATGGTCGACTCACTATTTATTCCTATCAGTAAGGAATTCTGCTCCATAGTGATCGGTGAAGACCTCGGGTTGCATCAGCATTCTTCGGTTCACTTTTGACAGTCCTTTCAGTATCTGCCAGTGATGCCGTCCACCCTTATATGTTGCAGTTCAGCACAGCAGCATCTTATATGTTGGTCCCCGAGTTGCGTGACTGTACCGTTTGATCCACCTCTTATGATCCGGTACTTGGAGATTCAGTTACTTGATCAGACATCTGGTTGCACCATACTTGATCAGCTTTCTATATGTGATACTTGGACATTGATTCAGACTTGTATTTTCCGGGCCCTGCTCAGATGATTCACTATGTACTTTCAGTTCAGTTATACTTGTATACATGTTGGATCTATTCAGTACTTGCTATATATGATGTATTTTTGACTGAGCATGGGTATGCCTGCCTCAGCATTGTGTTGACTCTCTGGTTTCTTTCATTGGTTTTTGGCAGGCTGAACTCTGGTGAAGTCCGCTCTTGTCATTGCGAAGTTCTTTCTATGTGCATAATACATTTCGGCCATCATGTACCCCTTCTGACCTCATATATTAGGGGGCATCTATTATAGCATCATTTCTCACCTTGACATGATTCATGATTGCTACATGGCTTTATGGGCACCCATTCCTACATACTTGGACAAATTCACTCAAAAACAGTGTAAAATCCTCCATACGCGACTATGCCCATGTTTTTCCACGTGTATACGCGAGTACAGCTAGAATTTTCTGCGTATGCCATTAAAATGATTAAAAAATATATAAAAATCCCTAATTTCGCGCTGGGTTGATGGTTACTCAGGTAGTTCAACCACCCCAGCCCGTGGCCAACTGTTTCCAACTGCTGAAACTACTTGGAGGGACTATAAAAAGCCCTCATGTGTATGGCCTAAGGGAGAAAGAGAATTATTGATATTATACTCTGTTGGTATTCCCTATCCAAGTCTGATTCCCCGTGCCTCCTGCACTTTCCCAGTTCATTGTAGGAAACCCTTGTTTCCTTGAGATACACATCCCTTTATATGTTATCTCGTATGCACCAGTTTGGAAGTAGTCTTAGCGAGGCAAGGGCTGGACGGATCCGGACGAGGGTCTGCGAAGGCCTTGGAAGGATCAGGTGATCTCTCCACTTGATTACTTTTGTACGTACTATTTATAATACAGAAGTATCATGCTGTTCCCGAAATAAACGTGTTAGTGTATGCTTTTATGTATGAGAATATTTGTTTTACAAGCATTCGTTATGATTTATTTAATGTTTTATATGAATCTCACTAACACTTAGAGTAGAAATATGCTGTACAACTTGTCCTTTGTGCTGGTTTCTTCTTGTATTTCAGGTTAAGGAGGAAGGACGGTTGTAGGGAGTTTGGACTCCACGTGGATCTACTTCAAACGTAGGACCAACGGGTAAACCTTTCATTCTACTCTATTTGGTTTTTCTGAACGTGCATGGTTGTGTGAGTCTCTGTTAAGTAGTACGCCCCTGCTCTGTGGAGGTTGAATCCCAACCAACCTCTAGGGTGTTAATTCCCTGAAACAGCAGCTCTAAAATCAAGATATTTCCAGGCAAAACTTTAAACATAAACAAGAACCTAGAGAAATCTAAACAAGCAGAGCTAGTCAAGATATTACAGAGACATTCTTCTGCATATGCATGGGAGTACACTGATATGAAAGGGATAAGCCCCAATACTTGGACTCATCACATCTATGTAGAGGAAATTTGTAAGCCAATCAGACAACCTCAAATACGGATGAATCCAAATCTTAGGGAAATTGTTAAAGAAGAATTGCATAAGTTGTTAAATGATAACTTTATCTATCCCATTTCAGATAGTCAGTGGGTTTCTCCTTTGGTAATTGTGCCAAAGAAAAATGTTAAATGGAGGGTATGTATTGACTACTAAGAATTAAACAAAGCTACTCTTAAAGATCATTTTCCCCTACCTTTCATAGATCAGGTATTAGATACATTAGCTGGAAAAAAGTACTTCTCATTTTTAGATGGGTTTAGTGGTTATAATCAAATCCAAGTAGCACTTGAAGATCAAGACAAAACCACATTTACATGTCCTTGGGGTACCTATGCTTACCGAGTATTTCCATTTGGATTATGCAATGCACCTGCAACATTTCAAAGGGCAGTATTAGGAATATTTTCGGATCTAATACATGATTGTGTAGAGGTATATATGGATGATTTCACAGTTTATGGAAACACATTTGAAGAAGCCTTAGCAAACTTGGAATTTTTTTTAAAGAGATGTAAAGAAGAAAATCTTTCACTAAGTCATGAGAAGTGTTTTATGATGTTTTATGAAGGAATTGTTTTAGGACATCACATTTCAGGGGATGGGATTAGAGTTGATGAGTCAAAAGTTGAAGTCATATCTAACTTATCTATTCCAAGTTGTCAAAAATATGTTAGGAGTTTTCTCGGATTTACAGGATATTATCGAAGGTTTATAGAAAACTTCACCAAGATAGCATCTCCACTTTTCAAATTACTTACCAAGGACTGTGAATTCAAGTGGAATCCTGATTGCCAGTTAGCCTTTGAGACCCTGAAAATAAAAATCTCTGAAGCACCTATTTTAAGGGGCCCTAACTAGAAGTTACCTTTTCATATTTTAACAGATACCTCAGATACAGCTCTAGGAGCAGTATTGGGACAAAAAGACCTGATTCCTTATGCTATCTATTATACAAGTAAAAATTTGACTCCCTCAGAGTTAAATTATATTGTAACTGAAAAAGATTTTTTAGCTGTTGTTCATGCCATAAACAAATTCAGACACTATATAACAGGCTATGAAACTTTTGTTCACATAGATCACTCTGCAATTAGATATCTAATGAATAAATTAATTACTAATGGCAGATTCATAAGATGGTTATTGATTTTACAAGAATTCAACATTACCATTCTAGATAGGCCTGGAAAACAAAACACAGTAGTTGATTTCCTATCTAGACTCCAAAACATCAAAGACAATACCCCAGTTGAAGATCAATTCCCTGATGAATATCTTTTTGCAATTTATACTCAAACTCCTTGGTTTGCTAAGATTGCTAATTATTTAGTTTCAGGGAAATTTCCTTCAATAATGAATGCAAGAGACAAAAGAAAGATCATTTATGACAGTGAAAAATATTCATGGATTGCTAATGAGTTATACAAAACAGGTACAAATTTTATCATTAGGAGATGTGTTCGGGAAGATGACATGCCTGAGATCCTCAAGGCATGTCATGATGAACCTTGTGGCGGACACTTTGTTGATAAAAGGATAGCCTATAAGATCCTTCATTTAGGATATTATTGGCCATCCATTTTAAAGATGCTAAATAGTATGTCAAAAGGTGTGACAGTTGCCAAAGGATAGGGAAACCTTCTCCTACAGGTGAGATGCCATTGCAGCCTCAGGTACATATTGAACCTTTTGAAAAATGGGCTTTAGATTTTGTAGGACCTATTGATCCTCTATCAAGGCAAAAGAAATATATATTAGTTTTCACTGATTATGTTACCAAATAGGTAGAGGCCAAGCCATTACTTTCTTCTACTCATTTTGGTGTCCCAAGGGAAATTGTTACAGATCAAAGAGCTCAATTTAAATCAAATCTAGTGGAACAAATGATGGAGAGGTACAAAATCAGACACATAAAACATACTCCCTATCATCCACAAGAAAATGGTCAAGTGGAATCTACCAATAAAGTCATTGAATGGATCCTAACAAAGACTGTCCATTTACATAGAAGAGATTGGGCATACAGGCTTCCTGAAACTTTGTGGGCCTATAGAACTACATGGAGAAGCACAACAGGCCATACTCCTTATGAAATTTTTTATGGAAAACAAGTTTTTTCTCCCATAGAGTTTCAGATCCAAACTTTTAAAATGGCAGTTCAGCTAGGACTTGATCTAATAGAGGCACAAAAGCACAGATTGGAGCAGATTAATGAATTGGATGAGATCAGACAAGATGCAGTTCAGAAAACAAGTATAGTCCAACAGAAAAGGACTAGATGGCATGATAAGTATATCAAGGAAAATAAGTTCAAAGAAGGTGACTGGGCTCTCTTGTTTGATTCAAAGTTCAAGGATTTTCAAGGTAAATTCCAAACACATTGGCTTGGGCCATATGAAATTATAAGAATTTTTGACAATGGAGCAATAAAAATCAGGAAAATAGATGAAGAGAAGTTCACTTTTCTTGTAAATGGTCATAGATTGAAGCTGTATTATAAGCCACTTTCAAGAGAAGAATTTGTCAAGAGATTCCAGGAAAACAGTGATATGAAGTTAATGAAGAAGAATTTTTCTTCTTCATCAACTTAGTTGAATTTTCTGAATTCAAAAGCATAAAAATAAATAAAAATAAATAAAGTATAAACATGAAAACTAATCACTGATTAGCATGTTTATACAGAAAAGATAAAGTGAAAATCAGAATCCTTCTGACACTGTAGATTTTCAATTTTTTTTTTTTTTTTCTGCAAGCAGTCATTATCAAATCATAAGTTTCATTCCATCATGTCTCACTTCATTCATATTTCATTCGCTCCATTCATTCATATTTCATTAATTCCATTCATCCATATTTCATTCACTCCATTCCATGGTCCATTTCATTTCCATCTCAGATTTCTAAATTTGATCTCTTTCTACAGATTGTGTTACAAATCATGAGTTGCAGACCGCTTTTTATTTTTCATTGCATTTCACAATTGTGATTCATTTCATTCCATTACATTTCACTTCACTCCTGATCCATTTCACTATATTTCATGATCCATTTCATACAACATTCCATTCCATGTTTCAAAGTTCCTACAAGTACATTCCGTAGCCAGTTAGACATTCAGCCAACTAGACATTCTGCAGCCAGATATCCAGAAGGCAACTTTCCAGTAATCATTTGATCAGCAGCAAATTGATCCTACACACCTGTGACAACAATAAAAATAAAAGGATTTATGAAGACTGAAGAATCAATGATTTCCAAAGGAGGACAAAGCATATCAAAACCACAAAAAAAAATAAAAAATTAAAGGAAATGCAAAGCTAAAGTTGTAAAATTATTGTGATGACAGAATATGAAGTTATAGTATAGTTAGGTTATGTATGATTCAAAAAGTTGTTTTAATTATTCGTGTTGATCATGCCTATTAAACCTATCATAAAAACTTTGGACAAAATCCTTTCCACTTCGCCATTTCAAATCATTATGTAAAACTTAACGGTTAAAGTACTAAAGTGAGCTATTTGGTCACGTCACTAGCCGAAGTATTCAATGATAATTTTGAATTTCTTACGAAATGTTTCCGCGGTCATTTCTCCCATGATGGCTCTCAAACTCATTAATTCGTGTAAATCACCCTCACCACATTTCACTCATTCTATAACCTCTCCATATCATCCTTCCGTAGCTAATTACTACTGCATAAATAGAGAAAGCACCTTTGGGGTAAAAAAAACTCTTTAACAACCATTTTCACCGTGGATAGAAGATCAGTAAATTGAAGGCTGAGAAGAGAAGCCATGGGTCTCATAGTAAGATCCGAACCAGATGGAACCAAGTACTTAGAGGGTTACCCACAAATTAGAGAAATGCTACAACATGCTGGTTGGTTACAATTCTTGGAAAAATTTAATGTTTTTCATAAAGAGGTAACTAAAACATTTGCACGGTCCTTCAATGGAGCAGAGGTAGAAATAGGAGATATTAAATTCACTATTACAGAAGCTTTCATTGCAGAAGCAACGGAATTACCCAGGAAATGAGAACGGTGGTTCAAAAATAGGGAATTTCATAATGAGGCATGGAGGCAAATGCTCAAAACACCAGGTATGGATGTTTCCATTTTTAAGAAGGGCATTCCTAGCTCAACACTGAAGAATAAATGGCGGAATATGTTGCTCATTTTGCAAAATTTTATAACTTGTGAGGGAAGGTTCGGTACCCTCTATGTTTATCATATTCGGTTAATGATGCATTTCTTAGATGAAAAAATAAATTTACCCTTTTTCCTTCTTCATAGTCTGAAGAGAATGGCCTCTAATGTACAAAAGAGGGTTCAATTCCTGGAAACCACTTTGTACCACCACAGCCTAGTTAAAATCCTAATTGAACATCATTTGAGAAAAGTGGGAGACAATTGGGATGATTTTCTAGTGAGGAATCACTTTGAAGAACCCAAGGAACCTCCATTAGAAGGCAAGCTTACAAGAATAAGCAGGAGAAGGAAAATTTCCAAAGCTGTTGAAACTAAAAATGGTAAGTCTATACAAGAGGACAGTGAGGAGATAATTTCTGAGAAATTGACTAAAATTAGGAAACAACTTAAAAAGGAGAAGATGATAAGAAGGTATGCCAAGGAGAGCGGTGAAGGACCATCTCAACCAAGACGAAGCCACATACTTAGAGGTATATCGAATAAAACAGGGATTAGACAAATGGGAATCATAAACATTGAGGATGAAGAGACACCAACTGCTACATCACCTGAGTACCAATATGAAGAGGATCTTGATGAAGAAACTTCGGAGATAGACCCAGCTCAACAACAAATTTATAATTATATTGAGACATTAGAGAAGAGAGCCTCAGAAAGTAGAGACAAAACTCCTAGCCCACCAAAATATGCAATTGATGTACTAAGAAGAGACAAATATGAGTTAGAAGTACTCAATAGGCATATCAAGAATGAGAATGACATTTTAAGGGAGCAGGTTAAGCTGAAAAGTGATATGAATACAACTCTATCTCTGCAAATGGAAAAGTTGTACAAGGCTAGTGAGAAATTGAAGAAGAAAAACAAAAAGTTGAGCAGGGCACTTATAAATTTGAGATTCAAGCTGTTCATAAAGAAGCCTAGGAGGCCATTAACTATCAGGCAAAGCAAAATAAGGAGCCTAGATTTCCTAGCATAAGACTCATAATATATGAGTTGATTGCATGAGGACATGCAAAAACTTTGCAGTGGGGGTATGTTGAGCCCTAAAGATGTCCTTTCCCTTCACCAAATTTCACTTCATTTCCTTTGTCCCTTATCAATTACAGGATTAAATGGTCAATAGGATTTGTTAAAGACACTTTAGGAATGTATACAATGACTGACTTGCTATATTTTCATGGTTTTGTTGTTGTAGTAATTTTTTACTAGACTCAGCTACAGAATGCAGCCATTCTGTAGCTAGTCGCCTATTCTGCAGCTATCTTCATGTTCTCATAGGTTACATGTGTCACTTCAGAGAAAAACACATATGGATGAATTCCACAATACTCCCACATCATTTATTGCTCTCTACAAAGTTTGAGCAAGAATATACAGGTGGTTATGCACATGGAAGAGATCAAAGCTAAGAAGCAGATTCCTACCAGGACAGGGACTCTACAGATGTCTCCAGCAAAGTACGAAGCTTACATAAGAGTTCTAATTTGATTTTGATGCAAAAATAAACTTTTTCTTGTTTATTCTCAAGGGTATTTATGTATTTATTTTATAAGAATGACTCGGGAGACCGAGGGACAGTTATCTAGATTGATGTTTTGTTGCTAGATCTCAAAAGACCATAATACTCTATTTTTTAAAATACTTTTCCTTTAATGAAAGAAGCACCACTTTATTGCAAGATCTGAGGCAATATTAAGGAGATTTGTATGCTAATCTGGTGGTAGAGGGCCCCTACTACTCGAGAAGCTTTGTGCACATTGTTTATATAAGTAACTTTAGCCTTGTTGCATTCCTAGTTTAAGTAATTTTCCGAACTTTGTGTTTTATACTCAGTTGCATTGGATGCTATAGTATAGTCTTGTTCTTATGAATTATTCCAAAATATCAATAATATTGAATGAGATATAACTGTAGTATTTTAGGAATTAGTTTCCTTTTTCTAAACTTTACGTTTTTGTGCTCAATTACATCAATTATTACAGCTAGACTTGTTCTTCCGAAATTTTCCAAAACATCACTAATACTGAACGAGATAGGGTTGTAATATTCTAGAGATTAGTTTCATTATAGTGTAGTTGTAATACTCCAAAGATTGATGGCGCGCTAGTTTAGTTTCTGTTCAATGTATTTCAAGTTAGATTAATGGCACTCTAGTTCAGTTTCTGTTCACTGTATTTCAAGTTAGATTAATGGCACTCTAGTTCAGTTTCTGTTCACTGTATTTCAAGTTATGTTAATGAAATTCTAGTACAGTTGTGGTCACTGTATTTCAAGCTTGAATGATTGCATTTTAGTTCAGCTTTATCTATTGTATTTTTAATTTTAGTAGTCAGTTGTATGCTAGATTTGTTCCATTAGACTTCAAGGCCTTCATTATTTACAAACTACTCTTGTTATTAATCTCTTCCAATACATCATCATATGGACAGGAATTAGTGATATCAGTTCAAGACCTTGACTGTTCTGCAATCTCTTATAATTTTACAAATAGCATTTTCCAAAACTATTCCAAAGGATTCCTAACTTTTGAATGAGGCTTAGTAGTGACAATTTGAGTTGAAGAATGGATTAATTTCAGTGTCATAAGTTAATTTAGAGTAGAGTTCCTTACTATGCTACAAATAATCTTTTCCAATTGTGTTCCAATAAATTTCTAACCATGGATGAGATTTTTTTGATATTGTAAGTCATTGTTTACTTAGAATAACCTCATTGCATGAAACTTATCCTTTTTCTCAAGATATTCCAACATATTTCTAATGAATGAATGGGACTGAGTTCATGTTATGAGTTATTTAGTTCTTTCTATGAGTTATTTTTCTTGTTAAAGTATTGAATTTTCTGTTCTCAAGTGCCATACATAATTTAGGATAGGTTTTTCTCTGTTTTGGTGTGACGAAAAAATTATCTTTGCCAAAGCTTAGTTCTTTTTCTCTTAGAATAAAAACACAAAACCAAAAACATTGGAAAAAAACACTAAACACAACGTAGTGAGAATCAAATACCTAGGCACATATAGTGCACTTCACTTCAACAGTTTACTAGCCCTGGTTGACAATTTATGACCTCAATTTAGGAACACTGAGTTGAGCAGACACATGCATTTCTTCAAAAATTCCATTCCATTTTTTGTTGCTCTTTGTGAGAGTGAAATTTGTTGCACTTTCTCTTGTAATTTTGATAGAACATGTTGCAATTCTTCATCTTCATGAGTCATAGTGGAGCCTTCTGAAGGCTTAACGGTTGTTGAATTATTTTTATGAGGCATATTTTAGAACCCAATACCTATATATATTCTAAAATATGCCCTTGGAATCAATTCAAATTGATTCTTCAAACAAGACATGAAATTCGCAAAAAAAATACACACCTTTTTCTTTCTTTTGAGGAGCTCGATATTGAAATTGGATTATCTTTGTAATTGCAGAAGTTTAATATTTGAATTTCGGTACCCACGTAGCCTTCTAAATTATGTTTCGAATGCCAAAGGTCTGACCTGATTTGGATTCTCCAAGACCAAGTTGTGTCCCATCTCCCACAATGACCTAATTATGGACTGGTTCAGTATAGTGAAATTGTACGATTTTCCACGTGTCACTGTTTCTTCCTTTAGCTCTGAAATCAATAGACAGGAAACTAAAGTCCGTTTACTAGCGACCAATTTTTACTGCACTCCTATCCAATGCTCAGATAGAGAGTTATGAATATTTTCCCACGATCACCTCTTTCAGATGAAATTCAGGAGCCTGAAAAAGCACTACCTTCCACAGATCATATATCCGAAAATATTGCGAACCAAGATCTGAAATTTTTTTACGATGTTCCTTAGGATTTCTACTTCGTACCCTATGAATTTTAGCTTCTAAAACTTTGTAGAAAAAACGTTATAGCGAAAATTCCACGATGACCTATTTGGAGCAGCGAAACCCTAGAATCCAAAGCTCTGATACCAAATGTTGTGTAACCAGCTCCAAAAATAGAAGAAGAGAGATATCAACGCCTTAGAAATAAGACACTTCGAGGGGGAAACCTCTAATACATTACATAAATGAACAATTCTTGGATGATACAATTTACAAAACCTCCTTTCTATATATAGGAGTCCATGTGGCCATAATGTAATCCTAGTGGGCCACAATGTAATCCTAGCTGACCTAACAATAATAATTTAAGGGCACAATAATAACAAAATGGGGGCTACAAGGGTACAATAATAAAAATAAGGGACTACACTAGTAATATAGGGACCTAACATATATGTATTATACATATCATGTTTAGGATTTTGAGATGGGAAATATTGTGGGGCCTATGTATCCCATGTAAATATATGTTAAATATACCATTCCTATGTATATATATTTTTAGGAAAGGCTTCCTATGTGATTTTAGGTTGGAGAGACTATATTAGGTTCCTTTGGGATACATACACAAAAAAAAGGTGTGTTCCTAATGTTAATCATGTAATTGATTCGTATATGATCCAGTTGGAGCCCAAGGGAGACATATAAGTTAAACCAGTGGTAATTTTGGATAGGAAGATCAAGGTAGTCTAGAATTAAGCCATCTCCTTGGTAAAGGTGTATTGTACACAATTTTATCCCGAGGATGATACATGGGATCATGAATATCCCATAAGGGAGGAGTACCCTCATATTTTTTTATATATGTATATATTTCATTAAGGACAATGAATAAATAAGAAAGGGAACGTAACACCCCTAGGATGACCCCTATATATATTATAAATATCACGTTTAGGATTTTGAGATGGGAAATATTGTGGGGCCTATGTATCCCATGTACATATATGTTAAATCTACCATTCCTATGTATATATGTTTTCAGGCAAGGGTTCCTATGTGATTTTAGGTTGGAGAGATTATGTGCTAAATGTGAATGATCCTAGATATGTAAATATGTAATCACGTTCACAATAATAAAATAAATCATTACTGTAGAAAAAGTCACATAAGAGATATGGAAGGTTACGAATTCATGAGTGAGAAAGGGGCCTAAGGGTTATGTGGTGAGGGGGTTATAGTGTTATTATTAATAAAGTGATTTTAAATATTTTGTTGTTGCTGTTAGCCGGGCCCTCGCATCTCTGTTGTTGTTGTAGTGCCCTATCTGTTTCCTGTTTCTTCCAGTTCGTGTATGGCCCCTCCGGAGTCCTCCCTGGAGGTGGGCTCTGTTGTGGATTAGGCCCAAGTCTTTTCTGCCTTGATCGAAACCCTTGCTCCTCCAAGCCCTAGGTCGGCGATATCCAAATTTTGAAGAAGCTCGATGGAATCTAGGAGTTTTATTCTTGTCACTGAACTGTTTTATTCTTGTCAAGTGACTAAAGGAGTCATGTTATCAAACTTTTCCATATTGTGATTCCAAGTTTCTTGAAAATAAACTCCAAGTATGATGATAAGAATGAGGCTTCCTCTAATCTGTCATAGCCTCATTGTATTCAAATCTAGTTTGCAGTGACATATCAACCCCAGGGTTATTTTTCACATTGTATATTTCTCGATATTTCTAGCAATATTTTTCAGGTTGGCTATAAATCATGTATTAGATCGCACATCTTCATCTCTAGGCATTTCTTTGTTTCTATCAGCCACATTTCATTTATGTATGTTTACAGCAATAGCTACATGTAGAGGTTTGTTGTTACACCAAAACTCACAAGTGTTGTTAAACTTCCAAACCATAACTAGGATACCCAGGGTTGAAATTATGGATTCTATAATATCCCAAATGGGGAAATTTATGCAATGTCGGGAATATCTTGAGATATTCCTATTTTCCAACTCCGGGAGTGTTAAAAATCAACACTGAACTATTTCAGAGATTGAATGTTAGGGGAATTTACTGGATATGTCACCTTCACAAGGAAGGATGAGATCCAGAGGCTACTTGGCCCACTAGCAGACTCTGCCATAGAACTTGTCGAAGGCTAATAATTTCCTTCAAGGAATTTCTACAACAGTTGTCCATGAGGACGTTGTATAAGGAAGCCCATGTGAAAATAAGGCAATCCAGCACTGGTATGCCTTAGAAAATATCTGATGCCAACTCCCTGCAGAATATAAGCTCAAATAAATAACCTTAAGTAGGTTATTCAGATCTCCCACCAACAAGTATACCGAAATAAGGCTCAATGAGAGAATGTCCAGCTGTATTAAACTTCCAATGTGAACAGCAGTGAAATAATGCATCATATAATTTCAGAAGAGTACAAATCTGATACATAATTTGTAGCAGCAAATATTATACAAGATCCTAGAGGAAAAGACCTCTCAAGGTGAGTCCAAATCAGCCTCTACGGAAAACATACATAAACAAGATAATACATTGTTGCATAAACCGAGCTACTCTATAACTCCGCAATATATAGGAGAAAATGACTGAAAACTGAGATACATGAGATGATATGACAATATGTGCTCAAATAAATATGGGGGAGCAAGATATCAACCCCAGAAAACATTATGACATCAATCCTCTAAGGGATTGGTTAAAATACATAAAACATAAAATTTTCGGAGTTGTAGTGTGGTTGCTACAACTCAAATATAACATAACATAGGAGAAGGGAATAGATGCTGAAATAGCAATGAAACCTCATCCAATTATCTCCAAAGTGAAGGGACTAATCCCCTTACTGAAGATTGCACTCCCTAGTGCACAAAATGAACTCCTCCGGCAAACCCTCTCTGAATATAATGTTGTAAGAGGAAGGGACTATGCCGGGAATGAGAAGAAACATGTGGCCCAATGCCAAGATCTGCAATAGAATCTCTATAATCTCCTTTTTTGATCTCCTAGAGAAAGAGATGACCCCTTCTCTACAAAACAACTCCAGAAGTGAGATGGTGATGGTCACTCACTGCAACACCAACAACTCCAGCATCCTCTTGCTGCAAGAATAACGCAGTAGCTGCAAATGACTACTTTGGCCTCAAGCCAAGATGTGAGGAAGATGAAGTATAATCTCTCCATGGCCTCCCATGGAAGAGAAGGGAATTCCTAAACAGGAATCCCTCTTGTGCTAAGCAGCACAAAGTTGAAGAGAGCTTCAACCTCCAACTTATTTCCAAAAATATGATCCTCAACAATGGCTCTCCTTCATATTTTATGCAAGGCATTCATTGACCCCACTCACATTAGGGTTTCCCTCATTTCAAATTTCCCTCCATACAGCTACGCAATATTCTTGTGCAAGCTTCCCCTCTTGGGCACATTGTTGACGTTAGTCAACCATGGTCTAGCTCACTTGCTTTAGGCCCCTTTTCATGCTTGGGCTGCTAACTTAAGCCACTTAAGTGACTTTTTGTACCTTAGGAGTGATTATTAATTGGATGCATGGGCTCCCTCACCCATTTTATTACTTTTATTAAAATTAAAGAAAGATTAATGTTCCAAATACTTATTTGCAAAATTTGGAACATTACAGTGTGTATAAATATCACGTTTAGGATTTTGAGATGGGAAATATTGTGGGGCCTATGTATCTCATGTACATATATTTTAAATCTACCATTCCTATGTATATATGTTTTCAGGCAAGGGTTCCTATGTGATTTTAGGTTGGAGAGATTATGTGCTAAATGTGAGTGATCCTAGATATGTAAATATGTAATCACGTTCACAATAATAAAATAAATTATTACTATAGAACAAGTCACACAAGAGAGAGGAAGGTTAGGAAATCATGAGTGAGAAAGGGGCCTAAGGGTTATGTGGTGAGGGGGTTATAGTTTTATTATTAATAAAGTGATTTTAAATTTTTTGCTGCTGCTGCTAGCCAAGCCCGTGCCTCGCTGTTGCTGCCGCAGTGCCCTAGCTGCCTCCTCCTACTGCTAGTTCACACATGGCCCCTCCGGAATCCTCCCTATAGGTGGCCTTTACTGTGGATCAGGCCCAAGTATTCTCTGCCTTGATCAACTCCCTTGCTCCTCCACGCCCTAGGCATATGATCTCCAAATTTGTGAAGAAGCTCGATGGAATCCATAAGGTTGCCCTTCCTCCAACCATTCTGCGCACGATTTCCCCTTCTCTTTCCGATAAGGGCCTCATTGGAAAATTTACTGGACTTTTTACCTCTTCGAAGACTGTTCAAAAATGGGTTGAGCGCAACTGGTCAGACAAAATCAACGGCAAAGTCTCCCTTCAATTCTGTGTCATACGGTATTTTAATTTTCATTTTGAAATAAAGGAAGACAAGGACTTGATCTTTAGGAATGGACCATATTTTATGGACACTAGAGACCTATATCTCAAAAAATAGATGTCATATTTTGACACAAAACTTGATCTACCAAACGTTGTCCCTGTTTGGGTGCGCCTTCCTCATCTTCCCTTACACTGTTGGGGAGATTATTCTGTTTGAGCTATTGGAAATGTTGTTGCAAAATTTATAGATCGAAGTGAGCCAAAAGATAACATGCAAGCCCGCGCCAAGATCTGTGTCGAGGTGGATCTGGGAAAAGGTCTCCCCGAGGCGATCAAGTTAAAATTCAATGAATGGACACACATCCAGCAGCTCAACTATGAACAAATTCCATTTAAATGCAAGGTATGTCACAAATATGGCCACTTTGCAAATCATTGCTCTAAAATTGTTGATATTGAAAATCCGAAGATTGGCTCACAATGGGAAACCATCAAGAAAAATATTGGATGAGGGCATGCCCCTTGATTGGATGCTTTATTCATAGCATTCGAGGGCTATATGGTTCTTTGTAGGGATTTCAAGTTTACATCAAATTTTTGGAAATATTAATTCAAGGGATTTAAATCCAATCTCAACTATAGTACAAAATTTTATCTATAGTCAAATGGAAAAAAAAAAGGATCAATCAAGTGATAAACGATATATTGAGGATGTATGTGATGGGAAAACCATGAAAATGGTAACACTATTTGTATTTGGTGGATTTTTTCCATAACAGCAAGTATCAAGCATCTTTGAAGATGATCATGTTTGAGTCTCTTGTATGATAGGAAGTGTGACACACCTATGAGTTGGGATAGCCAAGTGGGGCCATTGTTGGGCCAAATTTTCTTAGGGAAATGGAAGAGAAAGTAGTGAATATCAGGTAAAACTTGGAGGATTTCCAATATAGGAAAAAAAAATGAAAACAAGAACAACAAAAATATGGAATTCAAATTTGTGATCATGTCGTTCTGAAAGTGAATTCTAGGAAGAGTCTGATAAAATATAGTAGCTTCTCAATGTTAGAAACTAGATTTTGTAGTCAATTTGTGATCCTAGAGAGGATTGAACCAATTTCATATATGGTTACATTGCCACCATCTATGCATGTTCATAGTGTGCTTCATATTTATTTACTTAAAAAAAAAATCCTAATGTCCTAGGGCGGGGCAGCTCAATTGGTGATCAAAGTAATGTGAAATATGTTAAAACTGAAAGTTCCAGGATCCAAAAAGGTTTAATAGTAGTTATGTGTCAAGGGATGTATTAGGTTCTTCTGGGATACATACAAAAAAAAAGTGTTTTCCTAATGCTAATCATGTAATTGATTGGTATATGATTCAGGTGGAGCCCAAGGGAGACATATAAGTTCAACCAGTGGTAATTTTGGATAGGAAGATCAAGGTAGTCTAGAATTGACTGATATCCTCTCCCGAAGATGATACATGGGATCATGAAGATCCCATGATGGAGGAGTACCCTCATATTTTTGTATATATGTATATAATTCATTAAGGACAATGAATAAATAAGAAGGAGAATGTAACACCCTTAGGATGACCCTATACGTATTATACATAACATGTTTAGGATTTTGAGATGGGAAATATTGTGGGGCCCATGCATCCCATGTACATATATGTTAAATCTACCATTACTATGTATATATGTTTTGAGGTGAGGGTTCCTATGTGGTTTTAGGTTGGAGAGACTATGTGCTAAATGTGAGTGATCCTAGATATGTAAATATGTAGTCACGTTCACAATAATAAAATAAATCATTACTATAGAACAAGTCACACAAGAGAGATGGAAGGTTAGGAATTCATGAGTGAGAAAGGGTCCTAAGAGTTATGTGGTGAGGGGCTTAAGCATAGGAGTGTAAACCATTATCAAAATTACCATAATGTCAAAATTGCACATGTTTTTTTTCGAGATTTCTTAAAGTGCCCTCCTTGAGTGTCACTTGTCATTTTTGGAACATGCACATAAAGGTGAGATCTTTATTGTTATTATATCTTTCCATTCAATCATTCATACAATAATAAGTATTTCATTTCCTAGAGGGTGATGTGTAGGGATATAAATCCTTATGTTGGGATTAGAGTGTACCTAGAGACTCTTTAGAGTAATTAGATCTCCTAGAGCCATATGGCTCTAACACTTCCTAGCTAGCCTATGTTAGAGCCATGAAATGGTAGAGGTGTAGCCCGATGGATTGTAGAGGTAGAGAAAGGGGTACACTACTTTAGGTCATGCAGGGTAATGGGAAATGGGGGATTGTAGGTTGGAGTGTTACTAGGGATTGGAACCTTGGCATGGACCATGTTTGATACTAACTATGGGCCATCAATTTCTTTAGGGATCCTTTTTCCCTAGTGGAACCATAGGCCGACTTAGGGGTGACGCACTTGATCCAGACTTATCGAGGAACGCAATAAAATAAATAAATACACAAAAAGACAAGGATGCGGTAGAGATAAGAATTCATTTCATTAAAATCACATAATTGAAATATGCTTACAGAAAAAATGGAAATAAAATAGCTAGGGTAATGGTAGCTTATCATTGAGGAGAGATGTGGTAGCTACAGGCCTCATAACTATTTTACAATGAGGCTCAAAGGCCTATTTATTATTGAGAACCAATGAAAAATCCCAAACATCCAAAAACATAACCCTAGAAGATGAAACACCAAACTATTGGCCTTGTTGGGGCAAATTGGTACATTAATTTCCCACAACCGTAACTTTTTCATACAATCTTTGTTTGATGCATATGATACCTAATTAGAAAGATCTATGTAAGGAATAAATTACTGAAAATGAATATCAAGTATTCGACTCATATTTTCTTGGAACTCCTTTTCCCAAAAAATGTCGTCTAGTGCCTCAAAACGGCTCTGGATGTTTAGGACCAAACAAAATACCAAAAATAGTAAATTGTGCTACAATTAGGGGAACTAAAAAACTGAAAGAAAAAGTTGTGGGGGTCCAAGTGGAATAGGTGGGTGGACTCAATATCCACCTTTATCATTCCTCCCCCCTTAGGAATCAATTCTCCCCATTGCGTTGAGTTCCTCCATGAGATGAGGAAAATTCTACTCAACTTGCTCTCTACTGAGCCACTTGCCCTAATGAAGGAGTTGGCATGTTTTGACAACTCGATATATTTGGATCCTATGCTAGTGGGTGTTCTTGATATGTGTGTCCATGATCCGGTGAATTTTGGTTTGTTCCAGGTAGTCTTGGTTTAACTATGTTGGTGTGAGTTGTTCTGCCATGTCGGATGTGTCCAGTAGAGGTGGAAAGTAGGGCCAAAGGTAGTCTAGAGTAGACCAATGAATGTTGGAATACTGAGCTCAAAGGCATTGTACCCTACAACCTTGGTGATGGTGCATCGACCATATCAGAGTAGGAAAAGCTTGCGATTGGGTCTAGTGAGGCATTCCTTCTACAAATGTAGCCACACTTTGTTGCCCACCTAGAATTTGTATGGCACCTGATGATGGTCATGTCACTACTTGTACTTAGAATTGGCTCTATCCAATATATCATGAACCTATTGGTGGATGCGTTGAATTTAGATAATGAAGTTGTTTGCCTTGTCAGCTTTAGATTGGACATGAGATGAATCGGCTTGATTATCTCCAAATGGCATGGTTATGTCAATGGGACATAGTGGATGGAATCCCAAGCCCACCAGAAAGGGATTGTGGCCGGTTGAGCTACTGAGGGTCCAATTATAGTTGTGTTGTACATAAGGGAGGCTCTCATCCCATGTGTGTGGATGCTTTGAGTTGTACATGTGAAAAATGTGTATGATCATCTTGTTGATGACCTCTGTCTATCCATTAGTTTGGGGATGGAAAGTTGTGGAATTGATGAGCTTGGTATCTAGCATTGACCAGAGGCTAGACCAAAATGTGCTAAGGAACCTATTTTCCCAATCTAGGATGATATATTGTGGGATACCAAAGTTTACCTAGACTCATTCAAAGAAGGTATTAGTAGTGGATTTTCTTGTGACATTCTTCTTGCAGGCTGCCACAATGGCCATCTTCGAGAATCTTTCAACTACCACAAAAAATCAGTCATTTCCATGGTTACTAGAAGGAAGGCTTGACATGTAATCCATGGAGATGGATTATCAAGGTCAACTAGGGGTAGGTAGCGGAGTATAGAGGCCTTGCTTATTGATGGTCAGTTTGGCATTGGCACAAGCAATGCAGGATCTGATGTACTTCCTGACATCCTATCAAAAGTTCAGCCAATCGAAATAGTTCTGTAGTCCTACCACTATTTTCTCAACCCTAAAATACCCAGCAACCCAACTATAGTCTGATTCCTAAATCATCCTGGCACACTCGCTTTAGGTGACATAGCAGTGCATCCTTGAGGTGAAAATTTGGAACTTGGTTACCCTCCAAGAGCATCTTGTATGTGTGGAAAAATTCTATATTGCTCTTGTAGAGAAGCATCCAATCAGAAGTCTCATGCCCACTAGATTTAAGCATGGTGGTTAGCATCATGATCAATGGTCAGATGAGGAAGTCGAGAACATTATTGGTGTTTCCCTTCTTGTACTTGATGTTCAAATGAAACCGTTCCAAATATGTGGACCAATTTTAATGGTGATCTTTCTGCAACTTCCATTGTGTATGTATGAACTGCAGGGGTCAATGGTCTATGTGGATGACCATTTCCTTCCCCAAAATGTAATGCTTCCATTTTTGGTAAGCATGCATGATGGAATACATGTCTTTGTCATAAGTGGGATACTTCTAAACTGTGTCGGATAGTGTCTCACTGTTATATGCCGCTAGATGCCCCTATTGAGTAATATTTTCCCCAATAGCATATTCATAGGCATCGTTCTTGATCTCAAATGGTTTTTGTAATTCTGGTAATGTGAGCACTGGGGTAGAGCAGAGGTGATGTTTCAAATCTACAAATGCCTTATGTTGAGATTCAGACCAAATTAAACTTTTTTTCACTCCTGCCTTGGTGACTTGACTCAACGTCCAAGTGATATGATAAAATCCCAACACGAACCTGCAGTAGAAATTAGCATGATATAGAAAGATGTAGAGCTTTGTTAGAGTGACTAGGGCTGGCCAATCTCGAATGACTTGGATCTTGGCCGGATCCACATGCATCCCTCACTCATCAATAATCTATCCTAGATTCTGAACCTTGGTTATGATAAAAGTACACTTCTCCAAATTGGCACATAACTTGTGTTTCTACAGTGTTTGAAGGACCTGTCGGATGTGGTGGAGGTGCTCTTCCCAAGTCTAACTGAAGATCAAGATTTTATCCAAGTACACTACTAAAAATGGGTTGGCGAATGGATGCAATATTCCTTCCATCAGCGTCATGAAGGTTGCAGGAGAATTCGTCAACCCAAAATGCATGAATAACAATTCAAATAAGCCCTCATTGGCTTTGAAGGAAGTCTTCCACACATCATAGGGTTTGATTGGTACTTGGTGATACCCAGACTTCAAGTCGATCTTGCTGATATATTTAACCCCCTTGATTTGGTCCATAAGGACATCAAACTATGGGATCGGGTACCTATTTTGGACAGTGATATTTCTCAGCGCCCAATAGTCAATACAAAGTCTCCAAGTCCCATCCTTCTTTTGCACCAACATGATCGGGCTTCCACATAGCAATGAACTCAACCGGATGTGACCTTTCTACAACATCTCCTAAATTTTCCTCTTGACTTCATCGATCTCCCAAAAAGAATGCCGATATGTTGGTCCATTGGACAGAGGCGCACCTGGGGTTAGATCGATGGGGTGCTTGACATGACAGTGCAGAGGCATCCCTACAGGTGAGGTGAAGATGTCCCCGTAATCCTCCACGACCTTTTACATTGGTTGTTGGCATCTTGAGGAGACTTTTCTAGTGGTCTGTTGACTGGAAAGTTTGTCTGGCCAACAGTAGGGGATCTCCCCAATTAAAAGTCCCAACTAGACTCTAAACCGTTTGGAGTAGGGATCCCGTCTGGGGTGTGGGTCCGGCTACCGCTTAAGTCTCCTCTCCTTTGGTCTCAAAAGAACTCAATGAACCTGCGGACACACACTTGTTCAAATGATACAAGATACATGATTAATGAGTTAAACATGTATATAACACTATGCGTAGTGAGACAAATAATAAAGCATAAACACCGAAGGAAGTGTTGTTAACAACACTTCATTGGGATCATGCTTGTAAGCTGTTCTGACCACAAAAGAAACAATTCTTTATGGTGAAAACACCCTTCACTTCCTGAAAGATAAAACAAATTCTAATAAAAAAAGTCATTAACATCCCTTAAGAAGGAGAAATGAACTGAACATCATTAACATGAGTACAGAGAATTATAGTGCATAAATGATGCCATTAAAAGCGTAGCTTCATTAATCAAATGATGTTTGAAACTGTATAAGAAATACTCATAGTGTTCGCACAACAAAACACATCAGATCCAAAAGGAGTTTTAACAAGTATCTGTATTCATGTGCAAAAGAGTGTTATCCTTCAATACAATGCTCTCTAACTCTTGAGTCCCAAAAAAAGGATCCTTTACAATCTTCCCGGAGGGAGTTTTATAGACCAAAATTTTCCCTTTGGGCTTCCTGACTTTTCGCCTGCCCAACTGTTGAGCTGCCTTACGACCTGAATGGGAGTTGTGACCTGCGACCAAGTTGTGAGGTGTGACCTGCGACCTAGCCAGGAAATTCGACCTGTGACCTACTGCCACCTAATCATGAGGATGTGCACACGATCATGAGGCTAGGGGCATTAACTTGTTGTCCTTTGAGGAAGTTCTTCCAAGCACGATAATCTGCCGCTATGGGAGAAATCAAAGGAACTTCCTCTCTCGACCGATGCAGACACTCCAAGGCATTTGGGATTAGAGTCTCTCTTTTTTGCGTGACAAGGTTGGACAGGGAGGTGAGCTTGGTGTAGACCCAGACTGGTGTGACAAGAAACTTTCCCAGGTTCTCCTGTGATGCTGCAAGATCGGAAGTGGCAGCGACTTGCTTAATGGGCTGCAAAAATTTCTGGATTTCCTGATCCACCTGTTCCTAAGTCTTTTCCTTGTCTAATGCACCTAGATATGGAATGTGATGTAATATGTACATTTAATCGATGCCGCTGATCAGATGCTCGTATGCAGACATCACCTTATCTAGGTCCTTGGATAGCTTATCCTTGGACTACATCTTCATCCAGATCTGGACCTTGGCATCTTGTGTGTGGATCCAGTCTTTCTTTGGCAGGTTTTCGAAATCCTGGGGGTATCGTACCTTCCAATCTATCATTCTGTCCAAGGTGGCCAAGGCTTCCTTCAGCTGCTCATTCCTTTGCTTGGTTTCTGTTTAGGCTCTCACCAATGGGGCAACTGTTTGTTTAATAGTAAACATTTCCCCATAGACTTGTCTCATGGTGGCCTCTAATATATCTACCTACCCTTGGATAGTGAGCGGTACTTCATTGATAGGGGTATTTTTGTCTCGAAGTTGCTGAACCTCTTCTCTTAATGCTATCTTTTCCTGCTCTGCCCTTGCCTCCCTCTGCTCTGCTTCTTGTAACCTATTTTGTAGAGAGAGGATCTCTCTGCTCATTCTATTCACATTCTCCTCCGTGGTTGCGATGAAAGCTATGCGGGTTGATGGTATCATCACCAGGTTAGTCCTAGTGTCTAAGACTATGTCCTTCTCCGTCGCAACTGTGGATGAGGTAGAAGGATTTCGCGCCATGAATCTTCTTTTATCCTGTCGAATCTTGAAGGAGAACTGATCATATGTGAGCCTGGTAAGATCAAATACCTCCTCCTCCTTCCCTTCGTAAGAACTCAGATCAGAGAGTGTAGCACGTGTACTGACTACAGGTACCTTGAGGGGAGGTAGCTTAGTTTGTGATCCTGCACCTTGAGGAGATGCCTCGATGTTCTCTAGCATTTTATCCTCCTCTTCTTTTCTTTTCTTTTCTGCTTCCTCTTTCTGAAGGTGTTCCGCTTCTGCCTTTTCATGTTCTCTTTTTTGTCTACACTATGCTTCTACCGTTTCTTCTAGTTCGACTTTCCTTTTACATTCGGCTGCTGCTGCTACCTATTTCACTTTCTTCTGGTGTTCGTCTTCCACTTGATCTAATTCTTTCTTGAGTTGTCGTTCCACCGCAGCCTCTGCCTCTTGCTCCTCATTTTTTCTCTTGGCCTCTTCGTCCTGCTTCTTCTTCTGCTCTGACCTTAGACTCCTCTTGCGCTTATCTTCATCTTCCTTCATCTTCTTTTCCCTTTCTTTCTAGGCTTTGGCTTCTAGTTCTTTATGTTGGGTACAAGTGTTCTGCCCTGTACTAGTTCGAGGCTTTTTAGCCAGAGAATAAGAAGCGCCTCCCAATTCACAGCTCCTGTCTTCCAATGTTTGGTCATCTGGGTCTTCTTTATTAGAGTACACCCCCAGAGAAAGTTATCGGTCTGCATTATACCAATTTCTTCTTTCATCTTCACCCGGGCATTCCGTGTGGTGGTAGTTCCATTTGAACTTAGCCCGCTTGCAGTGATCAGGGACTATCCTTTTTAAGTCATATTTCCGGTGGTCTAATGCCCCAAGGTGATAACTTTTCATTTCTTTTGCTTCTGCCTCTACCTCCCTGAAATCTTTGACTGTGTAAGTACTGATACTGAGGGGTAGCGTAGGCCACGACTTCTTCTTACCCTTGTTCAGGACCCTAGAGAAACTGGAGGACATCTAGAAACAGACCTCTTGCATGAGCATTTTGTCTGTGGCATATCGAGGCATAGCATGGGGGGCCTTGTACAAGCCAAAAACTCAAATGAATGTGTACTCGACAAAAGGGAACCAATGCCCAACCTTGCCTAGTGTCTCCATGGCTCACCAAGACATGCAAGGAGTGTCTTGGCCGAAAAATTTTCTATAAAGAGCTGGGATGAAAACTTGAGAGATCGTCTCTATGTCCTGCTTATATCTGGAATCCCAAAATACATTGGTTTGTATGTGGATCGCACGGGTCTTTTTTGGATCCCAGTTGTGCACCCATCCTTAAAAGTGGCAGCTTGAACAGATAGCATCCAACAAATAAAAGGCCATGTAGAATTCAGAGGGCAAACCTTCATCTGGTACCAATGCCGAAGATATGTTTGTATGAAGGGAGGCCACCAGTATGCTGGCCCAGTTGAAATGGGTGCCGTGCACCATGACATACTCCATGAGGGTTTCCCATGTGCCGCTGAAGGTGGTGGCATCAGGGTGCCCGTACAATCTGCAAAGCATAATAGCCACCAATTTATATACTTTCCTAAGGCCTGCCACTGGATATTCTTGATCCTTCTTCACCTTGAATTTATCGGGCTCCTCCCACCATCCTTTTAGAGTATCTACTATGGGGACTACATGGGTGATGGCCCAATCTTCTGTAAAGTCCTCCTCTCTTTCAGGCAATGAATAGTAAACTTGAGCAACTGAGCCTTTGAGAGCCGTGAAAGCCTTTCCTTCGTTGTCCCTGATTACAAATTTCTTGGGGTCAGTTTTCTATATAATCCAATCTATAACCTCCGCGCATGGGAATATAGCCAGATGGGCACCTGCAAGATGGAGCTTTGACCTTTTGACTTGTATGTATACTTCCCTATCAGGGAGGTCCTCTAGGAATTCCTATCGAGCGAACTCCTAGTACACCTGGTACCAACACATACTGTCCCCTTTGGAAAATGTGCACAGGGTATCTCAATAGATCGAGGGCAAGGACATTGGTATGTCCATATCTATGTCCTCTGTTTCCAGGCTCTTACCCTTTTTCCGAGAAACTAAAGGTCCCATGTCACTTGAATCCGAGGGGATAGGGATACACTCTAAGTCTTCTTCAAATTCACCTATCATGTTCATGAAAGAATCCCAGGATAAGAAATATGCCATGATGATATAAAACTAGGTACAACTATTAATTATTTCGATAGGGGACACAGGCAGAGCTGAATCAACGACTTGCAACTAGGTCGCAGGGTTGTAAAGGTTGCGATGATGATATTCTTGGAGAATTTGTGAATTTGCGACTTTGCGACCAGGTCGCGAGGTCGCTGGGTCGCTAGTCGTGGAAAAATGAAGGAAGTGCGACTTTGCGACCTTGCGACCAGTTCGCGGGTCGCTAGGTTGCAAATTCCAGAAAACGAACGGGAGAGTGACTATGCGACTTGCGACTAGGTCACAAGGTCACCAAATCGCGAAGTTGCAAGAAGATAGACTGAAGAGAAATTGGCGACCTAGCGACTTTGCGACTTGGTCGCAGGGTCACAGAGGTCGCAAGTTGTGCTAGGGCTTGTCGGGGTTTTGGCGCGCCCTGCGCGGAGTCCTTTTCCCTCTAACTTGAAAATTACAAGGTTAAATGAGCCAAGACAGAGCAAGGAGAGAGCCTTTGGAGCAAGATACAGGCCATGAGAGTCTGGATGGGAAATGTGATAAGGTTAGGCAAGCAGGATGAAATATCGAGCCAACAGAAGGAGCCCTAAGTGTCAAATGAAAATAATGGCCAAGACAGGGGGCCATTTAAAAGATGAGGAAAGGAAGATTAGGCAAGAAAAATCATAAAAGGAAACAGCAGGAGGGAAATGGCAACTTACCTGGGGAAATTGTGTGCCATTCAACCTATTAGAGGCATTTTTTTTCTATCCGTCGAACCTGCCTAATGCGACCTAGCGACCTTATATATATAAAAAGGTCACACGTGCGAGTCATTAATAAGGTCGTGGGTTGCATTGTGCGGTTGTCTAAGAGATGTGTGACCTCATGACCTTGTGACCCTACAAACTTGGGGTCACGAGGTCGCAAGGTCACAGGGTCGTGATTTTCCGAAAATTCAAAATCTGCGACTCAGCGACTTAACCCTCCTGGATTTTAACTTAACTCTTCCTTATGCTCAAGGGGCTCAAAAAAAATTTTAAAGTGAGAAATTTTGGAGGGTGTTGTACAGGCTACAACATGGTTGTGGCCACAATCTTCTTCTTGCCCTAAAGGTGGATCACCACGCAAAAAAATTCCCAGTTTTTGAAATGAGCTGACTGCATTGTTTTGAAGTAACCAAAGAGATGGCGGCAGGCGGTGCTAACTCTAGTATCCTATACAAATTATTGCCCAATGTAATAATAATAGCGCGAGGTCGGGACTCATACATAACATGTCACTTCTACAAGTATCGTTGGTCCAATAATACATCACAAACATCAAGAGGGGAAATGTCACATAATACCTCATCTGTGAAGGGCTTGATGTTGTAGGCAAGGAAACACTACAGGCTGACATGGAGATCCCGTCCTTGGTGAAAGTACTCGATGTTGTACGATTATAGGTGTGTTGTGGTCAGGAAGCCCAACCACTTCATGACCTATGTAGAAATGAGGTTCTATTGGCTACTGTTGTCAATGATGAACTGTAGCGGGGAGCAATTTACCCACATCTAGGAATGGAAGAGGCACTCATCCTCCTTTGGATATTATAGTTCCTATTTCTAGATATTTTTGGTGGAAACAATGGCGTTGGGATCTGAATCAAAAAATTTCTTCCCTTTGTTACTCCCCTTGTGAGGTTCTGATTCAAAGTCAGAGCATGCATCCAATTCAAAAGCCTTCAGCTCGACCACAAGTGAGTGCTTGCCTCAAAACTCACTTGTGTTGTGAGTGGAGCTCTTATGGAACTCCTACCACTTTCCCATGTCCTTATTTGTATTCACAGTGTTTTATATGGATTTGGTGGGTTATCCTCGGTCACCCCGCCTTGGCTTTGTCCTTTTTTCTGTGGATTGGGGGCACCTTTCCCTTGCTTCTGATTCATAGATCCAAAGTCTCACTTCTTATGTTTGAACTTCTGCCCAATCTTGGAAGCATACTGTTAGGTTGCACCAACTGAGGAGATGTTGAGGAGCTCCATTTGCTCCTGAATGTATATGTGCAGACAACTGTAGTACTTCAGAACCATATGTTTCTCTGAATCTTTGACACCCAATTTTGTGCGCAGGGTATGGAATACATTCATCGGCTCAGGCACATCTCGATCACTTTGTTGTCGCAATTTAATCCATTGTATCTACTTGTCCTCATATCTCCCCATGGGATAATATTGTTCCGTGATGGCATATCAGAAAGAATTCAAGTGGGCGTGACTGAAAATTGAGAGGGTTTTCTCTCTTCCTTTTTCTCACAGTAGGTTTCCCACTAGTCCTTGACATGGGCAGCAGCTTTGAGGAGTGCAAAAGTAATATTTTCCCGGTTGGAAAAGTCATGAACTGATAAATACCCTTATAATATGTTCAACCACATATCTATGAAGAATTTGGGCAAAGGTATCCATCATTGTGTTCCTTTGTTTCTCAAGGGCCTCCTTGAGAAATATTTTTATAGGATATCCTACTCCCTAATCTTTCTTTTCGTCCTCCATGGGTAGTCTTCGGGGTTTGGGAGTTTTATCTTGCAAATTTTCAACCAGATCGAGCCCTAACTCCTTATACCTCGACCTCATTGGGAACATGTAAAGAAGGATCAAGAAAGTGTATATCGCTCTGATACCACTGATCCAAACTTATGAAGGAATGAAATAAAATATATAAATACATATAAATGCAAATATTTAGGATAAATAAGACTTCATTTCATTAATATCACATAACTGAAATATGCTTACAGAAAAAATGGAAATAAACTAGCTAGGGCGCTAGTAGCTTATCTGTGAGGAGAGATGTGGTGGCTACAAACATATGAACTATGTTACAATGAGAGTAAAATTCCTATTTATTTTTGAGAACTAATGGAAAATCATAAACATCCAAAAACCTAACCCTAGGACATGAAACACAAAACTATGGGCCCCGTTGGGGTAAATTGGTACATAAATTTCCCAAAGTCATAACTTTGGCATAAGATCTTTGTTTGATGCACATGATACCTCATTAGAAATATCTATGTGATGACTACACTTCGGATAGAAAATATCAAGTCTCCAACTCATATTTCCTAGAACGCCTTATGCTAAAATTTTCATTTTGGGCCTCAAAACGGCTCTAGAAGTTTAGGACCCAAAAAACCGCCAAAATAGTAAATTGTGCTACAATTAAGGAAACTAAAATATTGAAAGAAACAATGGTGGGGGTCGAAGAGAAATAGGTAGGTGGCCCCAATATCCACCTGCATCATGAATACTCATAAAATATGACCAACATGGTTTACGATTGGGTGGAGCATTTGAGGCTTGTAGCAATTTCGTGATTGTTTTGAAAAAATAAGTGTTTCTTAGTATGATTATATTTTTTCATTGTGTTACTTCATGATTTTACACATGTTTAGCATGGGTAATGAGTTAATTTATATTATCATGCTTCATCATTATGTCCATGTGCCAATTTCATGATAGAATGCATCACACATATATAATAAATATTTTGTGAATTGAACTTATCGAAAAAGAATTGATTTTAGGTTTGCATAGATAGTAATACAACCCAACAACCTGTTGGGGGTGTTGTTGTGTAAGTTTATGGAAATGAGAGAATTCTGCTTAGAATTAGTATATGAATATTTCAATTGTAAAATTTTCTATATATATGTACACATATATTGTGATTTGCACTGAGAATGGTGTAAAAAAAAGAGGGAAATGTATTTCCTTGGTTTTAATCCCTATGAATTTTTACGTAATTATATATATGTTAAATAGGCTAGTGAGCCAATATGTTTTGCGATGGATAAAATATAGTGATCAAAGGTTGGAGAGCCTAAGGTTGTAATCTATACATACAATGATTAAATAAAAATACATTTAGAATTGTGATATGATATGGGTGATAACTATTGGAGGAATTAATTGCTTAATGAAAACAACTAAACACCTAGACATTACTTATCAACCCAGTTTTTTTTCTGTTTATTTCAAGGTTTTCCATATAGTATATGCAAGAAATTATGCTAATAACTAGTAACTTGTGTGAATCTAAAAGAAGGAAAAGGCATATAACTAAAAGGAACATATCACACTTGCAGAAAAGTAGCTTACTCTAAATCCTAAACTTCAAGTCTAAATGGACATAACAACTAAACAAATCGAAATCATTAAGTTTCCTACTAAAGAAAAGAATAAATCCAATCGATTATGAAGCTAATTCCTAGGGAACAACATCCACAGGAAGGGAACAATATCTACAGAAAGGGAACAACACTTTATCTAGGAACGAATTCAATCAGAAATGATATCAAATCCTGAGCATGAATAAATATATCTTAACCAACATAAATCAATAAAGGGAATTAACATTATAGGGAATCATTATCAATGAATCTAATCTCTATGATATCGATTATTAATATTGTAAAACAAACTTTTAACAATAAATGGAATGAATAAAAATTACATATAGAAATCAAACAAATAAGTGAATGAAAAAAATGAAAGATGAAGTACAAAATTATGGATACAAGGAAGGACAATAGCAGTTCTAGGACCGGGCCCAAAATCACTGGAATTTACTCCGTTGTAATCAACTTATTGTCATATTTTAATTTGAACAACAAAAGTATTTATTAAATCATGGCGAACAAGTCACAAGAAATTTATTTAAACTCTTACAATATAACTCAAAATAGTTACAACATATTCCAAATTCTTCAACCTAAACTACTAAGGTTTAATCCCCTATTTAAATTACAAAAATGATTCTATTTCAAAATATAAAGCGATCGTGAGAATCTAAATATTCTAAGAATCCTTAATTTGAATCATAGAAATATTCAATTCTTATTGGAATGGTTGAGCCAAGATATTTCACAACTGATTTTTTTCCATGATAGAGATCGATTTTGTTTAGTAGACTAAAATTGATTTGAACTACTCCACACAACTCACTTCTCCTTAATATTCCAAGGAACAACAACTGGCATTAAGTATGCTTGTTCAAATAACAACACAATCCATAAGTAAAATGGAATTTTTCATGATCTAAGTTGATTCATCAAGGAAATAAGGAAACACAAACTTATTGACCCTTTTCTAGAATATATATCACACAAATCATCATACTATATTCACAAAATCCTTAAAAAATAATATAAAGAGAAAAGAACAAGATAGAAAACTATATCAATTATGATGCCCAACATCACCCGCCAGCTTACCTATTTGCGTGATTTCATGCAAAAAAAATATTAACATGGAGATTAGTTAGAGAATAAGGTGGGTAAGAGTCTTCTCTATAATGCCGAAATCCATTTCTAGTTGAAATTTCTTGGAAATCAACACACTTAGTTTTTTTGGTCAAATCATATTCATATTTGTAATCAGATTGGTGACACTAGATCATAGGGCACCTGTAACTACACCCTATCCAGCTAGAGCCTTTTTCCAATACCAAATGAGCATAATATCTCACCCTGCTCATTGCAGCCTAAAAGTTACGATAACTAAAAGGTTCCCTATTTTTTACTTCTCCAAATGATTCCTGCCATCTTTGTGTAGCCCCTTGAAGGGCCTCAACTCTAATGTCCTTGGGATACTCTAGTCTTGACTGTAGAGCATGATTATGGATAGGTTCCAGAGTAGCATCAACACCGTATTTATCCACGAACCATTTATGGAAAATTTTTGTATGTAAAGGGATTTTTGGATTCCCTCTAACCCAGAGGTCGAGGCCAAGCTCTCCTCTTTGAAACACATTATAAACCTTATCCTATTTTATTTGTTTTCTGGAAAAAGGTATAAAAGCTTGGAATTGTATGTCCCCTATTAAGGGAACATGGTTATCATTCACCTATTATTCCAAAAAGAAACTATGGATATATAGTTCACATAAGAAGTACTTGGTATTTTCATCATGTTTTTGAAAATAATTAAGAAAATCTAAGACATTGTCAAATTCATAGTGTTGTCTTGGCCGAATGGCCTTGACTTTCAACAAAAAATTGTTCGGAAAAATACTGAGCGGGAGGGGTGTTAATCAGTATTTAAAAACTCACACAAAATTTTCTTTACTTTACTGATTTCTATATGTGACTTTACTTAATCCAGCTAGCATATGTATGCAATTTTATTTAAAGGAACTTATGTATGCGCAGTGAACTTATTATTCAAATAAATATTCAGAAACTTTACTTAGACTAGTGCATCATACATTCATCATAAATATAGTAAGAAATTAATACGAGCAGTAAGAACAGAATAAATCATCACACATAAGCAACACACATGAACACCAGGATTTAAAGTGGAAACCAAATTTTGGAGAAAACCACCGTTGTTGTCATCTCTGTCTTCAATATTTATTATATAGAAAATTGCTCACAATATTTTACGGGTGCAAACTCATACCAGCACACAGGCACCCACCTGAAGAAGGTTGCAACCTTCACTTGTTCTGCAGCTGCAACTAGAAGGGATCTCCAACCCCCTGATCTCATTTACCAACCATAACTGGAAGGGAGATACAACCTCCTAATATGATCATGAGCTCCTACTGGTAGGAAAATTTGACTTCCATATTAAAGGCTTTGACCCACAAAAACACTGCAGACCACGTTTCATAAATTTTCACACTGGATCCAACAAATTTTAATGCATAATAAATTGTAGATCAACTTAATTAAACATCAACCCAATTTGAACAAAATAGTTAGATCACTGTAACTAGAACACAAAACTCCAGTTGCAACTGGAAGGGAGCTCCAACCCCCTGATCGCATTTACCAGCCACAAATGGAAGGGAGATAAAACCTCTTGATATGATCATGATCTCCTACTGGTAGGAAGCTTTGACTTCGATACTAAAGGCTCTGACCCTCAAAAACACTGCAGACCATGTTTCATAAATTTTCACACTGGATCGAACATCTTTTAACACTAATAACTTGTAGATCAACTTAAGTAAAAATTAACCCAATTCGAACAAAACTGTTAGATCACTGTAACCAGAACGCAAAACTAAACCCAAAATTTTGCATCGACATACAGAATCAACTACAACCCTGATCATTCATAGGAAAATATATACGCTACTTTACTTATGTCGACCAGCGTGTATACGTGATTTTATGTGGATAAACCTACGTATAGATCTTAATATATTAAGATTAGAGTTTTGAACAAACTAAAAATAGATCAAAGATATTTAGACATATTTTTCCAGTTTTACAAAGCCATAATACAATCAGTAGTATCAATCATTTTCAATCAACCAATCACTTATATTTATACATAATCAACTAGCAACATAATCAATACTCAAAAAAGCCAGATCTATATGAAGACATCATTGATAGATAGTAGAAACACATAAAAACTGATCTGACATTTCCTTCAACATTCTTCAATAAAACTCTAGGTTTCATACATGGCTTCCATAAGACAAATCCATTTCTGTAAGCGCTTCTTCATAAACCAACTTATGGATAGATCTCAGTATTTTCACTGAATAAATGTATGAACCTTTTTAGAGCTAAACCCACGTGTATACATGCCTTCCATGTGTCGAACCCACGCATAGATCTGTAAATAATTCAGGACTTCGCAATACTTCAAAACTATGAACTTGCTCAGATCATACCCTTCAATTCAAAAAACATGTGCTAGACCACAGATCTAAACAGATCATAAACAAATCATGCAAATACATAATCATTTCAGGTCTAGAGACCCTGATCCGTCATTGTATTCATGAGTGCATCATAATATCATATCTACCTATTTATTATAGCCCATTCCATGCATATATAATTTGGATTTAAGTATTCATTCAATTCACATACTCATGCACACTTAGCACTATGATCCTCACCTCCTTATATGGTTTGAGCCTTAGCCAATGCCATGAGCCAAAACCACACAAGTGTCAATGGTATTCTTGGGCGGGATCAAATAACTGTTATTGCACTCAATATTATGGGCTAATACCGTGGTAAAGACCCATGGTATTATAAAATTAGTGTTCTAGAAAATACATGACTTTTCTTCTGTGTACTCGTGTGTATACGCGAATTTGCCTTTACTCACTCACGTATAGTTATTCAATTATGTATGTATTCCATATTCTTATTCTGATCTGCAAAACCATTTTCCCATCATTATGACATTTTGATTCATTATTTTTTCACCTCTGAGCATATCCATAAACCATATACTAGCTTTTTTACAAGTGGGTTTTCATCAAGGACAACATATGCATCATAATGCCAACAATATCCCCCTTTGGACTTGATGGAAACCAAGTTGGTTTTTGATCACCGTAATTTGTATATACTTGATAGACACATCAGCATATGTATTATTCAAACATCAAAGTACTATCTCCCTTTGACATCAAGGGAAAAGGGAGGACAAATTATGAAACAAGGTTTCTCTTTCTTTGTAGATACATCTGATCTACACTATACTGACCATGCTCCCCCTCATCACATGTTGAATATTTAGACAATTTCCAATGAAGTACATGATTCAATAGAGTATGACCTTTTCTATCACCAAGGACTCATACTTACATCAATCATCCAACCAAGTGGGATTACATGTTTGAATCAACTACCAAACCAAGTGGGATGACACATTTGGCTCAATCACCCAACCAAGTGGGTTTACATATTTCAAAGATTCCATACATGACTTAATATGAAAATATTTAGATCATAGGTATCAACATGACCCTTACATCAAATTAAAGATATGAATTTTAAAACCAAGTCCAAAGGACCTCAATAGAGAGAGAGATAATTGAACAAAATTCAGCAGCATAATGCCAACTATTCATTATACCCAACAAAGTGAATGCTCCCCTAAACCTGCGCAACCTGAAAATTTTCAACAACCCATTCATCAAAGCATCTTCATCAAGAAGATAAATATAAAAGAGGAAAATTTAACTTGAAAAGAAAATTGAACCTGTCAACACTTGATCAATAGAGCCAAAACATAACTGACAACAATATGACAAAGTCTGTTTTGGAGGTTGACCCTCTGATTTCATGACAAATAAATTCATACACGACTATCTAAAAAGAGACTTGCATATATATGTGACTATGCATCACGCAACCTACGTACCAAAATAATTTTCTGAAATTTCATTTGTAAAAAATATCAAATAAGTTTAACAACATAATGAGGCAATGACAACTCCCAGTTTCTGTTTGAGAAATTCAAATGCTTCTCTGGGAAAAGGTTTAGTAAATATGTCAGCAACTTGTTCTTTGGAGGGAATATACTCCAATTGAACCTCTTTCTCAAGCACTTTTTCTGTAAAAAGTGATACTTAATAGGAATATTCTTGGTTTTGCAGTGCATAACATGTTTTTTTTAGATACTAATAGCACTTTTATTATCACATAGGATGAAGATGGGTGGAGAAAATTTAATTTAAATCTCTTTTAATGTCTGCATGATCTATAGAAGTTGTGTGAAACATGATGTGGCATCCACATATTCTGCTTCCATTGTAGATAAAGCAATGGAACTTTGTTTCTTGCTGAACCAGGAAACTAATTGGGGCCTCGTATAAAAAGTTCCTCCACTAGTGCTTTTCCGGTCATCAAAATTTCCAGCCTGGTTTTCATATGTGTAAGCATGAAGGGTGAGATAAACAATTTTGGGATACCATAGATCAAAGTCTTGAGTTCCTTTGACATATTTGAATATTCTTTTTACTGCTTGAAGATTTGATTCCTTTGTTTTGGCTTGGAAATGTCCAACAATCCCAACTTCATGCATGATTTTTGATCTAGTACATGTTATATAAAGAAGACTCCCAATCATAGATCTATACTCTGGTTGGTTTACCATGAGATAATCATCATGAGAGCTGAGGTTACATCCAGTCATGATTCGATTACACACAGGTTTGCAGTCTTCCATCTCATACTTCTTCAGAATCTTCTTGAGATATTTGTTTTGTGAGAGAAAGATACCATATTTTTCTTGTTGCACTTGTAAACCAATAAAATATGTTAGTTCCAAAAGTAAAGACATTTCAAATTCTTGCTTCATAACAAACGAAAATTTTTGACTCATGGATTCTTCATTACTCCCAAAAATGATGTCATCAACATAAACAACAATGATTAACAGTTTGTCATCCTCAATTTTTGTGTACATGTTACTGTTTGTAAATCATTTTTTGAAGCCTTGTTGTTGAATATATTTGTCAAGACGATAGTACCATGCCCGTGGAGCTTATTTTAGCTCATATAAAGCCTTTTTTAGTTTCCAAACAAGTTTTTCATCATTCCCCAAAATGAATCCTTCTAATTCTTCTATATATACCTCTTCTTCTAGATCTCCATTAAGGAAAGCAGACTTTACATCCATTTCAAAAACTTTGAACCGTTGAAAACTTGAAAATGAAAGAAACATTCTCATGGCTTCAATTCTGGCTACTCGTGCAAATGCTTCTTCAAATTTTATACATTATTGTTGAGCATAACCTTTACAAACAAGTCTAGCTTTGTTTCTACTTACATTGCCATTTTCATTTAACTTATTTTTGAATATCTATTTTGTCCCAATAACATTTTTATCATGAGGCCCTGGAACCAATTCCCAAATATTATTCTTTTCAAATTAATCTAGTTCTTCATTCATGGCCTTAATCCAACATTCATATTTACTAGATTTATTTGCCTCTTGTGGTTCAATGGTGGATAATAGTGCTAGATAACTAGGAGATCCCACAAGTGTTCTTCTTGTTTGTACCCTAGATTCATTTTGTCCCAAAAATTTAGACTCTAGATGATTCTTTTGAACATACTTGGATGGAGACCTTTCTTTATCCAATTAATCTTATTCTGATGATTCTTTAGTTTCTTCTTCTATATCATTGTGATTTGATGTGGGAAAGCATTCATCATAATCATCATCATCATATTTTGTTGTTATTTCCTTTTTGGGAGCTGTGCATGCTTCATAAATCACAACATCAATACATCAATGATTTTTTTGTAGTATCTTATTGCAGCATTTGTATGCTTTACTTCTAGAAAAGTAACCAAGAAGTATTCCTTAATTTTCTCTAGCTTCAAACTTACCAAGTTTTTCTTCATTATTTTTTGTGAAACATTTTCTTCTAAAAACTATAAAGTGATTCACAATGGGAGTATTACCATACCAGAGTTCATAAGGAGTTTTATCACTGTTCACATGAACATGGGCTTTGTTGAGAATATGTATTGTGGTATATGCAGCTTCACCCTAAAAGGTGTCAAGAGTTCCAGACTCATTAAGCATAGCACGAGCCATTTGCTTGTTGGGTGTGGAGCCTGATTATCTTGTTTACATTGTATCATAGCATTGGACCCCTGTACCTTAAAAGGGGCGGCAACGCCGCCTGAAATTAATCGCTGCCGTGGGGGGTCCAGGGGGGGCGGCGCCCCTGAAGCTAAAAACAGATGTAAAATTTCCTTGTAAAACTATAGTAATTTCTAGTCAATCTGGGCCGTTCATTAGGCAAATGATCTGACGGTAGAAGTTATGTTTAGATTAGGGTTTTTTGCCCTAGAAGGCAACCCCTCATTTTTATGAGGGCATTGTATTGCGGCTGTGTAATGTATGTGTATTCTCGGAGCAATAAACAGAGAGGGAGACTGTGAGAGAGAACAGAGGATATTACAACGGATCTGCTGTAGGTTTTGTCTCTTCATTTTTGCTGGATAATAGAAAGGAAGGACTGACTATTCGGGGTGGACATAGCCCAAACTGGGTGAACCACGTATATCTGTGCCTCTCTAGTTTTATGTGTTTTGTGTGCTTGTATTCTTCCGCATATTATATGTGTTTCATTGCTCTGTAATATTTAATTTTCTAACAACTGGTATCAGAGCCGAAGGTATATTTCGTTGATAAACTCGCAGGAAAGAAGGGTTCCTGGTTCGAGTGGGAGCAATGGCGGACGATGGTAAGTTTAGGGTCGAGAAATTTAACGCCAAAACTTCCTGCTGTGGAAGATGTAGATGGAAGATTATTTGTATTAGAAAGATCTATACCTACCATTGAGTAGAAAAACAAAGAAGTCGGTGGCCATGACAGACGCGGAATGGAACATTCTCGATAGAAAGGCACTCGGAACAGTACGATTGTGTCTTGCGGCATCAGTCGCCTTCAATATTTCAAAGGAAACAACAACAGAGGGTTTGATGCAGACGTTAGTGAAACTATATGAAAAACCCTTGGCCTCAAACAAGTTATTTATTATGAAACGACTATTTAATATGAAGATGTCAGAAGGTGGATCTGTTGCAGATCATTTAAATGAATTTAATACAGTTACCAGTTAGTTAGGTTCTGTAGGGGTAAACTTTGATGATGAATTTAGAGCTATTTTATTCTTGTGCTCATTACCAGAAAGATGGAATGGTTTAGTTATGGCCATTAGTAACTCTGTCTCTGGATCTAGTACTTTAAAGTTTGATGATGTTGTTGGTTCTATCCTTAGCGAGGAAATGCGACGGAAAAGCTCCAGTGAGACATCGGGTAATGCTTTGAGTGCAGAGTCTAGGGTAAGAAGAATGGAAAGAGGAAAGAGCTCGGGATATCGCAGTAAATCAAGGAAAGAAACATACAAGTCCATATCAGGAATAGTGTGCTGGAATTGCAGAAAGAAAGGACACCTAAAGAAAGACTGTAGATATCGTAAGGGAAAAGAAGCAGATACACAGCAAGAAAACAATCATGAAGCAAATGTGATAGGTGATGTGTTACAAGATGCTTTGATTCTTTCTTTCGAAAATGTTACTGATTCTTGGGTTGTAGATTCAGGGGCCTCATTCCATGCCACACCTGATAAGAAATATTTTCATGACTATGTTCAAGGAGATTTTGGAAAAGTTCGTTTGGGTGATGATAAACCCTATAAAATTGTTGGAATGGGTAAAGTTCTTGTAAAACAACAGAATGGAAACCAATGGCTACTAAAGGAGGTAAGGCATGTTCCAGATCTGAAGAAAAATCTGATTTCAACAGGGCAGTTAGGCGGTGAAGGTTTTGTGACAACTTTCACAGATAAAACTTGGAAGGTCACCAAAGGAGCCCTGGTAATAGAAAAAGGTGAAAAGGTTGGTACATTGTATTTATGCAATGGTATTTCTAACTCTGTTAATGCTTTAACTTCCAAAGGAGCAGATGCAGCATTATGGCATCATAGGCTCGGACACATGAGTAAGAAGGGAATGAAGATTCTTCACTCAAGAAATTTGTTGCCAGGTTTGAAGAATGTTGATTTGGATTTCTGTGAGAATTGCATTTATGGAAAACAGAAGAGAGTCAGATTTCTCAGAGTTGGGAAATAAAAGAAGAGCGAAAAATTGGAGCTTGTGCATACAGATGTATGGGGACCTGCTCAGGTATCATCTCTCGGTGGCTCTCGTTATTATGTTACTTTTATTGATGATGCAACTAGAAAAACATGGATTTATTGTATTCAGAACAAATCTGATGTATTTGATACTTTCAAGAAATGGAAAGCTTTGGTTGAGATTGAGACAGGAAAGAAGTTGAAGTGTCTCAGATCAGAAAATGGAGGTGAATATTGCAGCAAAGAGTTTGATAGGTACTGTTCAGAGCATGGAATTTGCAGAGAGAAGATAGTTCCAAGAACACCACAAGAAAATGGTGTGTCAGAAAGAATGAACAGAACAATCATGGAGCGTGCAAGGTGCATGAGATTGCATGCAGGATTGCCTTTACAATTTTGGGCAGATGCTGTAGATACTGTTGTTTATCTAATAAACAGAGGGCCTTTAAGTTCCTTGGATGGTGGTATTCCAGAGGAAGCATGGACAGGTAAAAAGGTAAACTACTCTTTTTTAAAGCCTTTTGGTTGTGAGGCCTTTGTCCATATTAATAAAGAAAATAGAACAAAGCTTGAGGGAAAATCAAAGAAATGTACCTTTATTGGATATGGTGTTAATGATTTTGGTTATCGCTTATATGATTATGAAAATCACAAAATCATTAGGAGCATAGATGTAATATTCAATGAAAAGGTCTTGTATAAGAATCAGTTGCAGGAAAAGAAACAGGAAAAAGAAAGAAAGGAATACACGGTTCTTGATGAGATAACTAAAAAAGTAAAGGTGCCTTAAAATAATAATAATCTTCAATAACCATATAAAGAATAACCACCACAATAAAGAATAAAATTCTCAAACACCTGAAAGTGGTGTTCGAAGATCTACCAGGATAAGTAGACCCCCTGAACGATACTCTCCTTCATTATATTATTTATTGTTGACTGATTCTGGTGAACCTGAATGTTATGAAGAAGCAATGCAGGTTGAAAGCAGGAAGAAGTGGGAGCTAGCCATGGAAGAAGAGATGGACTCCTTAATGCATAATCAGACTTGGGACTTAGTCAGGTTGCCTGCAGGTAAAACTACATTGCAGAATAAATGGGTTTACAGGCTGAAGGAAGAAGATGGAGGAAAACAGAGGTACAAAGCTAGACTTGTGGTGAAGGGGTTTGCACAGAAGAAATGTATTGATTTTGATGAAATATTTTCTCCTGTTGTTAAAATGAATTCAATCAGAACTATTTTAAGTCTTGTAGCAGCGGAAGATTTACATCTTGAACAGTTAGATGTAAAGACAGCATTTCTCCATGGAGATCTGGAGGAAGAGATATACATGAAGCAACCAGAAGGATATGAGGTAAAAGGGAAAGAAAAATTGGTGTGCAGGTTAAAGAAGCGCTTGTATGGTTTAAAACAGGCTCCAAGGCAGTGGTATCTAAAATTTGACAAGTTCATGTCTGAACAAGGTTATACTAGATGTCACTCTGATCATTTTGTTTATATAAAAAGACAAAATGATGGCAGCTATATTATATTGTTATTATATGTAGATGACATGCTTGTTGCAGGGTCTAACAAGCAGGAAATAAATGTGCTCAAAAGAAAATTGGAAAATTCATTTGCAATGAAGGATTTGGGAGCTGCAAAACAAATCCTTGGTATGAGGATAACTAGAGACATGAAAAATCGTAAATTAACACTGTCTCAGAATGAGTACATAGAAAAGGTGTTGAAATATTTAATATGCAGAATGCAAAACCAGTTAGTACACATTTTGCTAGCCATTTCAAACTTAGTAAGGAGATGTTCCCAAAGACCCAAGAAGACATGGATTATATGTCTAAAGTTCCATATGCATCTGCAGTTGGAAGCTTAATGTATGCAATGGTCTACACAAGGACTGATATTGCACATGCAGTGGGAGTTGTAAGCAGATACATGAAAAATCCAGGAAAACAACATTGGATGGCAGTAAAATGGATTCTCAGATATTTGAGAGGTACCACAAATCAAGCATTATGCTTTGGTGGTTCAAACATTGCTCTACAGGGATATGTTGATGCAGATATGGCAAGTGATAGAGATAACATGAGGAGCACTACAGGATATGTATTTACTATAGGTAGAACAACTGTCAGTTGGATTTCAAAAATCCAAAGTGTTGTTGCACTTTCAACAACAGAAGCCAAGTATGTTGTTTCTACAGAGGCTAGTAAAGAAATGATTTGGTTACAAAGGTTTATGGATGAATTGGGTAAAGCATGATATGGGCACACTATACAGTGATAGCCAAAGTGCTATTCATCTTGAAAAGAACTCAACATTTCATTCCAGGACTAAACAGATACATCTCAAGTACCATTTCATACGGTCAGTATTAGAAGATGGAGAGTTGAAGCTGCAAAAGATACACACTAGCTAGAATCCTGCTGATATGCTAACAAAAGTTGTAACCAGGGAGAAACTGAGAATGTGCTCAGTTTCAATTGGTATTCAAGGATGACAATGAATATGAGGAATAGCCAGGTCCAAAGAGGAGTCATTGTCCAGAAAATGAAGCAGCAGTGGAGTTGCTACAATCAGTCTCCAAGTGGGAGATTGTTGGGTGTGGAGCCTGATTATCTTGTTTACTTTGTATCACAAATATCAGAACCCCCGTACCCAAAGGGTGGCAACGCCATCAAACGATCACGTCGTGGGGGGTCCATGGGGGTGGCAGCGCTTTTGGCCTCCCCCCGTTAGGTTTTTCGGGTGCGTTCGAAGCTAAAAACAGATGTAAAATTGCCTTGTAAAAGTATAGTAATTTCTAGTCAATCTGGGCCGTTCATTAGGCAAATGATCTGACGGTAGAAGTTATGTTTAGATTAGGGTTTTTTTCCCTAGAAGGCAACCCCTCGTTTTTATGAGGGCATTGTATTGTAGCTGTGTAATGTATGTGTATGCTCGGAGCGAGAAACAGAGAGGGAGACTGTGAGAGAGAACAAAGGATATTACAGTGGATCTACTGTAGGTTTTGTCTCTTCATTTTTGCTGGATAATAGAAAGGAAGGACTGGCTGTTCGGGGTGGACGTAGCCCAAACTGGGTGAACCACGTATATTTGTGTCTCTCTAGTTTTATGTGTTTTGTGTGCTTGTATTCTTCCACATATTATATGTGTTTCATTGCTCTGTAATATTTAATTTTCTAACATTGCTGAACTATTATAATCATTCTTTCTATCATGCCATTGTGTTGAGAAGTTCCTACTACAAAAAATTGAATTTTTATGCCCTATTGTTCACGGAAATCAAAGAATTAATTTGATATGTATTCACCTCCGCGGTAAGATCTGAGAGATTTGATTTTTATATCTAATTCATTTTCAATTAATTCTTTGAAGACCTTAATTTTTCAAATGCTTCATTTGTGTGTTTCAATAATCGGATCCCACACATTCTAGAAAATTTGTTAATGAATAAGATATAGTATTTTTCACCATGAGGTGAATTTTTCTTTCCCGGTCCACACAAAGTAGTATGTATATGTTCAAGAGGCTTACTTGCTGATCCTTCTTTGGCATTAAATTGAAATGTGGTTTTCTTAGAAAATTGACATGACTTACATATGGTACTCTCTAGTGGGGTGATGTTGGGTATATCACGAAAAACTTTGAGCCTGCTTGATTTTCTTATTTGAGAAAATCTCAGATGTCCCAAACTTCTGTGCCATAACCAATTTTTTGCAAATTTTCCTAGATAACATTTTTCTTGTTCACCTTTCAATAGATACATATTTCTTGGTGTTATATTTCCTTTTATTATGGTTTTCCCTTTTTCAGTTTCATGAACCACACATTCTTTTGATCAAAAGACAACTTCATTTCCTTGGTCACACATTTGGCCAACACTCAACAAGTTATGTTGTAATCCATCAACATACATAACATTACTAGCTTTAACCTTTTCTTTTAGAAAAACATATCCTTTACTCTTAATGACAGCAGGAAGATTTAGATAGCTTCTGGTTGTGGCTACGGATTTTTCTGTCTATGAATATTCAAAAATGAATCCAAGACCTATCTTCATAAGAGGAGACCGTTGAACCTTAATAATTTCATCTAAGGTTTTAGATCCTTTAGCAAATCTAAGATTTAGAGTTTTTAATTTCTCAAGTTCCTTTCTTAGGCTCACTATTTCACATTCTAACTTCTCATTATGCTTCTCTTTTTCCATGAGTTGATTCCTTAGAGTATCTATGGCTATTTTGATTTCTTCCAAGCATATTTTGAGTTGAGTGATTTCTTCAAGGAAATAATTTTCTTCTAAAGCATCCATAAAATTATCTTTAGACTCATTAGTGTTCTTTTCAAATTCCATGAGTAGTTTAAGATCTTGATCAAATTCTCCTTCTTCACTATTTGATAAGTCATCACTATATTCATGAGTATAATAAATTTTCCTATTTTCAAATAATCTCTTATTACCTTTTTCTATATCCTTTTCCTTATCATGACTATCTTTATCAGAACATTTAGCACCATAATGACCCACTCTTCCACAAGAAAAACATTTGAAGGGAATCTTACCTCTAAAGTTGAAGTTTCTTTAAAAAAATTACCTCATCTTATTATAATACATACCCTAATTCTTTTTTTTCTTCCTTTTCTTTTCCTTTTTCAGTAGCTTTAAATGTGGTTTATCTGACTTTAGACGAAGCTCCTTTTCTCATTTCAAAAGCAATCAGGATCCCATGAAGTTGAACAACAATAAGAGTCTATAGATTATTTTTCTCTTCAATAACAGACACTTTTGACTCAAATTTAGGAGTCAGAGATCTTAATTTTTTCTCTACTAAAGTTGTGTCTTTTATGTCTTCACCCAGATTTCTCATAAAATTTATGATCTCATCTAGATGCAGAAATAAACTACCTATACTTTAATCATTATGCATTCTAATATTTTCATATTGAATTCTGAGAGATTAGAGTTTAACACTTTTTACCTTGGCATCGCCTTCATAGCGTAGAATGATTTTGTCCCATATCTCCTTTGTTGTATACAACTGCATAACCTTAAAAAATTATGATTCAGTCAAGCTTCCTAATAATGCATTGATAGCTTTCACATTGGTTTCATAGTTCTTCTTTGTTGCTGGATCTATGGGAACTGCATCTAGATATTGGTAACCTCCTTCAACAATTTCCCAAACATATGATCCAAGAGACTGAAGAGAGGATCCTGTTCTTGTCTTCCAGAAGATTAAATTGTTTCTTTTGAAGAGTGGTGGTTTGATAAATGTGTTGGGAAAAATACTGAGAGGGGGGGGGGGGGCGCGGGGTGTTGGGGGTGAATCAATATTTAGAGCTCATATCTATAAATTTAACTTTTTCTTTTACGGAATTCCATACGCTGCTTTTATGAACCGAACTCGCAGATGCACACGGATATGCTAAAAGAAACTTGCATATACTGATATAAATTTCTAGTTTAGAAAACTTCTTAGAAACACTCTTTAAATTAGATTTACAAGTTATGCATCAGGTTAGATAATCAGTAAATATGTGTAGTAACAACAATATAAAACATCACACAAGTGGAACACACATGAACTCCAATATTTAAGGTGGAAACCAAATTTGGGAGAAAACCACCACTACTGTTGTCTTTGTCTTCAATATTTATTATGTGGCAAACTGTTTACAACTTTGTACTGATGCAAACTCCTATCAATACGTAGGATTCTACCTGTAAAAGGCCGCAAACTTCACTCGTTTTCTAGCTGCTACTGGAAGGGAGCTCCAACCCCCTTTCTTCTCGTTTACCAATCACTCTGGAAGGGAGCTTCAAACCCCTGACCATAACACAAGCTTTTACTGGCAGGAACCTTCTACTTCCATACTGAAGGCTTCAATGCTCAGACCCACTGCAAACCACGTTTCATCAATTTTCATACTGGATCAAACAACATCAACACAACCCTTTATCAACGATCATAAACTTTGCCCAATACTTCAATTAAAAAGGTGAATATTGTAACCAGAACTTCAGAAATAACCCAGAATTCAGAATAGATATGCAGATACAAACTCAACCCTGAATAATCATCAATTCAAATAGCATACGCTACTTTGCTTCACTGAATCCATGTCCATACGTGCTTTCCTACACAGCAACCCATGTATACTTTTGTGTATACATTCTTCAAAAAACCCTAACTTCCATACGTGATTTTCATGAAGTGAACCAACATATATATGCGCTTTTACTGAGACCAACTAGTGTATAGATCTGTAAAATTAAATTTTGCAAAACAAACCAGATCTACAAAACTTACCCATATTTATTCATTTTCTTTAGTAGACTTGTGCCAGTTCTTCCTCATTTATTCAGTAGATCATACTAGAGATTCATCTTCTTCAGATCTAGAGATCTTGAACCATCATTATATCCATGGGTGCATTATAGATTCAGATCTATCAATTAAAGACAGAGTGCATTCATGCAGATCTTCCTTAGAGAAATTTATTCATTAACAACCATTACTCATGCACACTTTGCACTATGAACTGCTTCTCCTTATATAGAATTAGCTTTTACCAACACCATGAGTCAAAACCATGCAAATGTTGATGGTAATCCTATACGGAATCAATTAGATAATACAACGCTCAATACTATGGGCTAATACCATGGTAAAGCCCCCTGTTATTATAATTTTGGAGCAAAAACAGGCATACGCGACTTGTGACGTACTTCTTCGCGTGCATACATGAATTGGCCTTTACAAACCCGTGTATACTTTGTGACATATTAAAAATAATCAATTTGCTGCACAAAAGTTCTGAGAGACTTCTCAAGTTCTTCATACAGATAGATTCTTCATCCTTTGCCAAAGAGTTTCCATCAAGGAAAACCAATTTAATATTATAAAACACAAGAAACATATTTCCAACAATCTCCCCCTTTTGACTTGATGGCAACCATCCTCCATCCCAACAATTCTCCCGCTTTGACATCAAGGGCAAAGGGAAGATCAACATCCCTTGTACAGAAATTACAATGCTCCCCCTGAGATCATGCTTGAATATTCAGACATATTTTTCGATGAAGTACATGACTTTTCAACTGAATATGACCTTTTCTATCACCAATTACTCATACTTGCATCAATGATCCAACTAAGTGGATTTACATATTTGACTCAACTACCCAACCAAGTGGGTGTACAAATTGGAACAAGTCCTTAAATGACTGAATATAGCAATAGATTTCAACATGTCCTTTTCATCAAATGAATTTTTATAAACAAGACCAATGAATCTCAATCATGAGATCAGACCACAGCAAACACTTAAAATGCCAACAATGCATCCTTTGCTATAGGACAAGTGCTCCCCTTTAGCTTGTGCACCCTGAGCACTTTCAACATCAAATCATCAAGGAATATTCATAAAAAAATTAGAGAAGGAAACATAAATGTGAGAATTGGAACATCACCAGAGATACCCAAAAACACTGCAACTATTATGAAAATTCTGACCCATAAAATTGTGTCATAAAAATCCCATACGCGGATTTATGTATATAAAATCACGTATATACGCGGCTATCCTTTATGAAATCTGCGTATCCAATTTAATCTTCGAAATTTAAGCAGATCTGATCTTCTGAGCGGTAGAGACAACTCCCATCTTTTGTCTGAGATATTTGAATGCTTCCCTGGGAAGAGGTTTAGTAAATATATCAGAGACTTGTTCTTTGGAGGGAACATACTCCAATTTCACCTTTTGTTCAAGCACTTGTTCATGTAAGAAGTGATACTTGATAGGAATGTGCTTGGTATTGGAATGCATAACAAGATTCTTTGAGATACTGATGGCACTTATATTATCACACATAATGGATATGGGAGATGAACATTTGATTTAAATGTCTTGTAAAGTCTGCATCATCCAAAGAAGTTGTGTGCAACGTGATGCGACAGCCACATATTTAATTCTGCCATAGATAAGGCAATAGAGCTTTTCTTCTTGCTGAATCAAGATACTAATCAGGGCCCCATATAGAATGCACCACCACTAGTGCTCTTACGATCATCAACTTTTCCAGCCCAATCTGCATCTGTGTAAGCATGAAGAGTGAGATCAATGTTCTTTGGATACCATAGTCCAAAGTCTTGAGTTCCTTGTAGATATTTTGATATTCTTTTTACAGCCTGAAGGTGAGACTCTTTTGGATTAGCTTGGAATCGTCCAACAATCCCAACTACATGCATAATGTCTGGTCTTGTCCTGGTGAGATAAAGTAGACTTCCAATCATGGATCTGTATTTTGGTTGATTCATCATGGAAGAATCATCATGATAACTGAGGTTACATTTGGTTATCATTGGTGTACTTACATGTTTGCAATCTTCCATCCCATACTTCTTCAGAATTTGCTTAAGATATTTTGCTAGTGATAAGAATATGCCATCTGTTTCTTGTTGCACTTGTAAGCCAAGAAAGAATGTTAGTTCCCCAGGTAAAGACATTTCAAATTCTTGTTGCACAACAGAAGCAAATTTATAACTCATGGACTCTTCATTACTTCCAAAAATGATGTCATCAACATATACAACCACAATTAATAGTTTATCATTTTCAGTTTTTGTGTATAAGTTGCTATCAGCAGAACCCTTTGAAAATCCTTGTCGATAAAGATATTTGTCAAGACGATAATACCATGCCCTTGGAGCTTGTTTAAGACCATATAAAGCCTTTTTAAGTTTACAAACAAGTTTTTCATCACTGCCCAAAATGAATCCTTCTAGTTGTTATATATAAAATTCTTCTTCTAGATCACCATTGAGGAAAGCATATTTAACATCCATTTGATAAACTTTGATTTGTTGAAAGCTTGAAAAATCAAGAAACTTTCTGATGGCTTCAAGTCTAACTACAGGAGAAAATGATTCTTCAAAGTCTATACCTTCTTTTTGAGCATACCCTTTACAAACAAGTCTACCCTTGTTTCTAATAACATCTCCATTTTCATTTAACTTGTTTTTGAATATCCATATTGTTCCAATAACATTTTTATCACGAGGTCTTGGAACTAGTTCCCAAGTATGATTATTTTCGATTTGATCAAATTCTTCATTCATGGCTTGAATCCAACATTCATCTTTGCTAGCTTGATTGAAATTATGTGGTTCAATAGTGGATAAAAATGCTAGATAGCTAGTAGACCCTACAAGAGTTCTTCTTGTTTGGACACCTCATCCTTTTTATCCCAAAATTTGAGATTCTGGATGATTCTTTTGAACATACCTGGATGGAGCCTTTTCAGATAGATCTTCTTCTGCTGCTTCATTGGGTTCACCTTCTATATTATCTCTATTAGATGCAGGAAGATATACATCATCATCATCTTCATTTGTTGTTTGTATTTCCCATTTTGGAACTGAGAGAGATTCATCAATTACAACATCAATGCATTCAACAATCTTTCGAAGTCTTTTATTGTAGCATTTACATGCTTTACTTCTAGAAGAGTAACTAAGAAATATTCCTTCATCTGCTCTAGGTTCAAACTTGCCAAGTTTTTCATCATTGTTCTTGATAAAACATTTGCTTCCAAAAACTTTAAAATGCTTTACAGTGGGAATATTTCCATACTAGATCTCATATGGATTTTTATCACTATTTACACAAACATGTTCTTTGTTAAGAATATTTACCGCATTATGTGTTGCTTCTCCCCAAAATGTTTCAAGTGTTCCTGAATCATCAAGCATAGTTCGAGCCATCTGTTGAACTGTTCTATTCATTATTTCTTCTACACCATTTTGTTGTGGGGTACCAGCTACAAAAAACTTTCATTTTATGCCATGTTGTTCACAAAAATCAAAGAATTCATCTGATATATATTCACCTCCTCAATCAAATCTAGGACACTTCATTTTTAGATCTAATTCATTTTCAACTAGTGCTTTGAAGATCTGAAATTTTCTAAATGCTTCATCTTTGTGTTTTAGCAACCCAATCCAACACATTCTAGAGAAATCATCAATAAACAAAATATAGTATTGTTCTCCATGGGTTGACTTTTTTCTCATAGGTCCACATATATCAGTATGAATAAGTTCAAGAGGCTTACTTGCTGATCCTTATTTGGCATTAAATTTCACTTTGGTTTGCTTACGGAATTGGCAAGATTTTCATATGGTACTCTCAGGTAGAGAAATATTGGAAATATCATGAAAAACTTTGAGTCTGACGGATTTGTTGATTTGAGAGAAGCTCAAATGCCCCAATCTTCTATGCCATAACCAATTTTATAAAGATTTGCCCAAGTAACATTGTTCTTTACAATTTTTCAATACATACAAATTTCTTGGTGTTCGTTTTCCTTTTATGATTGTTTTTCTTGTATCAAGATCACGTACCACACATTCTTTTGAGCTAATGAAAACTTTAGTTCCTTGATCACACATTTGACTTACACTTAACAGGTTATGATTTAATCCATCCACATACATAACATTGTTAGCTTTCACCTTTTCCTTTAGAAAAATAGAACGTTTTCCTTTAATGACAGTAGGAGTATCATTTCTAAAAGTAACATTCTTTTCTCTTTCTAGAGCATTGTATGCAAGAAGTTTATTTGTCTCACCTGTCATGTGTTTTGAGCATCCATGATCAATGTACCATTGATTTTCTTCTCCTTCTACAAATAAAGCTATGCCACAGTTCTCAACCTATAATTCCTTCTTTCTCCATACTTTGGAAGTTGAAGGTATATGCTCTTTTGGCTGAAGTTTTCTCCTGCATTCAGATTCTTCATGACCAAAGTTATTGCAATAAGCACATTCAATTTCATTTTGAAGAGGATAAATTTTTTTATATGTATTCTTCTTTATTCCAGTATCAATTATTTTCTTTCTTGCTTCTCTAGTCATGATGGTTTTGTATGCAACACATTGAACAACTTTATGACCAAAATTATGACATGAGAAACATTGTCCATTGAAGAAGAAATTTATGCGATCTTGGAACCTTCTATTTGTGTTTACCTATTTGTTGGTATTTCTCTGGAAGGTATTCCTATTAGTGTTCTTTGTATTTAGGTGGTCATGCTTTACTTGTAAAGTTTCTTTGTTTCCTTGCTGAGTGGCGGAATGTTGTAGGCTAGCTGTAGCTTGTTTTAGATAGTTTGGTGTTGCAGACTGAGAAGATTCTCCGACATATCCAAGACCTGTCTTTATAAGAGGAGAACGTTGTACCTTGATAATTTCATCTAAGGTTTCAGATCCTTTAGAAAATCTAAGATTCAAAGTCTTTACTTTCTCAATTTCTTTTCTTAGACTTACTATTTCACATTCTAATTTCTCATTGTGTTTCTCCTTTTCCTCAAGCTGATTTTTTAGATTTTCTATGGATATTTTTTTTTCTTCCAAACATATTTTGAGCTGATTTATTGCTTCAAGAAAATCATTTTATTATAGAGCATCCATAAGATTATCCTTTTATTCCCTAGAATATTTTTCAAATGTCATGAGAAGTCTAATATCTTGATCAGATTCTTCCTCACTATCTGATAACCCAACACTATCTTCATGAGTATAATATTTTTTTCTAGTGTTAAACCGATTCTTATTTCTTCTTGCTACTTCCTTTCATTTCTCATGTGTTTCTTTATGAGGACACTTAGCAACATAATGACCAACTCTTCCACAAGAAAAAAATTTGAAACGAAGCTTACCTCTGAACCTTCCAGTGCCAAGTTGGAGCCTCTTTACAAAATTTACCTCATCTTCTTTCGAAGCATACCTTGATCCTTCTGTTTCTTGTACTTCTTTTCCTTTTTTAGAAGCTCTAAAGATGGCTTCTTTGACTTCAGATGATACTCCTTTTCTCATTTCACATGCATTTATAATGCCATGAATTTGAACAATAGTAAGACTTTGAAGATCCTGCTTCTCTTCAATAACAGACACTTTTGACTCAAATTTTGAAGTTAGAGATCTTAAAACTTTTCAACCAGAGTAGTGTGAGTTATGGTTTCACCTAAATTTCTCATACGATTTACAATATCATCTAGACATAAAAAGAAACTAGAAATGCTCTCCTCATTATGCATCCTTAGATTTTCATATTGAATTTTGAGAGTTTGGAGTTTAGCACTTTTTACCTTTGTATCACCTTCATAGCTTAGAATGGTTTTGTCCCATATTTCCTTTGCTATATTCAACTGCATGATCTTGAAAAATTCAGATTCTGTTAGACTCCCTAATAGTGCATTGACCTCCTTTGCATTTGTTTCATAGTCCTTTCTTGTCGTTACATCTGTTGGAACTAAGGTTGGATATTGATAAACTCCTTCAACAATAGCCCATACATCTGCCCCAAGAGACTGAAGATAGGATCTTGTTTGTGTTTTCCAGAACATTAAATTGTTTCCGTTGAAGAGTGGAGGCCTGATAGATGTTGTCCCATATTTATTTCTCATCTTGGTTGATATTCCTTCTAATGGCTAAGCTTCTTCAGAAAGACCTGCTCTAATACCAATTATTGAGAAAAATACTAAGAGGGGGGGGGGGGTGTGAATCATTATTTAGAGCTCATATCTATAAATTTAACTTTTTATTTTGCAGAATTCCATACGCGGCTTTTATGAACCGAACTCGTGTATACACGTGGATATGTTGAAAGAAACTTGCGTATACTGATATAAATTTATAGTTTAGAAAACTTCTCAAAACAGTCTTTAAATCAGACTTACCGGTTATGCGTCAGGTTAGATAATCAGTAAATATGTGCAGTAACAATAGTATAAAACATCACACAAGTGGAACACACATGAACACCAATATTTAAGGTTGAAACCCAATTCGGGAGAAAACCACCACTATTGTCATCTCTGTCTTCAATATTTATTATATGGAAAAAATTTTACAACATTGTACTGATGCAGACTCATATCAGTACACAGGATTCTACATGTAGAAGGCTGCAACCTTCACTCGTTTTCCAGCTACTACTAGAAGGGAGCTCCAACCCCCTTTCTTCTCGTTTACCAGCCATTCCTGGAAGGGAGCTTCAACCCCCTGAGCATAACACCAGCTTCTACTGGCAGGAAACTTCTACTTCCATATTGAAGGCTTCAACCCTCAGACCCACTGTAGACCACGTTTCATCAATTTTCATATTGGATCAAACAACATCAACAGAACCCTTTATAAACAATCATAAACTTTTCCCAATACTTCAATTAGAACAACGAAAACACCAACCAGAAATTCAGAAATAACCTAGACTTCAGAATAGATATGCAAATACAAACTCAACCTTGAAGAGTCATCAATTCAAATAGAATACACTACTTTGCTTCACTGAATCCGTGTACATATGTGCTTTCCTGCACACCAACCCACGTATACTTCTGTGTATACATTCTTCAGAAAACCCTAACTACCATACACGCTTTTCATGAAGCAAACCCACATATTTACACGCTTTTACTGAGACCAACTAGCATATAGATCTGTAAAAGTAAATTTTGCAGAACAGGTCAGATCTATAAAACTTAACCAGATTTCTTCATTTTCTTCAGCAGAATTGCACCAGTTCTTCCTCATTTATTCAGTAGATCATACTAGAGCTTCATCATCTTCAGATCTAGAGATCTTGATCCATCATTATATCCATGGGTGTATCATAGATTCAGATCTATCAATTAAAAAAAAGAGTTCATTCATTCAGATATTGCTTAGATAAATTTATTCATTAACAACCCTTACTCATGCAAAATTTTCACTATGAACTTCTTCTCCTTATATATAATTAGCTTTTACCAATACCATGAGTAAAAACCACTCAAATGCTGATGGTAATCCTAGACGGAATCAAATAGGTAATACAATGCTCAATACTATGGGCTAATACCATGGTAAAGCCCCCTGTTATTATAATTTTGGACCACAAATAGGCATACGCGACTTGTGGCATACTTCTCCATGTGCATACGTGACTTGGCCTTTACAAACCCGTGTATACATTGTGACATATTAAAAATAACCAATCTACTGCACAAAACTTCTAAGAGACTACTGAGATTCTTCATACAGATAGATTCTTTGTCCTTTTCCAGAGAGTTTCCATCAAGGACAATCAATTTAATATTATGGAACACAAGAAAAATATTGCCAACAAAATGATGTTCCATATTGATTGCTCATCTTGGTAGATCTTCCTTCTAGTGATCAAGCTTCATCAGAAGGACCTGCTCTAATACCAATTGTTGGGAAAAATACTAAGAGAGAGGGTGAATCAGTATTTAAAAACTAACCCAAAATTTATCTACCTTATTAATTTCTATGCGCGACTTTACTTAATCCAACTAGTGCATGTACAAAACTTTCTTTAAAGAAACTTCTGTATGCCCAATGAGCTTATTATTCAGATAAATCTTCAGAAACTTTACTTAGGCCAGTGCATCATTCATTCATCAAACATTTAGTAAGTAGTAAATATGAGCAGTAAGAGAAGAATAAGTCACCACACATAAGAAATACACATGAACATTAGGATTTAAGGTGGAAACCCAATTTGGGAGAAAACGAACACTACTGTCGTCTCTTTCTTCAATATTTATTATATAGAAAAATTCTTACAATATTGTACTAGTGCAAACTCATATCATCACGTAGGCACCCACCTGCATAAGGCTACAACATTCACTCGTTCTCTAGCTGTCATTGTAAGGGAGCTCCAATCCCCCGATATTGTTTTCCACCCACCGCTGGAAGGGAGCTACAACCCCCTAATCTGATCACCAACTCTTACTGGCAGGAACCTTCAACTTCCACGCTGAAGGCTCCAAAACTCAGAATCACTACATACCACGTTTCATATATTTTCACATTGGATTCAACAAATTTTAACACATCATAACTTGTAGATCAACTGAAGTAAACATCAACCCAATTTGAATAGAAAAATGAGATCATTGTAACCAAAACATAGAACTAAACCCAGAATTCCTCATCAACACACAAAATCAACCGCAACCCTGATCATTCATAAGACAAATGTATAAGCTAATTTAATTATGGCAACCCGCGTGTATACACGCTTTTCGGTGGTGAAACCTGCATATAGATCTTAATATATTAAAATTATAGTTTTTACCAAACTTAGAATAGATTAGAGATATTCAAACATATATTTCCAGTTTTACAGAGCCCTCATACAATCAAAAACATCAATCATTTTCAATCAACCAATCACTTATCTTTATACAGAATCAACTAGCAGCATAATTAGTACTCAAACAACCCAGATCTATATGAAGACATCATTGAAAGACAAAATAAACACATCAAAACTAATCAAACATTTCCTTCAAAATTCTTCAACAAAACCATACCTTGGATACGCATCTTCCATAAGAAAAATCCACATCTGTATGCACTTCTTCCAAAACTAACTTGCATATAGATCTCAATATTTTCACTGAATATATATACACACATTTGCAGAGCTGAACTCGGTGTATACTTCTCTTCCACGTGTATAACCCACGTATATATATATGTAAATAGTTCAGGATTGCGCGATACTTCAGAACTACAAACTTTCTCAGATCATACCCTTCACTTCAACAAACATGTGCCAGGCCAAAGATCTAAACAAATCATAAAAAAAACATGAAAATACATAGTCATTTCATCTATAGAGATCATGATCCATAATTTTAGTCATGGGTGCATCATAATATCAGATCTATCTATTGATTATAGCCCATTCCATGGAGGTGTACTTCAGATTGAAGTATTCATTCAATTCACATACTCATGCACACTTAGCACTATGAAATTCACCTCCTTCTATAGTTTGAGCTTTAGCCAATACCATGCGCCAAAACCACACAAGTGTCAATGGTATTCTTGGACGAGATCAAATAATCGTTACTATGGTCAATATTGTGGGCTAATACCATGCTAAAGACCCCTTCTATTCTAAAATTAGTGTACTATCACATACTTGACTTTGCTTCTTCGTACCTGTGTGTAAACACAACTTTTCCTTTACTAACTCACATATAGTTCTTCAATTATGTACTTTTTCCATATTCTAATTCTGATATGCAAAGCCCATGTCCCATCATTCTGACATTCTGATTCATTATTTTCTCACCTCTAAGCTTATCCAGAAACCATATACTAGGTATTTTCGAGCTAGGTTTTTGATAAGGAAATCATGTTTTATGCTAAAAAATGAAAGTGCTTGAAACATCATGTCTGAACCTAAGTGACCAGAAAGGTCTTGTCGTTGTGATTCAAGAGTCGAGAATGGTTCGAAAAATCAATGTCATATGAGGAATGTATTTTGTTCTGTTCATTTTCCCAAATAATGAAATTTTGGTGACTAGATGGCCAGTCAACATGTAGGTACAGTCAACAGGTATATACTTGGAATATTCCATTTTTATTCAGCCAACAGAATCGTGCCACGTGGCACAATCCAGGCCATTGAATGTATATGGTACAAAGTTCATTTGGCCATTGAATGTATATGGTACAAAGTTCATTTGGCCATTGGATGGATTTTTGAAGTGCTGTTAGATGAGTGACACGTGGCAAGCCCGGAGGCTACCACGTGTCCTCAGATTTCTATGGTAAAATTTTTAAGGAGCTCTGGAGGTTCGAACAGCCAATCTCCTTCCTGCAATAAAGTCCTTTCACCAGCCTACCTACACGATAGTTCTTAACAGTAGAGGGGTGGAAGTATTATTTATAGTTTAATGGTTTTTCATTTTGGGGTTTGGGGAGGCTAGCCTCGAAGGGCCAGCCCCCCCTTCCATGTGCCCAAGCGTTATAAACTTTTCCTTTAACCAATGGTTATCCAACAGCTCTAGCGGAAAAAGTATAAGTCATTCACATCTGTTTACAACCCACATTATAAAAGTTTTAAAACCGGAGGCTAGTGAAATCATAGCCACCGGTGGAAAGGTTTCAAAGTTTTTTCACATGCAGGAGTGGCATCAAATGCTGTGGGTTGCATAACATTGACACTTTAGATTCCAAACCATTCGGCAAAGTTTCAAACCATAAGAAGCGGAGGTTACAACGGGGTTGGCATGTGACCACCCCACCACTAAAATTAAATTTTAACTTAAATGTGCAACTATATTTGGAGCACGCCCCTATTTTTAGGGTGTTGTATTAAATTTAACTGAAGTTAACTACCTGTCTCCACATTTAGTGGAAATTTTCTAGCTGTCATTGGGGAAAATGCATTGGGAGGTCAATTTTTGACCAATTTTGGTGAAACAAGAGTCTACCTAGAATAATTTGAGCATTCTGGAGCCATTCGTGCAGAGAAAAAAACCATTAGAGGCCTGAAAACATATGTAATTTACAATTTTGAGCATAATGACAAAGAGGGACATGCCATTAGGAGCTAGACCAACAGATGTAGCCCAGGAGGGGTGAACTCCTTCATCATGCCTACCGTGTAAAAATTATGTGTGAATGCTTTTATCTATTATGAACTATTGTTCTATGTTTTTATGGCTTATTTACATGCTTAAAGTTCACTAATTCATCTAATTTTCATGGTTAAAACTCTCATTCCTTAAGAAAACTTATGGAGACAATTTGTACAAGTTTATTTAACTGAAAGGACACTTAGCACAATAGAACTAATACACTCCTTTCAGATCAATTTGGTATTAGAGGTAGAGTTTTATCTCTGGTATTTTTATGTGCAAGAATTTGTTAACTATTCACAAGGGTTTTCATGCTTACTAGGCTCAAGCTTAAGAGAGGAGGAGGAAAATTGGTGGAAGCAAGAAGTTCTCAAAGTGAGCCACAACAAAGGAGGGCAAGATTTCCACATTCTCCACCACCTATTTCACCTCCAAGATAAGCAGAAGCAGCATCAAGCATGCCTCCAGGAGAAGAATAAATCCATGAAAGAGGAAAAAAGAGTGTTCAGGAAAGCATTCCTTGACATGACTAAAATGGTGAGATTCTTTTATCAACAAAGGAATGAAATACTAGAAGGAGCAGGATCCAAAATTCACAAGGAAGATCAGGGATCATCAGGAGGTCATAATGATTAAGACAAATCAAAGAAGGGAAATGAAGTAAATGGAGGCAGTGGAAAGTCACCATCCTCACCCTCATCATCATCATCCTCTACTTCATCTTCAATACACCAGTCACACAAGTCAAAGAACACTAGTAAAATTCCTTTTATAAAAATTGATGTTAAGTTTGAATTGCCAATGTTTAATGGTGAAGTCAATGAATAAAATATTGATAATTGGATTAGGAAATTGGAGGTTTATTTTAGAATTTAGAACCTTCATGATGATGACACCAAAATCTAACTAGCTTCATTGAGGATGGAAGGTGCAACTCTTGTTTGGTGGGAAGCCAAGACAAAGGAGGAGATCAAAAACCATGGTAATATTATTCTATCATGGAATAATTTCATTAGTTCCATAAAACAATAGTTTTATCCATTATTTCACATGCAGAAAGCCATAATAAACTAGAAAAAATTTAGACAATTGAAAGGACAAAATGTACAAGACTACACCCAAGAATTTAGGAGAAGAGATCTCTTATTAGGGGTAGATTTGCAGAGTCAAGATACTTTTCTCAAGTACATAGGGGTATTACATAGCTACCTTACACATACTATCCTCAGGTTTAACCCTACAAGCCTAGATGAGGTATGTGTTCAAGTCACACATCTAGAAGCTAGAGGGAAAAATACTTTTGAAGACGGTAGAAACAAAAATTTTAAGGGGGAAAAAAAGAGAAGACCTCAAAAGGAAAAGGAAAAAATAATGCATCTTCCAAGAAAGAGGGAGAGAAAGTGGTTTCTAAACATTTTTCAAGAGAAGGCCATGAAGAGAAAAATTGTTGGAAGCTACATCCTGAAAAGAGACCCAAATTTAATGATAACAAAGGGAAGCATAAAACTGTAGCTACAATTCAACATGTCTTAGGAGAGGATTGAGGTGATGAATCTAAAATTACAGCCATGGGATTGAAGAACATGAAGGGGAAATAAATTGAAACAAAACTCAGTACCAGTACTTCAAATTATCACATAGAGGCTCCTAATGAAGAAGATAGAATTGAACTATTTCATGTGAGGGACATGTCCAAACAAACCAAGATTGATACACTGTTTGGCAGTGGTTCAAATGAAAATTTAATATCTGTTGACTTGGTCAAGAAATTTAATCTTGAGACCACTCCACATCCAAAACCATATCCACTTGGGTGGATTTGTAAGGATGAAACTTTACAGGTTTCAAAGAAGTTCATATTGTGCTTTGAAATAACTGCACATTTTGTTGACACAGTTGAATTAGATGTGGTTCCGCTTGATATTACAGGCGTTATGTTGGGCAGTCCTTAATTTTATGATAGGAAATCTATCTTCCATCACCATGAGAAAAAATACAATTTATTAAAAGATGGCAAGGAGTACATTCTTAGAGCACATCACAAGAAGATAAATATTGCAATATTAAATGTTGGACAGGTAAAAAGTCTAGTGAATTCAAGTAAGAATTTTTTTCTTCTAATGATTAAGCCTAAAGCTGATATTAATCATAGTTCATTTGAAGATTGTGATCCTAAGTTGAAATAATATTTATATGATGTAGTTGATGCACATCATGAGATGTTTCAGGAGGAGCCAGGTTTACCTCCTAAAAGGGAGATTCAACATGAGATTTAGTTTCAACAAGATTATCCTCTTCCAAAACATCGACATGTATCACATGTCGATAATGGATAATGTTGAAATAAAGAGGCAAATCAAGGACTTGTTGGACAAGGGACTCATAAGGCTAAGCACTTTTCCATGTGGTTCACCCAAGGTCTTGATTCCGAAGAAAGATGGGACATGGCGCATGTGTGATGACTTCAGAGCTTTGAACAAGATAATGGTAAAGAAGATACCCACTCCCAAGGATAGATAATTTGTTAGATCAGCTGAAAGAAGCAAAGTATTTCAGTAAGTTATATTTACGAAGTGGATACCATCAAGTAAGAATTGCAGAAAGTGACATATGGAAGACTGCATTCAAAACCAAACAAGGACTCTTTGAGTGGTTAGTTATGCCATTTTTTTTGTGTAATGCACCGACGACTTTCATGCATGTTATGGATAATGTTTTGCATCCATTTGTTGATGAATTTGTGATTATGTATTTAGATGATATAATTATTTTCAGAAAAACAAGAGAAGAGAATGTCTTGCATGTAAAGAGGGTACTTGATGTTTTGAAGAAAGAGCAATTATTTGTTAAGATGTCTAAGTGTGAATTTGGAAAGACTTCTCTGGTTTATTTGGAACACATTTTAGGAGGAGTCACATTGGAAATTGATCCTTCTAAAGTGGAATCCATTGTGAATTGGCCCACTTCCAAATCAATAACCGAGGTAATAAGTTTCTTAGGCACAACTCATTATTGGAGAATGTTTATTACTAACTTTTCTGCCATAGTAGCTCCTATGTATGCAGTGACAAGTGTGAAGAAAGGATTCCAATGGGGACGCAAACAGCAGAAATATTTTGAAGCTTTAAAAGACAATATCATTTCAGCTCCAGTCCTTGCATTACCAGATTTGAGACAGGTATTTAAGATATAGACACATGCTAGTGATTATGCCATGGGCGTAATACTTTTGCAACATGGTAAGCCTACCACTTTTCATTATGAAACATTCATTGATGCTGTAATGAATTATCCAACATATGAAAAATATATGTATGTGTTGGTAAAAATTGTCAAGAAGTGGAAACACTACTTGATGGGTAAAGAGATGATTATTCATACTGATCACCAACAACTATAGTACTTGCAGTCGCAAACAAAATTGCAGCAATCATGACATTTCAAGTGGATGGGATTTCTTCAACAGTTTCACTTGGACATAAGGGACAAGAAAGGTATTTTCAATAAAGTTTCTCATATGCTTTCAAGACCAATTATAAGTGCTTCTACTTTTCTTAAAAATGATTCTATTGTACATGAGAGTTACATAGAATGATATGCATCTGATGTTGATTTTAAAGATGTGTATGCTAGTTTGAGTGAAGGGAATCATGTTGAGGAAAATGATTATCACTTGCATAAAAATTTGATGTTTCATTTAAGCAAACAATGTATACCGCAAGGAGAGAGACTTAGTGTCATGAGAGAGGTGCGTTCTTCTATTATTTCTATTCACTCTGGTGTAAGAAAAATAGTGGCGCATCTACAGTGGTATTGTTATTGACCTAGAATGATAGATAGTGTGTCACATTTTATAAGAGGATGTTCTATGTGTGCTACAAGAAAGCCTAGAAATAGGAAGCTTGGGTTGTACACTCCACTACCGGTATCATCAAGGCCATGGGAGAGTGTCTCCATGGACTTTATTGGAGGTCTACCTATGTCAAGAAAACAATATGATTATCTTTATGTAGTTGTGGATAGATTCAGTAAAATGTGTATACCTATGCTATGTAAGAAAACCATTACTGATGAACAAACTACTGAACTTTATTTTCAACATGTATGGGTTCATTTTGGTTTTCCAACTTCTATTGTTAGTGACAAGGATTAAAGGTTCGTTGGAAATTTTTGGTCCAATCGTTGGAAGATGATGGACACAAAGTTGAAAAAGAGTATTGTTTTTCATCCGCACATTGATGGCCAAACCGAGGTGGTGGAAAAAACCGTTGTGCATCTATTGAGAGGATATTGCAACAAGAATCCCAAGTTGTGGGATTAAAAACTTCATTACATTCAACACGCTTACAACTAGGCCAAGCACTCTTCTACAAATACTTCACCTTTTGAAGCCTGCTTTGGGTATTTTCCGAAATCGCCATTAGACTTCATCTATGAGAAGGATGTTTCAATTGATGGGCATACTGATATTAACAAGGCTCGAAAGTTCATTGAGTAAATTCTGATTATTCATCAACAAGTTCAAGAACATCTTGAGAGATTCAAAGCAAGTACAAGGAGAGGCATGACAAACATAGAGTTTATCACAAGTTTCAAGAAGGAGATGAAGTATGGTTGCACATAAGTGAAGAAAGGATGCGGGGAGAAGGTAAAAATCTCAAGCCTATTCATTATGTTCCATTCAAGATTATTAAACAAGTTGGTAATAATGCATTTCAACTTGACTTGCCTTCATATGTGAAAATGTATTCCGTTGTCAATGTGGATAATTTACGTTTATATGAGCCTCCTTTGATTGATGATCAAGGGAGTGATATTCAGTTGCCATCAATAGAAGATTTATTGCCAAAATTTCTGGACGAGCTCAAGGAGGATGACATCCTTGATAGGAGGACACACACTTCTAAAAGGGGAAGTGTCGATTATCTTCGGATTGGACTCAAGGGCAGAAAACCAAGTAAGGCAAGATGGATGGAAGTGGAAAAGGTGAGGGAGTTGTTCCCTCATATTCTGAAATAGGTGATTAAATTCTTTTGGGGTCCAAAATCTTCCTAATGGGGAGGTGTGATCACGAGATCATGTCTTATGCTAAAAAATGAAAGTTCTTGAAACAGGTCCGAACTTGAGTGACTAGAATGGTCTTTCCATTGCGAATCCGGGGTCGCCAATGGTTCAAAATACCAATGTCATATGAGGAATATATCGCGCTTTGTTCGTTTTCCAAAACAACAAAAGTTTGGTGACTATATGCGCAGTTAGTATATAGGTATAGTCAGCAAGTATATACTTGGAATATTCCATTTTATTCAACCAATAGAATCATGCCATGTGGCACAATCTAGGTCATTGAATTTATATTGTACGAAGTTGATTTGGCCATTGGATGGATTTTTGAAGCGTTGTTAGATGAATGACACGTGGTAAGCCCGTAGGCTACCACACATCCTCATATTTCTATGGTAAAAGTTTTATGGAGCTTTGAAGGTTTGAAAAGCCGACCTCCTGCCCGCATCAAAGTCCTTTCACTAGCCTGCCTACATGTTAGTTATTAATAGTAGAGGGGTGGAACTATTATTTATAGTTTAATGGTTTTGCATTTGGGGGTTTGGGGAGGCCACCCCCGAAGGGCCAGCCCCCCCTTCCATGTTTCCAAGCGCTATAACCTTGGACTTTAACCAACAGCTGTCCAACAACTCTGACGGTAAATGTATAAGTCATTCACATGTGTTTACAAGCCGCAGCATAAAAGCCTTAAAATTGGTGGATATTGAAATCGTAACCACCAGCGGAAAGGTTTTGAAGGTTTTTCACATGTGGGAGTGGCATCAAATGCTGTGGGTTGCGGAAAATTGCCACTCCAGATTCCAAACCATTAGGCAGAGTTTCAAATCGTAACAAGTGGAGGTTACAGCAGGGTTGGCATGTGACCACCCCACAACTAAAATTAATGTTTAACTTAACCATCCAACTATATTTTGAGCGCGCCCCTATGTTGGAATGGGGCCTCCTAAAAAGCTATGAAACTGGTCCATTTTGAATATTTTTTATTATATTTAATCTACCAGAGGGGTTTTGGGGTGGGTAAAATCCTCGAAAGCATTGTATTGGGTAAAAGGGAAAACTAGGGGTCCGAAAACCATGGGTTGCTGACCATAGGAAAGTTGAGGCTAGATTGTTATAAATAGAGATGTATTTTGTATTAAAAAAGGTAGGATATGACAAGCTATTAATGCAAATTGTGATTTAAGCTATCTGTTTGGGTTTTGGGGAACAGACTCCTGTTGGCTGTGTGTGTGGATATCTAAGTCCAGCTGTGCGCGGACCCTGCTGCTATGTGCGCAGGTTGGGAAGGGAATTTTAAGGAAGAATTGATGAATGGATGAATGCGAAAGATTGTTAGAGAACTGAATCTATGAGTACTTTTATGTGAATTACTGATAATTGATGTATTGTGCATTTTTTGTCCTTAAGTTGCGAAAGATCTGTATACCACGTTCTTGGATATAGATCTGTTATGTTCTATTTATGTACTGTTGTGTTGATGTTATAAAAAGAATATAACTTTAGATCTAGTGCATGTGGATGTGAATAGAGACTTAACTAACCCTACACGGAACAAGGTAATCGGGGATTACAGGACCCCTCGAGCCAACAAATGGTTCTGTTGCCGGGACCGAAAGAATTCTGAGAGAGGAATCAGGTAATGATAAGAGAATACTAGAAACCTGAAAGAAAATATATCAAATACTGGTTCAAAAGACAGATCTAGGAGTTTTCAGTAAAATAAAATCGCAGTGAGAAGGTAACGACGGAAAGGTGGAAAAATAGGTACATCCTTACTAAAAGCTACGAAATATTCTTTGTAACCTTTGCAATTGAACTCCAGGAGTGGCTGGCTAGACTTGTGGAATTCGATAAGTGCTGGAAGGATGAGCGAGTCACTCAGTGGACCCCAGAGCTGCTTGAGCAGCTAGAAAAAATTGATAATACTATCACATGCACGGTGGATCACAGGGTGGATAGTGTGCTAGGAGGATTTGTGACAGAAGTTGCCATTGATCAGTTTTTATCATACTCTGAGGCTGAACGACGATTATTTAAAGGGGTTTGGGGAAAATTTATGAGGACGTTACCATTGCTGATTAAGAAATTACTGTGTGAAAAGAGCATTCTCTGTAGTCATACTGACTGAATAACCTCAGATCTAGGCGAGAGTGCGACATGCAGTGGTAAATACTATTGGACCAACCTTGATGGAGGGATATCTGCCTACAATCTGTTATAGGAACCATCTATGCAAGATCCCCCAGCTACATCACCACTAAGGCCGTGCAAAGGTAAGAATTTGCCTATACCACCACCCCCCCTAGATAGTGATATGGTTGCGCATCTGAAACTACCTACCTTTAAGGGGGTGGGAGATGAGGATATGGACCAGTTTTGGTTCGTTTCAGACTCTGTATGGACTGCGCAGAATGTGGTGAGTGATGCGGTAAAGAGGGCACAACTGTCGTTGGCATTTGAGGACAGGGCCCTGGACTGGTATATGTGGTATGTTGCCCAAAATGGGAGTGCATCTATTCAAGATATCGAGGACGCTTTGAAGCTCCAGTTCTGGAAGCCGAAATCTGATTCCCAGTTGGTAGCAGAAGTGAATGACTTCAAACAAGGTGCATCTGAGTCAGTATGGGAGGTTGATCAACGATAGAAGAAAGAAATCAGAGAAGGAGGATTCAAATATGATGATAGACAGCATACGGAATGGTTCATTGCTATGTTGTTACCTCACCTGCACACGCCAATGATTCATCAAACCTTTGAGTCATATGAGAAAGCTGTGGAAGTTGCTATGATACTAGAGGCTTATCCCCGAGAGGATACATCAGCAGTGGTACAACAAATCTAGGAACAACTTGGGGCTATGCATATGGAGATACAGAACCTTCGAAAAGAGAGAGGAAAGGATGGTTGTGAAAATCTCTGGTGCATATGATGTTTGGTGTCTGGCCATACGAAGGATCAGTGCCCTCTACTGACGGATTACATGCAAGTAGGAGGACCTATTCCAGTACGCCCAGGGGCAAGTAGGGAACCTGTCTTGTTATGACTAGGTTCAAGCGGACCTGTGCTATGGTGTGATGATTGTCAAGTAGCAGGACTACATGATACGAAACATTACCCTCAGCTAGGTGCGTATGTCCCAGAACTAAAGCAAAAATGGTGTCGATTATGCCGATCAGTGGGACATGATGAGCAGAACTGTCGTACTTATGACTTAATGATGGATCGTGGGAATTTATATAGGGTGCAATCGGACCCTGCATCGCCAAGACTTTCTGTGCACTTTGGAGGATCACCGGCCCAAGGCAGAGGAGGTCGGGGAGGAAGCATAGGGTGAGGACGTGGGTAGCTAATCTGTTATAACTGTGGATAAATAGGGCACTTTGCCAGAGAATTCCCAAATCCCACTAGGCCATCATGAAAATATTGTAGGAAGTTGGACCATGAGGTAGACGACTACCCAATTTTAATAGCCAAGATGCAGGAAAAGTAGCCCACCCCTACGCAGAACGTACAAAGAGTTAAAACTGAGCTAAGAAAGGTAGATCCCTTTGTAAAATTCATGACACGCAGCGAGTTGGTCACCCAGGGAGTGAAAGAGGAGCTTGCCACCCAAGAAGGAGTGCCCTTCAAAGAAAAAACACCACAGGCAGTCCCCACGTAGTTGCCGATGCAACCTCAGATAGAGGAAGGGGTTGAGCCCTTTCTAAAGGCATGTCTGAAGCTGCTGCAAAATCCACAAGTTGTAGGAAATCTCCAAGAACTACTGAATACTTGCACAGTTCGGTCCAATTTTATCCCCGAGAACAAGGATGTACACAAAATATACAACTATAAGAAGCGCATCAGAAGAGCGATGCGATTGACTGTGCAGATTGGTGACTACGAGATGGATCAGGTTATCTTAGATCTGGGGTCAGATGCGAATGTACTACCAAAGCAGAAATGGCAACGAATGGGAGAACCTAAATTAGAATGGTCCACCATCCAGCTATGAATGGCCAATTAACAAAAAATCATCCCTCTGTGGAGGTTACGAAAAGTCATGGTTGACATCACAGGGGTAAGGGTCCTAGCTAACTTTGAAGTCATAGAAATTGTGGAACATGCAAACCCCTACCCTGCACTCCTTGGACTGGACTGGGCAATTGACATGGCGGGTGTCATCAATCTCAAGAAGTGTAACATGGTGTTTTAAAGCAAAGGTATGCATGTCATAGTGCCACTAGATCTAGCAAAAGTTGCGTGGTATACATAGCCAGCCGATGAGGAGGAGGAATTAGATCACATTTATAAATTAACTACACAGGATGAAGATCAGGTTAACCCCACAGATGAAGGAATTCTCTACTGGGAAAATGACAATGAATGTTTTTCTGACTCTGATGAGGAGTTGGAAAATTGGCAAGGCCGATTGCATGAGGTTTAGGTGCTTCGATGTCTTCAGACAATCAGGAATTTTCGTCGCATCTCTACCACAGAAAGAAACCCGCCCTGCTAGGAGGGCGCAAATTATATTTAGAAGATGGTTGAACCTAATATTCCCATAGAACGCAGGCTAGGGGCACTGTCACTAACACTACGTGAAGCACCTATGCAAGGAATGATATTCCTCACTCAGGAGAAGTATTGGAGAAGGGTAATCCTGCGCATAGGGACCCCAGTTTCTAGATGGACTCTGAGGTTAGTTTACATATGTGGATACTTGCTAACATACAACACTCAAGGGTGCGATCAAATCTTACACGGACAGGCTTTCTGGGGTACCGCTGACCTAGGCATGCGTTAGGTTATGGACCTACTTGGACCCACGTGTAGTTTGGAGAATTTGTGGATGCCTCAACTAATAAATGGCACAAGGATGCATGACGCAGCCCTATCATGCAGGGACATCCTGACCAAGGGTGAAGCACATGGCTCGAAAAAACTGATGGCCAACTTTCAGACACATCTCGCGTCAACCTTCATTCAAGGTACGCAAATGACGTGCAGGTGTCATCTGTGGTTTGACATTCCATGGAAACGACCTCAGGAACGAAGGACACCCATCAACACATCCTGATTTGATAAAAAATGAATCTTATAAGTATGCAAAATAGGTGGTAGATCATCAATGCAGCCATTTATGGTAAAATTGATCCACCTGATCGATGGTCAGTCTCACGAATGGGCTACTCCACCATTAAATAGCTTCAGATGATGTGCAATTGGCTAAATCGCTTCACACCAAGCTATTTATTCACCCTACAACATGCTCCTGCTATCTGCATACTACTATTTTTTTGCTCCTTAACATTCTCTGGGTTTCCCGTTTTCTTGTTGCTAAGATGGAGCCTAACCCACTGAAGGACCTAGTCTCAGGTTGCTCAATACTTGTGGATATCATCTTAAGAGAGTTTGGGAATGCTCAGTGTAGTCACAGGAGTGAGCACTGTCTCCTTGTAGAAAGGATTGTCTACAAGCCACGCACCGAAGGAACGCCATGATACAGGGACATGTTGCGACTTCTCCACAACTCCAAAGCACCGCCCAGCAGAAGCAATGTTTGTTCACTCCCTCGTATTTCCCTAGTCCACACCCCTAATCCAACTACTGGGGAAATCCAAATAGATTTAGCACAACTATCTCACACAGAGCTATGAGGATTGTACACCAGAGTGTTGCACGAAGTTCGCCACCGTGATTGGGCCATGCAACAGCAGTATGACATGCCTCCAGAAGTACAGGACCAGTGGATTGCAGTGGTCACAGATGCAACGCATATTATTCAGGAGCAGCTAATGCAGGGCACACAATTGATTGAAACAACTACGCAACTATGGATGGTAGAGTGGCACCATTCCATGCTTCAGCATATCCAGACGAAATTATAGTGGGCAGAAGCTACTCTGGACCAATTCAGAGCCTCCTCACCCTCCACCGTCTTTTCACAGTGTCTAGCCATCTTGGACTGGATTGAGAATCTTCACTACAACAAGCATGTCACCTGAAAACGGTTGAAACCATGGGTCAAAACCACACTCCAGCTCACCCAAGATGCTCAGTTTGCCATTGCGCACCTCCACCGACTGTTAGAATAGGTTATCGCAGCTCCAAATGGCCCTGCCTCTTTGAAATTGGTCAAAATTATGCAACGAGCTATGGCCTAGAGTAAGGAAGTGCTCCCACCACTCCTCCGCACTTTGGCTACCTTGCATGCGCAAATTGAAGCCGCACCACTGTAGTGACTTGGGACGAGTCAGAAGATTGTGTTGGGGGAATTTTGGAACGGGGTCTCCTAACAAGCTGCAAAACTAGTCCATTTTTAAAAAAATTTATTATATTTAAGCTAGCGAAGGGGTTTTGGAATGGGTCAAAGCCCCAAAATCATTGTATTGGGTAAAAGGTAAAACTAGGGGTCCGAAAACCATGGGTTGTGGACCATAGGAAAGTCGAGGCTAGATTGGGATAAATAGAGATGCATTTTGTATTGAAAAAGGTAGGATATGACGAGATTTAGATCCAAATTGTGATTTAAGCTATATTTTTGGGTTTTGGGAAATGGACTCCTATTGGCTGTGTGCGCAGAGATCCAAGTCCAGCTGTGTGCGGACCCTGCTACTGTGTGCCTAGGTTGGGAAGGGAATTTTAAGGAATAATTGATGAATGAATGAATGCGAAAAATTGTTAGAAATTGAATCTGTGAGTACTTTTATGTGAATTACTGATAATTTTTGTATTGTGCATTTTATGTCTTAAACCTACAAAAGATCTGTATACTGTGTTATTGGATCTAGATCTATTATGTTCTATTTATGTACTGCTGTGTTGATGTTATAACAAGCATATAACTATAGATCTAGTGCACGTGGATGCGAATAGAGACTTAATTAACCTTGCGCCGAACATGGTAATCAGGGATTACAGGACCCCATGAGCCAACACCCTATTTTTAGGGCATTTTATTAAATTTATTTGAAGTTAAATGCCTGTCTCCACATTTAGTGGAGATTTTCTAGCTGTTATTGGGGAAAATGCATTAGGAGGTCACTTTTCAACCAATTTTGGTGAAACAAGACTCTACCTAGACTAATTTGAGCATTTTGGAGCCATTGGTGTAGAGAAAACAACCATTAGAGACCTGAAAACATATGTAATTTACAATTTTGATCATAATGACAAAGAGGAACATGCCATTGGGAGTTGGACCAGTAGATGTAGCCCTGGAGGGATGAACTGCTTCATCATGCCTACTGTGTAAAACTTATGTGTGAATGTTTCTCTTTATTATGCACTATTTTTCAATGCTTTTAAGGCTTATTCACATGCTTAAAGTTCACTAATCCATCTAATTTTCATGGTTAAAACACTCATTCCTTAAGAAAACTTATGGAGACAATTTGTACATGTTTATTTAACTGAAAGGACACTTAGCACATTAGAACTAATACACTCCTTTCATATCAGTTTCCATCAAGGACAACATATGCATCATAATGCCAACAAAAATACCATTCCAACAAATATAAAGCATAATTTCTTGTCGAGGACCTGCATGATAGACAATTAGAATATATGGAGAAGACTTCTTTTATTTGTTCTGTAGCTTTTTCAAGTTGTCCTTTGAAAAACTAGATATTTTCTTAGTTGCACTAAACTCAACATGAGTTTAATTTTTTGTAATATTCAGTGCCTTAAATTTTTGGAGTAGTTCTTGATGCTCTCTCAGAGTTACTATCGCTTTTTTATATCATGTTATGACTTTTCATTATTCCTCCATATTCTTATTCAAAACTTGAAGAGTGGCTTCCACAATTAGAGGGGTGTATGGAGGGACTTTCTATCTCTGTATACTTATTGCAATACAAATTGGTGGATTTATCTAGATCCCTGCTTCAGTGGCCAAAATCTAAAAGATTAATATTTCTAGCTTAGTTTGGGTTCCTACAGTGAAGGAAATAACATAATCTTCAAGTTCATTCTGCATTTCTTTTTCCCGAACCTCATTTTTATTAACATTTTTCCTCTTGTGATGCATTTGTTATTTACTGTCTTGCATCCATCTCTTCAATTTCCATACTTTTCTTCATATCATCCTATTTTCATTTCTAAATACCTTAGTTTCCCTACTAGTCTTTCTTTTCTTTCTATCCTTTTTCCCCTTGTCACTCTTTTGTGTAAAACATTTAGTCAGTGTGGTTGGAGAAAAGGAAACCACAACTAAGACCTTAGGGTTTTGAGTTATCATTTCCTTAGTGGATTCAGCTGTAGTATTAATTATAGGTTCCTCAAGTTTTTTTTAAACCCGAGGTTTAATTAGGGGGTTTATGTCAGCCCGAGGGAACAATATCCATAGGAAAATAATTAGCAAAATCAAATACATTGCCAAATTCATAGGGATTTCCTAAATGAATGACCTTGACTTTCAACAAAAAATTACCATTCCAACAAATGTAAATCATAATTTTTGGATGGGGACTTGCATGATATCGTATCAAAATATAGGGAGCATACTTCTTTTATTTTTCTGTAGATTTTTTGAGTTGTCTTTTTAAAGAATGGATCGTTTTCTTAGTTTCTTTGAACTTAGCATAAGTTTCATCTTTTTTAATCATCAATGCCTTAGATTTTTGGATAAGCTCTTGATGCTCTCTCAGAGGCACTATTTCTTTCTAATATTGTGCTATGCCTTCTTATTGTTCCTCCATCTTCTTGTTGAAAACCTAAATAGTGGCTTCCACAATTAGAGAGGTGTATGGAGGGACCTGTTTTGTCTTTGTACTTCTTGTAATAAAAATTAATGGATTTGTCTAGATCCCTGATTTAGTGTTAAAAACATTAGTGAGTAATATGTTTCGCTCAGTTTTGGTTCCTACAATGAGGGAAACAATAGAAACTTTAAGTTCAGTTTGTGTTTCTTTTTCCCGAACTTCCTTTTTCTTAACATTTATCCTCTCGTGATACCTTTGGGATTTGTTGTCTCACAACCCTCTCTTCAATTGTGATAATTTTATTTGTAGCCTCCTGTTTTCATTTCTCAATAGCTCTGTTTCCCTGCTAGTATTCCTTTACTTTCTATCCTCTAGCCCTTTGTCACTCTTGTGTAAACATTTTAGCAAGTGTGGCTAGAGAAAAGGAAAAAAAAGTTATGACCTCGGAGTTTTTAGCTATCATTTCCTTAATGGATTTAGTTGTAGAATGAATTATAGGTTCCATAAGGTATTTTCCAACCTGAGGTTAAATTAGGGGGTCTTTTTCAACCCGAGGGTTATAAATTGAGGTTATTTTTGGAATTAAGAGGAGAATTGGCTGACATATTTTGTTTAGATGGATTTTCTGAGAAGTTTACAGCTTCTCCCAAATTAACAGTGTTTAGAAATCTTTCTAATCCTTCCAAAACTTGGGCTTCCTCCATTTCATGTTCTCAAGGAGAATCCTCTTGATGTTCTTCTTTTGTATCAAAAAATTCTTGGGTTTTACTCCCCTCCAGTGCTTGTTCAACAAAATCTGTAAAAATTTGGGTTTTGGCCAACCTGAATGATCTTCTCCTTTTTCATGGTAAGGAGGCTAGAAGGGAAGCCATTATTTTCTCATCCTCGGTTAATCATTGTGGGACCAATGTTTGTTCTTTTTCCTACAAGTTTCCCTCAACCATAAAGTATTTTTTGTAATATCCCCCTCATCCTCTTCTACCTACTCGCTACTATGTAGAATGTTTCCAAATTTTTCAATAGGTGTTTCAGTTTCTAGTAAAGCCTATGAATTTCATGTGAAATCTTCCCAAATTAATTGTGCTTGATATAGAATTATGACAATTAGTAATTTTATAAGCCTACTATGACTCACCACTGAGCCATGATACTTAGACCTTTTACGTCTGGAAGCAGTTTCATGCAAGAGTGAATTTAGAAAATAAGGCATGTTTAGGATTACCTTTTGTGTTAACACTAACATTAGCTTCAAATTTCGTCCTATTACCACTTTGTATCAACCATCACATGTAATTTATCTTTAGATGATGCATGCTAGCTCCTTCCATGTTTCTGGAAACGAGGTAGGATTGTACCCTTTCCCATTTTGGATCAGTACTTCTCCAGGGTTTGCAAACAAGGATGTTGCACTCTATAATGGAGTGTGAATTTCAAACCATTTTTCGCCTCCTGTACGAAGGCATGTTGCTATTTCCAAATATTCTTAGTATACCTATTTTTTTCTACCTTTGACCGTTGTTATTCCATTTCTCAGGTTTCTTGTGAATTCTAGAGAGACTTCGCTATCGAAGCCTTACAGTCGCTAAAAATAATTCGACCACCCTATTCGTTCCAAAATAATGCGTGATTATAGCTTTTAGCATCTTTAAATATTATGGGCCAATAATAGCCCATTTGTAAAATTTTATGCCCAATTCTTCGATCAATGAAATGCCCACCATAGGATCGTCAAGGAAATATTTTAGAATATCATAAATTTGACTTCCTTGATGCATGTATGGATTTTAAGATCAGATTCTGTATGAACAATATACTCGTCGATCCAAGAGAACTGTGCACTACATTGAAAAATGAGGTTATTTTCTTGGGATGATAAATGTGCTAATAATTTCCCTGCTTCCATGTAATTGGTGAAATTAGCATACCAAGGTGTTTCAACTATCACCGCAAACAAATGTTCATCTGGAAATTAATCCTCCATAGGTGAAGAGTCTGCTACCAAAAAAATTCTGGACAGAAAATCGGCAACAATATTTTCCTTCCCCAGTCGATATTTTATTGTGATATAAATTCCTACAATAACAACAACCAATGAGTTATTCAACCATTAGTAACAAGGTTATTGGCTAAATTTACCTAATGGAGGAATGATCAGTATATAGAAATACTGGGTATTCTAATATATAGTGATGAAATTTATTAATAGATTAAATAACAGTCAAAATTTCTAAGGTGTTGATATCTCTTTTCTTCTATTTTTGGAGCTGGTTTCACAACATTTGGTATTGGAGCTTTGGATTCTAGGGTTTCACTGCACCAAACAGTTCATTATGGAATTTTCGCTATAACGTTTTTTCAGCAAAGGTTCAAAAGCTAAAATGTTTAGAGCGTGAAGCCAAAATCCCGAGGAAGATTGTCACAAAATTTCAGAGCTTGGTTCGCAATATTTTAGGAGATATGATCTGTGGTAGTTAGGTCTTTCTCATGCTTCCAAATTTCATCTCAAAGAGGTGATCACGGGAAAATCTTCATAACTCTCTCTATGAGCAATGGATTGGAATTATGTAAACAATTTTTGGAAGTACACAGATGGTAGTTTATTTGCTATCAATTTTAGAGCCAAAGGAGCAAACATTGACATGTGGCAAGTCATACATGTTTTCTCTACTTAACCAGTCCATAATTAGGTCATTGTGGGAGATTGGAGACAACTTTGTCTTGAAGAATCCAAATCAGGTCAGAGCTGTGGCATTTGAAAGAGGATTTAGAGGGATACCTTAGGGAAATATATTAGATATTGAAGATTCATAATCGGAGAGAGAATTCAATTTCAATATCGAGCTCCTCAAAAGAAAGAAAAAGGTGTGTATTTTTTTTCCGAATTGCATAAGTTTTGTTTGAAGAATCAATTTGAATTGATTCAAAGGGCATATTGTAGAATAGATATCAGTATTGGGTTCTAAAATTCCCCCTAAAAACAATTCAACACCCATTAAGCCTTCACAAGGCTCTACTATGACTCATGAAGATGAATAAATGCAACATGACTTAAAAAAATTACAAGAGAAAATGCACCAAATTTTGCTCTCGCAAAGAGCAACAAAATATGAAATGGATGTTTTGAAGAAAATCATGGAAGATAAGATGGATGGTTTGAAGAAAGGTATGGAAGATATGATGGCAGGTTTGAAGGATGGTATGGAAGAAAAAATGGAAGGTTTGAAGGAAGACATGGAAGGTTTGAAGGAAGGCTTGTCAAAGTTGATACAAGAAATGATTCCTAATGGAGAAAGGATAGTATAAGAAACTCATGATGAGGAAAAAACAAGTGTTAATCATGATTTCATAAACTCTAATGTTGGATTTAGTAAACACCATATTCCAAAGATGGATATGAGGAAATTTGATGGCAAGGATCCCGTAACATCAATACCATAGATGGAGAAATATTTTGATCTCAATAATGTGCAAAACACACAAAAGGTACGCATTGCAACTTTACATTTAGAACAAAATACATTTGTATGGTATCGATGGCTTTGCTCCCGTAAAAAAATTGTCACTTGGTCAATTTTTACGGGGGAAATGATAGCACATTATGAGGATACAAAGAGCAACACCTTCTTTAGCCAATTGATAAATCTCAAACAAAAGGGTTTAGTGGGGCAGCACATTGAGGACTTCCAAAAATTGAATATAAGGGCAACTGATATTCCAGAGGAACACAGGATTGATCTCTTCATAGGTACTCTAAAGGATAACATCCAACATGAAGTTCGTGTTTTGGAACCTGATTCATTGGAGAAGGCATTCAGGTTGGCAAGAAAAGTTGAATTTAAAATTATGGCGACAAGGAAGCCTACCACTCAATTCTATAAAGAAGGAAGTGTTTCTACGCCTAGATTTCCACAACCTACAAGGTTGACACCACAACAATTGGAAGAAAAAGAGCAAAAGGGCTTTGCTACAGTTGTGATAGCAAATACACTAAAGGTCATAAGTGTGCTAAGAAGAAATTATTTTACATAGATTGTGAAGAGGAGGAAGAAAATGAACAAGAAACTTCAAAAGAAGAGGATATACACTAGGAAGCAACCCTAGAAGAAGAAGAAATGAGTCTGACCATATCATGTAATGCATTGGCAGGAATTACCACTCCTCAAACTCTCAAGATAGAAGGACATATCAAGAAGAAAAAGGTAATAGTGTTGATTGATTTGAGTAGTACCCATAATTTTATTCATTGTAAGGTAGCCAAGGAATCAAATTGTTTCCTATACCCAACACCAGAATGTCAAGTGATGGTTGAAAATGGAGGAACTATAAATTTCTCTGCAAAATTCCATAATATCAAGCTAGCCATGGGGGAGTATGTATTGAATAGTCCAATGCTTTCCATCCCAATGGGAGGTATCGATGTTGTACAAGGAGTACAATGGTTACAATCTTTGGGGACGATAGATTTTAATTTTCAAGAAATTTTCATGATTTTTTTTTTGAAAGGAAAGGAAATCGAATTACAGGGTATCGCAGGGAAGCTAGGAAAGATAATAAGCTCTAATGTCATGAAAAAGCTTCTAAAGAAATAATAACAGGGCGTAATTGCACAATTATGCTCACTAGAATTTCCAACATCAAAATCATCTATTTCTCTAGATCTCTAAAATGTCTTGGACAATCATTCCAAGGTGTTTGATACTCCCAAAGGACTTCCACCTATTCGTGATCATGATCATGCTATTTATTTGATTCCATAAAGTGTTCCTTCAAACATTAGACCTTACAGATATCCTTATTTCCAAAAGAGCGAAATTGAATGTATGATTGTAGAAATGTTAGAGGCTGGTATAATTCAACCTAGTCAAATTTTTTTCTCTGCTACAGTAGTATTGGTGCACAAGAAAGATGGATCATAGCGGATGTGTCTATATTATAGAGAGCTCAATAAGCCCACTATTAAAGACAAATCTCCCATTCCTGTGATTGATGAATTACTGGATGGATTATGTGGAGCAATTTATTTTACCAAGTTGGATCTTCATTCAGGATATCATCAAATTAGAATGAAGACTGAATATATTCTGAAAACAACATTTCAAACTCATGAGGGTCATTACGAATTTTTTCTCATGCCTGTTGGCCTTACAATTGCACCTTCTACATTTCAAGGGTTGATGAATTCCATTTTCAAACCCTTAGAAAATTTGTGCTAGTATTTTTTGATGATATACTAATCTACAGCAGATCTTGGAAGGATTATGTTCAACATGTTGACGGGGTGCTCAAACTATTGGAGGATAAACGATTATATGAAAAAACATCCAAATGTTTCTCTGGAGCACAAGAGGTGGAATATCTGGGTCATATTGTATCTCACGAGGGTGCTAAGGTAGACCCTAACAAAATTAAAGTCATTAAGGAAAGGAAAGTCCCCACAACCATAAATAAGTTGCACGGATTTCTCGGGTTAACGAGGTATTATCGCATGTTTATTAAGAATTATGCGAGAATAGTAGCACCTCTAACAACATTATTAAAGAAAGATGCATTTTCATGGACTCTTGAAGCAACTAAGGCCTTTCAACATCTTAAAGAGGCAATGTGCCAAGCACCAGTCTTAGCTATGCCAGACTTCACAAAACCTTTATCGTGGAATCTGATGCCTCAGGAAATGGAATTGGTGTTGTTTTAATGCAAGAAGGAAGACCCATTTATTTTGAAAGTTGTTCAATCAAAGGAAAGCATTTACAAAAGGCTATTTATGAGAAGGAAATGTTGGAAATACTACATGCACTAAAGAAATGGAGACTTACCTAATGGGAAGACACTTCAAGGTGAAAAATGATCATGATAGTCTTAAACAATTTTTGGAACAAAGTATATCTTTAGAAGAGCAGAAAATGGGTCACAAATATGTTGGGTTATGACTTTGAAATCATCTACAAAAAAGCGAAGCTAAATGTTGTTGTAGATGCACTCTCAAGAAATAATGAAGAGGTCGAAGCATTGCTTTGTGATATTTATATTATCCAACTAGATTGGATAACCAAAGCAAGGGATGAATGGAAGAAGGACAAAGAAGTGTGGGCACTCATTCGAAAGTTGCAACAAGTTCCTAGTACATCTGATACATTTAGTTGGAAAAATGATTCCTTATGGTACAAAGATCGCTTATATATTGTTAGAAAATTAAATATTACAGAGCAATGCAAAACATAAAATATTCGGAAAACACAAGCACACAAAACACATAAAACCAAAGAGACGCATATAGACGTGGTTCACCCAGTTTGGGCTACGTCCACCCTGAATAGCTAGTCCTTCCTTTCTATTATCTAGCAAAATGAAGAGACACAACCTACATCATATTCGCTGTAATATCCTGTGTTCTCTCTCACAATCTCCCTCTACGTTTCTCGCTCTGAGAATACACATACAACATGAAACCGCAATACAATACCCTCATACAAAGCGAGGGGTTGCCTTCTAGGGAAAAAAACCCTAAACTAAACATAACTTCTATCGTCAGATGATCCGCCTAGTGAACGACCAAGATTGACTAGAAATTACTATACTTTTACAAAGCAATTTTACATATGTTTTTAGCTTCGGGGGTGCTGTCCTTGAAACCCCCCGCTGGGGGGGCTCCATAAAGTCGCAGCCAGCCCCCCCTGGGCCCCCCAGGCAGCATTTAATTATGGGTGGCATTGCCACCCCCATTAAGGTACAAGGGTCCAACATTGTGATACAAAATAAACAAGATAATCAAGCTTCATACCCAACAATATCCCACTTGGAGACTCATTGTAGCAACTCCACTGCTTCTTCATTTGCTAGGCAATGACTCCTCTTTGGACCTGGCTATTTCTCATCTTCATCGGCATCCTTGAAGGCCAATTGAAACTGAGAATATTCTCAGTTTCTCCCTGGTTAAAACTTTTGTTAGCATATCTGCAGGATTCTGGCTAGTGTGTATCTTTTCCAGCTTCAATTGTCCATTTTTCAATACTGACCATATGAAATGGTACTTGAGATGTATGTGTTTAGTCCTGGAATGAAATGTTGAGCTCTTTGCAAGATGAATGGCACTTTGGCTATAACTGTATAACGTGCCCATATCATGCTTCTTACCCAATTCATCCATAAACCTTTGTAACAAAATCATTTCTTTACTAGCCTCTGTAGTAGCAACATATTTTGCTTCTGTTGTTGAAAGTGCAATAACACTTTGGATTTTTGAAACCCAATTAACAGCCGTTCCACCTACAATAAATACATACCCTATGGTGCTCCTCCTGTTATCACTATCACCTGCCATATTTGCATCAACATATCCCTGTAGAGAATTGTTTGAACCACCAAAGAATAATTCTTGAATTGTGGTACCTCTCAAATATATAAGAATCCATTTCACTACCATCCAATGTTCTTTTTCTGGATTGTTCATGTACCTGCTTACAACTCCCACTACGTGTGCAATATCATGCCTTCTACAGACCATTGCATACATTAAGGTTCCAACTGCTGATGCATATGGAAATTTAGACATATAGTCCATTTCTTCTTGGATCTTGGGGCACATCTCCTTAATAAGTTTGAAATGTCTAGCAAAAGGTGTACTAACTGGTTTTTCATTCTGCATATTAAATATTTTCAACACCTTTTTTATGTACTCATCTTGAGACAGTGTTAATTTGCGAGTTTTCCTGTCTCTAGTTATTCTCATACTAAGGATTTGTTTTGCATCTCCCAAATTAATGATTGCAATAATGCAATCATTAGCATTCAACCTGCTGCTCCCCCTGAACCAGTGCTTCTCCCTAACTTGTGCAACCTGATACTGAGTCAATAATACAGTTATTAACAGTCAGACTGATGCTCCCCTTGAACCTCTGCTCCAGATCTTCAGCTATCATATAAATTCTCTTATCATCAATGCATACACGACTATGTCTTCTGTAACTCGTGTGTATACGCGATTTGTGTGAATAGAACCCGCGTATGGAAAGTGAAGCATAGAAATTTTTCACATTCCTTCATCTCCCCTTGAACTTGTACTTCCTATACCTGTCTTCTTCATATCAGATGCTCTGTTAGAAATACATATAACCAGAATAATCAAATCAATCATGAGAGACATCATACATTGCTCCCCCTGTGATGATACATTACTAAATCTAATAATGTATCCCACATCATTCCTGCAGTCAATCAGAGAAGTAAGCTTCAGAAGCGGATGAGTGCAGTAGGGTCGAAATTCCCTACGTTTCTGATCGTTCCTCCATCTCTTTCCAGATTTGTTTGAACTTTCTATTTGTCTGCTGAAAGTTATCCAATTTCTCATATCTGTTCAACCTGCATTCTTTTTCTACATGTCCATACTTGTTACAAGAATAACATCTCATGTGTCCAGAGAAATAAGCATAAGAATCATAATGAGTATTTCTAATCTTCCTCCTTTTACAATTAGCTGCTTTATGTCCATACTTTTTACATGAAAAACAATATCCCTTGAAGAAACCAGAGTACCTTTCTATGTAGGAACTGTTTGATTGAGGCTGAAATGATCTGCTCCTGCAATTTGCTGCAACATGCCCATAATTATGACATTTAAAGCATTCAACTTTATTAACTGATTTCCTTTGAGATTTCATCATTGTTGGTTGACCTTTTGTTTCTTTCAACACTTCAGGTTTTGCATTGACATCCTCTGAATTTTTAGCACTTCCTTGTGAGCTAGATTCTCCTTTAACAGTTTCTTGGAAACCAAGACCAAGTTTGATAGCAGGAGACCTTTGATTACTCAGAATGTTGTCCAAAATGTTAGTACTATCTTGAAACCTCAAAAGTTTAACCTTTTCTTCTAATTTACCTTTAAGAATGTTTACCTCAACCTCCAAGGCTTGACATTGCTTTGTCATGCTTTCTTCTTTCCTTCTTCCATCTTCTACTTGATCCTTCAGATTTAGAATCTCTTCTTTCAACCAATTTTCGTTTTCTTCACATGTTTGTTGCAGCTCTTCATTCTTCTTATTTGATTTTTCCAGATCTTCTTTGAGAGAGATGATTTTTACTTCAAGGCCTTCCTTTTCAAATGGTTGTAGAGGTTCCTCATTCTTCTTACTTGATGCTTCAAGATCTGCTCGCAGAGAGATTATTGCAGCTTCAAGTCCTTCATTCTTCTTGCTTGATTTTTCGAGATCTGCATTTAGATCGTTGATTTCTACTTCTAGTTCTTTAATTCGATTGGATGAATAAGTATGAAACCTTTGATACTTGTCCACCTGTCCATTCAACATTTCTATTTGTTCTTTCATTTGAGAGATCATCTCTTTGTAGATAGAATATTTCTTATCAATTTCCTTTTGTTGTTCTTCAACTTTGATCTTGATAGCTTCTTCTAGATCCACAACTTTACTTTCACTATCTTCACTATTGTTTGCACAAAGAAGAGTATTACAAGGACCCCAATCACTATCTGATTCATCTTCTTCAATTTCTGCTATACAATTTTTCTAATATATCTTCTTGTTTCGAGTAGCCTTCTTCTTTTGCTTCTTTGCCATGAGTACTTTCAGATCATGGTCAGAATCTTCTTCATCTTCACTGGACACTTCATCATCATCTTCATTTACATAATAACTCTTCCTCTTTTCAAATTGTTTCCCTTTACCATGTTTTTCTCTATAAGGACATTTAGCAGCATAGTGACCAAATTTTCCACACTCAAAACATTTGAAAGGAAGCTTACCTTTGAATCTTCCAGTTCCTAGTTGGAGTTTTCTCACGAAATTCGCTTCTTCTTCATCGGATATATAGTTGGATTCTTTGACAACTTCCTTTTCTTTTCCTCTTGCAGATACCTTAAAAGCAGCTTCTTTGATTTGAGAAGGACCTCCTTGTCTCATTTCAAAAGAAGTCAGAATACCATGTAATTGAACAATAGTAAGAGTTTGCAGATCTTGCCTTTCTTCAATAGTTGAAACTTTAGAGTCAAATTTTGAAGTCAAGGATCTTAAGACTTTTTCCACCAGAGTAGTATCAGTTATGGTTTCACCCAAATTTCTCATTCGATTTACAATATCATCCAGACGAAGAAAGAAACTGGCAACACTCTCATCGCTATGCATCTTCAAATTTTCATATTCAATTCTAAGAGTTTGGAGTTTTGCACTTTTTACCTTTGTGTCTCCTTCATAGCTTAGAATGATTTTGTCCCATATTTCTTTTGCTGAATGTAGCTGCATCACTTTAGCAAATTCTGATTCAGACATGCTTCCCAATAAGACATTCACCGCTTTGGCATTGATTTCATACTTCTTTCTTTCAGCTGCAACAGTAGGAATACTTGTCGGGTATTGATAACCTTCTTCCACGATTGCCCATACATCTGCACCAAGACTTTGCAGATATGCTTTTGTTCTTACCTTCCAGAATATCAGATTGCTTCCATTGAATAGAGGTGGCTTTATAGACATTACTCCTTCTTGACTTCCCATTGCGACGGATCTCCTTCAAGCGATCAAGCTTCTGCAGAAGGACCTGCTCTGATACCAATTGTTGGAAAAAATACTGAGAGGGGGGGGGGTGAATCAGTATTTACTGCATATTCAAAAATTTTTACTTTTTCACTCTCTAAAACCCATACGCTACTTTCCTTTAGTAAACTCGTGTATACACGCGGATATCCTTCATACAACTCACGTATTAGCAGAGATCTAAATATGCAGATATTTATTAACTTAGTTCTTTGCAATATTCATTCATCTGATGTTAAGTTATCAGTAAACATGTGCAGTAACAACAGAATAAACCATCACACAAAGCATCACACATGAACACCAGGATTTTTAGGTGGAAACCCAAGTCGGGAGAAAACCACCATTGCAGTTGCTCAGCCTTCAATATTTTATTATAGAGAAAACATCTTACAACATATGTGCTGGTGCAGACTCCTACCAGCACGCAGGCACCCACCTGCGCTCGTTTACCAGCCTCTCTTGAAAGGGAGCTACAACCCCCTGACTCGTTTACTAGCCTCTCCTGGAAGGGAGCTACGACCCCCCGATCTCGTTTACCAGCCTCACCTGGAAGGGAGCTACAACCCCCTGACTGAAGGCTACAACCCTCAGCACCACCTTGGACCACGTTTCATCAATTTTCACACTGGATCCAACAACTTCAATAGAACACAACTTGCAGGCCACGTTTCATCATATTTTTAGACTGGACCCTTTCCATACTTTTAAGCACAGTCAACCATGAAACAGATACATATAACTCACTGACAGATATCAGTAAACCAGCAGAACAGATTAGACATTTCTTACCACAGACTTCAGCAAACCCTAGTTTGCATACGCGCTTTCCTTTCTCTGATGTCGCGTATATACGCGCTTCTGTTCACATAAACCAGCGTATACTTCTGTACATATTACAGAGCTAATTTTATTGCGCATACGCGCTTTCTCTTCAGCGAAGCCGCGTATATACGTGCTTCCTCTTCGGCGAACTAGCGTATGGTTCTTCAGACTTTTATGTCATTGCAATTCTTCACAACAGATACATCACTTCAAATTTTACCCTTTACCTCAGACAGATGTTCGCCTCATCACAGATCTAATCATTTCATAAACAGATCTAGCAAATATAAGTACATTTCAGATCTAGATCCCCTTCTTCATCATTGGTGCATCATACATTCAGATCTATCATTCAATTGTAACCCTTTCCATTCAGATATCCTTCAGAGAGAATTATTCATTCAAGCTCAGACATCTTGCACCCACACTCATGATTTGCACAATGAATTTCTTCTCTTTATATAGGTTTACCCTTTTTCAATACCATGAGCCCCTTTTTCAATACCATGAGCCAAAACAATACCATGAGCCCAAAACTACATTACTTCCGATGGTATTCCTGGAGGGGGTCATTTGGACGAATCATTACCCAATACAATGGGTCAATACCATGGTGGTTACTCCCGGTTTTGCACTTTACGAGCGCTTTTTCCCATACGCGACTTGGTACGTACTTTACCGCATGCATACGCGACTTCTCCTAGGAAAATCTGCGTATTCCTTGAAACATACTATTTTCATCATGGATCTAGCACATATTGAATTCCTTTCTTCATTACCTTCTGTACTCTCTGTAGATACATCAGATTTACATCTTTAAACAGGTTCATCAAGACATATTCTATCAAGCATAACTCCATCAGGTGGGTTGCCATTCAAGGACAACACTCTATCAAGTGGGTACTCAGCATCATATTGTCAACACACATCATATCACATCAGATTTACATCATTTATCAAGTTCATCAAGTCAAGAATAACTTCATCAGGTGGATTTCCATCAAGGACAACACAAGTCAACAATCTCATTTCTTCATCTTCATTCAGTGGGTTGCCATCAAGGACAACACTCTGCATCATATTGCCAACAATCTCCCCCTTTGGACTTGATGGCAACCACGATGGTGTTTGATCACCACAACAGATAGGTACATTAAGAATACAATGACACCATGTCACTCTCCCCATTTTTGACACCATTCTTTCTCTTCATTCAAACACCATGTCACTCTCCCCCTTTGACATCAAGGGCAAAGGGCAGATCAAAACCAACACACTCTCCCCTTTTTCACCTCATGTAGAAGAAGTGTTCTGTAGATCTGATATATACTGAAGTGACCAAGCTCCCCCTGAGTTCATGCTGAATCTTCAAACATATTTTCCAATGAAGTACATGACTCGATGACTTTCCTATCACCAATGACTCATACTTACATCAAAGATCCATCCAAGTGGATTTACATATGAGACTCAACTACCCAACCAAGTGGGTTTACAAATTTGACTCAGCTACCCAACCAAGTGGGTTTACAAATTTGACTCAGCTACCCAACCAAGTGGGTTTACAGAATTTTGACTCAGCTACACAACCAAGTGGGTTTACAAAAATTGTCAAGTCCTTACATGACTGAAAATTACAATTTTACATCATGGGTCTCAACAAGACCTTTTCATACAAATATGACCATTTATGACCAACACCTAGAAAAACCTCAATAGCGATCATATGTTCTCCAACCCCCCCCCTCCCATGACTAGGCTCCCCCTTAGTTTGTGCATCGAACACTTTCACCAACAAATCATCAAGGCATCTTTATCAAAACATTAGAAATAAATTATGAAGCCCGGACTCCCAGTTTCTAAGAACGGTATCAGAGATACCAAACAGCACTGCAGCTGTGCTGAAGAGAGCTGACCCCAAACAGAAATTTGTCAGCAATCAGACATACGCGGTTTTATGTGCATGAACTCGCGTATATACGCGACTGTGTTTCAGATTACCCGCGTATCCAATACCATCTTCTATATTTTAACCAGATCTGATCCTCTGTGAGAAAAAGATAGTGTTCAGCTTCTTTCTGAGATATTTGAATGCTTCCCTGGACTACAGATAGATAGAACAATGTAGTTGTGTCTTCAAGTGTCATCCAACGGTTGTAGCATAAGTACATTAGTAACCAAGCCTTCAGATTCTTTGCAACATCAATACAATCTTTCCAAGAGAGATTATCATACCAGAACAACATTTTCAAATATGTGTCAAGCAATCATCCATGTGGCCCAATATCATCAAGATCTTCAAGATTTAACATGAAGTAACATGGCCAGGGAAAATGTCAACCATAGTAACAAACTCATGATCTATTCTTATTTACAGATCAACGACTTTCAACTCATCCATGTGTGAGCACAAAAGATACTTATCAGCAATCAGGGCTCAAAATCTCATCATAATAAACCATGTACCAAGTCATCATCATTTGAGCATGAGTATCACAAAAACCAAAGAATAAGCAGTCATATTGCCAATAATGCAATCATTAGTATTCAACCTGCTGCTCCCCCTCGAACAGTGCTCCTTCTTAACTTGTGCAACCTGAATACGTTCATCAGCAAGTCATCATCAACAATCTCTGCATGAACTTCCCTTATCTCTGAATTATAAGACTTTCATCTCAACAATGAATACTCTTCATCAAAAGCAAACAGGACTCATCCACAATCTTCAACATAAGAAACCATGAATCATATCATCATTATTTAGAACTGAGAAAATAAGCTGATATTGAGTCAATAATACAGTTATTAACAGCCAGACTGATGCTCCCCCTGAACCTCTGCTCCAGATCTTCAGCTATCATATAAATTCTCTTATCAGCAATGCATACGCGACTGTGTCTGCTAGAACTTCCGTGTATACGTGACTTTTGTTAATAGAACCCGCGTATGGAAAGTGAAGCATATAAATTTTTCACATACCTTCATCTCCCCCTGAACTTGTACTTCCTGTACCTGTCTTCTTCATATCAGATGCTCTGTCAGAAATACATATAACCAGAATAATCAAATCAATCATGAGAGACATTATACATTGCTCCCCCTATGACGATACATTACTAAATCTCATAATGTATCCCACATCATTCCTGCAGTCAATCAGAGAAGTAAGCTTCAGAAGCGGATGACTGCAGTAGGGTCAATATTCCCTATGTTTCTGATCGGTCCTCCATCTTTTTCCATACTTGTTTAGTTTCTAGCACGTTTAAGCGGAACAAATAAGTGAATTCTCATATCTGTTCAGCTTGCATTCTTTTTCTACATGTCCATACTTGTTACGAATAACATCGTGTCAGAGAAATAAGCATAAGAATCATAATGAGTGTTTCTAATCTTCCTCCTTTTACAATCAGCTGCTTTATGTCCACACTTGTTACATGAAAAACAATATCCCTTGAAGAAACTAGAGTACCTTTATATGTAGGAACTGTTTGATTGAGGCTGAAATGATCTGCTCCTGCAATTTGCTGCAACATGCCCATAATTATGACATTTAAAGCATTCAACTTTATTTACTTATTTCCTTTGAGATTTCATCATTGTTGGTTGACCTTTCGTTTCTTTCAGCACTTCAGGTTTTGCATTGACATCCTCTGAATTTTTAGCACTTCCTTGTGAGCTAGATTCTCCTTTAACAGTTTCATGGAAACCAAGACCAAGTTTTATAGCAGGAGACCTTTGATTACTCAGAATATTGTCCAAAATGTTAGTACTATCTTGAAACCTCAAAAGCTTAACCTTTTCTTCTAATTTACCTTTGAGAATGTTTACCTCAACCTCCAAGGCTTGACATTGCTTCGTCAAGCTTTCTTCTTTCCTTCTTCCATCTTCTACTTGATCCTTCAAATTTATAATTTCTTCTTTCAACCAATTTTCGTTTTCTTCACATGTTTTTTGCAGCTCTTCATTCTTCGTATTTGATTTTTCCAGATCTTCTTTGAGAGAGATTATTTCTACTTCAAGGCCTTCCTTTTCAAATGGTTGTAGAGGTTCCTCATTCTTCTTACTTGATGCTTCAAGATCTGCTTGCAGAGAGATTATTGCAGCTTCAAGTCCTTCATTCTTCTTGCTTGATTTTTCGAGATCTGCATTTAGATCGTTGATTTCTGCTTCTAGTTCTTTAATTCGATTGGATGCATAAGTATGAAACCTTTGATACTTGTCCACCTTTCCATCCAGCATTTCTATTTGTTCTTTCATTTGAGATATCATCTCTTTGTAGATAGAATCTTTCTTATCAATTTCCTTTTGTTGTTCTTCAACTTTGATCTTGATAGCTTCTTCTAGATCCACAACTTTACTTTCACTATCTTCACTATTGTTTGCACAAAGAAGAGTATTACAAGGACCCCAATCACTATCTGATTCATCTTCTTCAATTTCTGCTATACAATTTTTCGGAGATATCTTCTTGTTTCGAGTAGCCTTCTTCTTTTGCTTCTTTGCCATGAGTACTTTTAGATCATGGTCCGAATCTTCTTCATCTTCACTGGACACTTCATCATCATCTTCATTTGCATAATAACTCTTCCTCTTTTCAAATTGTTTCCCTTTACCATGTTTTTCTCTATAAGGACATTTAGCAGCATAGTGACCAACTTTTCCACACTCAAAACATTTGAAAGGAAGCTTACCTTTGAATCTTCCAGTTCCTAGTTGGAGTTTTCTCATGAAATTCGCTTCCTCTTCATCGAATATATAGATGGATTCTTTGACAACTTCCTTTTCTTTTCCTCTTGCAGATACCTTAAAAGTAGTTTCTCTGATTTGAGAAAGACATCCTTGTCTCATTTCAAAGGGAGTCAGAATACCATGTAATTGAACAATAGTAAGAGTTTGCAGATCTTGCCTTTCTTCAATAGCTGAAACTTTAGAGTCAAATTTTGAAGTCAGGGATCTTAAGACTTTTTCCACCAAAGTAGTATCAGTTATGGTTTCACCCAAATTTCTCATTCGATTTACAATATCATCCAGACATAAGAAGAAATGGGCAATGCTCTCATCACTATGCATCTTCAAATTTTCATATTCAATTCTAAGAGTTTGGAGTTTTGCACTTTTTACCTTTGTGTCTCCTTCATAGCTTAGAATGATTTTGTCCCATATTTCTTTTGCCGAATGTAGCTGCATCACTTTAGCAAATTCTGATTCAGACATGCTTCCTAGCAAGACATTTACTGCTTTGGCATTGGTTTCATACTTCTTCCTTTCTGCTGCATCAGTAGGAATACTTGCCGGGTATTGATAACCTTCTTCCACGATTGCCCATACATCAGCACCAAGACTTTGCAGATATGATTTTGTACGTACCTTCCAGAATATCAGATTGCTTCCATTGAATAGAGGTGGCTTTATAGACATTACTCCTTCTTGACTTCCCATTGCGACGGATCTTCTTCAAGCGATCAAGCTTCTGCAGAAGAACCTCCTCTGATACCAATTGTTGGGAAAAATACTGAGAGGGGGGGGTGAATCAGTATTTACTGCATATTCAAAACTTTTTACTTTTTCATTCCTTAAAACCCATACGCTACTTTCCTTTAGTAAACTCGCGTATACACGCGGATATCATTCATACAACTCGCGTATTAGCAGAGATCTAAATATGCAGATATTTATTAACTTAGTTCTTTGCAATATTCATTCATCTGATGTTAGGTTATCAGTAAACATGTGCAGTAACAACAGAATAACCATCACACAAAGCATCACACATGAACACCAGGATTTTTAGGTGGAAACCCAAGTCGGGAGAAAACCACCGCTGCAGTTGCTCAGCCTTCAATATTTTATTATAGAGAAAACATCTAACAACATATGTGCTGGCGCAGACTTGACCAGCACGCAGGCACCCACCTGCGCTCGTTTACCAGCCTCTCCTGGAAGGGAGCTCCAACCCCCTGACTCGTTTACCAGCCTCTCCTGGAAGGGAGCTACGACCCCCGATCTCATTTACCAGCCTCACCTGGAAGGGAGCTACAACCCCCTGACTGAAGGCTACAACCCTCAGCACCTCTATGGACCACGTTTCATCAATTTTCACACTGGATCCAAAGCTTCCTTTGGGACACCACTTGCAGGCCACATTTCATCATATTTTCAAACTGGACCCTTTCCATACTTTTAAGCACAGTCAACCATGAAACAGATACATATAACTCACTGACAGATATCAGTAAACCAGCAGAACAGATTAGACATTTCTTACCACAGACTTCAGCAAACCCTAGTTTGCATACGCGCTTTCCTTTCACTGATGTCGCGTATATACGCGCTTCCGTTCACGTAAACCAGCGTATACTTCTGTATAAATTACAGAGCTAATTTTATTGCGCATACGCACTTTCTCTTCAGCGAAGCCGCGTATATACGCGCTGCCTCTTCGGCGAACTAGCGTATGGATCTTCAGACTTTTATGTCATTGCAATTCTTCACAACAGATACATCACTTCAGATTTTACCCTTTACCTCAGACAGATGTTCGCCTCATCACAGATCTAATCATTCCATAAACAGATCTAGCATTTCAGATCTAGATCCCCTTCTTCATCATTGGTGCATCATACATTCAGATCTATCATTCAATTGTAACCCTTTCCATTCAGATATCCTTCAGAGAGAATTATTCATTCAAGCTCAGACATCTTGCACCCACACTCATGATTTGCACAATGAATTTCTTCTCTTTGTATAAGTTTACCCTTTTTCAATACCATGAGCCAAAACAATACCATGAGCCCAAAACTACATTACTTCCGATGGTATTCCTGGACGGGGTCATTTAGACGAATCATTACCCAATACAATGGGTCAATACCATGGTGGTTACTCTTGGTTTTGCACTTTATGAGCGCTTTTTCCCATACACGACTTGGTACGTACTTTACTACATGCATACGCGACTTCTCCTAGGAAAATCTGCATATTCCTTGAAACATACTATTTTCATCATGGATCTAGCACATATTGAATTCCTTTCTTCATTACCTTCTGTACTCTCTGTAGATACATCAGATTTACATCTTTAAACAGGTTCATCAAGACATATTCTATCAAGCATAACTCCATCAGGTGGGTTTCCATTCAAGGACAACACTCTATCAAGTGGGTACTCAGCATCATATTGTCAACACACATCATATCACATCAGATTTACATCATTTATCAAGTTCATCAAGTCAAGAATAACTTCATCAGGTGGATTTCCATCAAGGACAACACAAGTCAACAATCTCATGTCTTCATTTTCATTCAGTGGGTTGCCATCAAGGACATCACTCTGCATCATATTGCCAACAACGAGGGAGATTTTAGGAATGCTTCCTCAATAGGTGGAGTTTCCAGTTCCTCTTGTTCATCGAATGAGTGAATCATGTTGATGTATAGTGCTTGAAAGTTTGTTTCAACCATTAGTTTAGCCAGTCCTTGTCCTTTTATTATCTTGGTGGGTTTGATTTCCACATCATATTCCAAGGTGAAAACAATCCACTTGCCTCTTTTTCCATCAGGATCTTGTGTCAGTGTGTCTTTAACCATTGTATGAGGCACAAATGTAATGATGTGTCAATGCAGAATGTAAACTCTGAAATCATTTAGTACTTTGACTAAAGAAAACACCTTCTTTTCCATGATATTTTATTTCAGAGGTGCATCTTTTAAATATTGGCTAAAGAATGTTATGGGTTGCTCCTTTCCTTTTGTATTTTTTTGCAGTAATACAGCAGCAAATGTGTGTTCTGATTCAAAGGAGAATATAAAGAGATATTTGGTGAAGTCAAGGCTGATCAGAACAGGTGCTTGTGTAAGTTCTTGCTTCACCAAGTCAAAAGACTGCTTTTCTTCCCTAGTCCACTTGACTCCTCACTCACTTTTGAGCATGTTAGTGATGTTCCTCAGGAGCTCTGTAAGGTTTGGTATAAACCTTCTTAGAAAATTTATCTTTCTAATGAAAGATTGTAGCTCTTTGATATTTCTTAGGTAACTGATTTTCAATATTCCCTCAATCCTTTTCAGGTCAATCTTCATCCCTTCTTCAGATATGATGTGGCCTAGAATTTTTCCTTCTTGAAGGCCAAATAAGGATTTCCTGGGATTTAAATATAGGGCATACTTTCTGCATTTCTTAAAGAACTTTCTCAAATGAGCTAGATGTTCTTCATCAATTTTTTAATATACTATGATGTCATCAAGATATATTACAATGAAGAAACCTGTTTCTTATGAGAAAGAAATATCCATCGCTCTTTGAAAAGTGGCTCCAACATTCATTAACCAAAAGGGAATTTTTACATACATGAAGGTGACCCAAGGCGTAGTGAAAGTTTTCTTATGTTGATGATCTAGATGTACCAACACCTGGTTGTACCCTAAAAAGCCATTAAGTAGAGATATCCTTTTGGAGCCTACTACCCTTCGCAATGTGTGGTCCATCTTAGGTAAAGGGAAGTTATCCTTTAGGGATGCTTTATTTAGATTTAAAAAGTCTATGCAGAGCTTAATATCTTCCATCTTCTTCCTCTTAGATACAAGATTTGAAACCCTTTATGTGTACCTGAGTGGGACTATTATCCGAGCATCATACATTTTCTTTATCTCTTTTTCAACCAGTGGCATTTGGACAACATTTATTCTACACAGCTTCTGTTTAAATGGATTATTTCTTTCTTTGAGTAGAATTTTGTGCTGAATGATATGAGTATCATAAGACTTTATATATTCATAGCTTCAGGCAAACACATCATTAAATTCTTTGAATAGCTCAATATATTTCTATTTTATAGGTGCTCGAAGTCTCTTTGACATTTTTACCATTTTGGGTTCTTTCTCACTACCTATATTGCACTCTTCTACATTTGCTTCAGTGGATTCCATTTTTTGCTTTCTAGCAACATCATTAAAATAAAAAATTTCTTCTAGAGGAACGAGTCCTCTTGGTAGGGCATTATCTCTGAATTGCAATACTTCAACCTCTTCTTTTTCTGCATCTTCACACATTTCTTCTTTATGTGGGTATTTCTTTGCTAACAAATTTATATCAGCATTATGAGTGGACTCCTCCTTGCATGTTTGTTCCTCAGTAGAGAAGTCCTCTTCATGATGTAAGTCTGAATTTGGCATTTCAAACTCATCTTTGGACTGCAGGAAGTCTTAAATCTATTTTTTCCCTTCAAAAAATTTCCAATATCTTATATTATCAGGGATAGCTAGTCTATATTTAACCTTTACTGTGTATTGTTTTTTGTAATCAGGTTGTTGACAAGTACTAGCTACAAATGCTAGTCCATTGGCAAGGATATTTTTATTTCTAGGGATAGATGCAAGGTCATATTCTTTGAATGTTTTTAGGAGGTCAAGGGAAGCATTCCTGTATTCTTTTAATCTAGGATTTTTAGTTGAATATTCTCCTTTAACTTTCCTAATGACTATCTCAAAGTCCCCATGGACAGAGATCCTTTTGGCTTCTATTTTCTTTAGTAATTGTAGCCCTAGAAGGAGTGCCTCATATTATGCTATATTATTTGTACATTGAAAGTTCAGTTTATAGGAGTGACCCTCTACGTGATTGTTCTTAGTGTTGTGTACCCAAACACCTGCTCCAGATCCAGTTTTTCCACAAGAACCATTAAAGCTCATGCTCCAAAGAGGTTTAATTTTAGACCTGAGTTTTTCATTTTCTATTTGGTCTGACTGTTCTTCCTTTTCTTCTTATTTTTCCACTAATTTTTCATCAACTTCTACTTGTTCATTAATGTTTTCATTGTTGTAAAGGATAAATGAATCAAGGTCTGAGTGGACAAAGTAGATAAGAGAGTTATCAAGCTTTTCTTGACTGTTGACCTTGTATTTCATATGAGTTTCCCTATATATCCTCCTTGGTTGACTAAAGACTAGTATGGTAGCATAGGTCATATCCATTTGGAGGGTGCCTTGAATTTTGGCTCCCCATGAGCGTGATAGAAGCATGCCATATTTAGGGGGAATGTCAGCCACTACAATATCCATTACTAGGATTTTGGTTGGTATTTGTGTAATATTCCCAATTAGCCCAAGCTAATGGGAATATACAATTTTGTCTCATTTTCTTGTTGCATGAATAAAATTGTAAAGGAGGATCAATAAAACTCCTAAAAAAACAAAATAAATCAATGCCCCATGTGAACAAGGCTAAATATGGGTTGCCTTAATGAAACACCTTCATCTGTGAAGTGGATTAAGACATATGACTGGGTCAATAGGACCAAATGGAATGAACCTCCTAGATGCACAATGCAACTTTAGTTGGAAGCTACACGTGTGAATATAGCTGAATCATTGAGATGGTTTAGGGTTTGGCAAGATTTCTATCTTATAAAAGGAATAGGAGGACATCAAGAGAAGGGTTTTTGAAGATATTATTTTGACGAATTTGTCTGTTATAAATTTCTCATTCTCTTAGCTGTTTCACAGAGAATAGTGTTTTTTAGCACTGTTTGTTCCTGATCGGGAACCCCACCTCCTTTTTTAAGTAGCTCTTGAGGGAGTCTTGCCTTTCTTGTCCACTATCAGGCATTTTTCGAAGCTCTTCTTCCAACTACAATGCATATCCTGTTGAGGGTTTGGTTGTATTTGTAAGCTACAACAAGTGGAGGCTAGATCTATTCAGATCTAGGCCATTCTAGTGCCCCTTTTCAGTGGGGGAGTCTTCTATCCTCCTCGCAAGAGAGTATTGGATCATTGGAGCTTCAGATCTACACCTAGGCATCAAGCCAAACTGTTCTTAAAGCCTACAGTGTAGTCCATCTTCCTATACTACATTATTTGCAAAGGAGAAGTTGCAGGGATTTTTGGCACACTTTTGGGAGAGAGTTCTGTAGTGTTGGGAATCTACCCTTCACTGTGGTGATCCGTGGATTATAGATCTAATCCATTTTATATTTAGATCTGATCTGAATACTCTTGTATTTTCTTCATAATTTTTTAATAATTCTGTAGATCTATTGCATAAGATCTCAGATCTACTCCATGTACTTCATTTTTTGCTCAAAACCCCAAGGGGAATTTGTAGAAGAGCCTTCTTATGTACAGATCTGATACAGATCTAAATTTTTGTACACATATCTGCTCTAGATCTAAAGTGTAATATACTGCTATTATAGCCAATAAAAATAACGATTTAAATCTTTTTCAGTCATTTTCTATGGTTGTAGCACCTCTTTCTTGAGGATTTCTTCATTTAAATCCTTCTATATACTATTCTGTAATGTATGGGCTTCAATATAACTCTAATTTTCTGATATATAAGTAAATAATGAGCCTCCTTATTGGTCTCCTACTAATGATAAGATAAAATGCATTATTTTCTGAGTAGTATTAATTTGTGTTGCTACAGTCCCTTCTTTGGGCATTTTTCAAGCCATACTAGGTGTGGGAGGTCTGTTTACCTCACCTAGTTTGATTTATTTCTGATGTCCTCTTGGATTTAGGAATTAGATTTTTATATCTAAGGGATCCAAGGGATGATTTGGATTTATGTAGCATCCACTTCTGAAAATTGTGTTTTTCAGACATGCATTGATGACAGTCCCATTTTGGGATATTACAGTTGTATCAGAGCAACCATCTTGGCACACCCTGTGCTTTGCATTTCTTAAGAAGCCAATATTCCTTCCACAGAATAAGAGCCTCTTACTGACATAGAGAATAGGTATCTAAGAAGAATATATAATAAGTATGATTACACTGAAGACACAGAAGAAAAGGGTAAAACCCCTTTATCTGGAAGATTGAAAGGAGAATAGTTCTCTAAAACTCTTTCTCAAGCTATGCATGAGCTAAAAGGAGAAATCAAGGGAATGAGGAGGGAAAGACATGCAAATCCCTCAAGAATAGTTTCACATCAAGGAAGCCCCAGTACTTCTTACCATGTGTGTGAGCATTCAGCCACACAACCTGATCCACAACGTTGGAGCATGCCTACTTTCTTGTCAAAGAAAGAAGGAAAATGATGATCACCAAAGGAGGTATCTCTTGGTGATTATGTCCAAGAATATGAGTCTCAATTAGAGAGACTCAAAGAACATCTCAGTTTCCTAGAGTTCTGTAAATTTAAAGAAGAAAGATCCAATAGCTACAGTAGAAGAAGAGGGTGCATGCAACACACTTTGGGTAGATTCTCTCTACCTAATTTTGATGGATCACCTAAGGACTCAGCCAAGTCTTGGGTAAGGAATATTGAAACATATTTTCAGCTGCATCAAGTTTCAAAATAAAAAGCCTTGAGAGTAGCAACACTGCATCTTCAAGGTAAGGCTTATGCCTCGTGGCTATTTGAGTCTTCTTCCTTGAAAAATGTAAATATCTCTTCTTATGCAAAGCTCACTAGGGGGGTAGTGAAAAGATTTGATTTGAGACATTATAAAACTCCCTTGAGAGAGAAAATCAAACACAAGGAATCTGAATCTTTGCATGAGTTGGAAGTGTTAGACTCGGCCTTGTTAGTCCTCCGCCAGAAGCCAAAATTCACCCAAAGTTCATTTCTCGTCATTCACGGTTATAAATGATGATTTTGGTCAGCAAAGAGTCTGTTAGGATTTTTAGATTTAGGGTTTTTACAATTTGGTTTGCAGAATGTTCAATAATTCCAAAGGCACGTAGGGAACGTCCAAATATGTTTTGATGGTCAGTCATTTCATTATCATATGCTTGGAAATCTATTTTTCCTCAAAACTTTGTTTTGAGAAAAAATAAAGTATTTCATTTTCATGTAAATAAATCCAAGATATTCTAAATAGTATCAGTTGTAATAATACTTCATGAAGCCCTGGTTATCTTCAGGTTTCAGCAGCTCCAACACCTGCAGGAAATCAATCAAGAAAAAGTCATCATTTCAAAGCCAAAAGTCAAAGGAAACTAGAAATCAGAGTTTGTGTCCAAGTTGTCAAAGTGCCAAGACTCTACAACTTTACAAAGTGAATTTTCCAAAATCAAAGTTATTAAGATATTTTCATTGATTGAAGGGCCATTTGCATCCAAAAATATCGAATTGAAGGGTTAAAGGATGATTTTTTTGTTTTGAGGCCGGAATTGTGTTGACAGTCAGCGTGCGGCGCATACAAAGAGTGCGCGGCACACTGGGCATCATTTGTCAGTGCATTTTTGTGTGGGCGCAGTGCACCAAACTAGTGCGGCGCAGTGGGAGTGTGCGCGGCGCGTTGAGCCCTCCAGCCCAAACTCATCAACATTTAGCGATTTTTCAAATTCAAATGATCTTCCTGCTCCAAGTTGAAAATGCTGTGAAGGTTGTCGTAGGAATACATCAAGAATTGGAGGAGTCACAAGTTTTAAAGAATGCAGTAGGATTAAACGCTGATTCACAAATTTCAAATCATGGCTTTGGGCCTTCGCTACCATATAAGGTTTTAATGATTTCACTACTGCATCTGCATGGGAAAGATTAATTTCAAATATAGAGAGGATTTGTCGTAAGTGGCTTGCCGATGGCTTGAAAAATCTTCTGGTACAAGCAGAGATAGTAAAAGGCTCAAGGAATCTGTGTCATATTACGGCTGATTTTACCTATGAGACAAAACCATACTGCCTAGAGTACTTTTTTCAAGTTGATAACAGCAAAGGTCATGGTTCTAAATTTGAAGGCAACATCACTTCAGGTGACATTGACCAATGGAGAGATGGATTGCACTTTCTATAGTTGTGGTTTGGCATTAAATATTTTCTGATAATTGCTCCACAAAGTATGAGTGGATTTGTCCTTGATGCACCAGAGGCCACTAAACTTCTAAGTGCTATAGCAATTGCTTTCTCAAATTGTAACAGTATCTGGTCAGCATTTGTACCAGTGCATGATCCAACTCACAAGGCATATAAAGGCATTCATAACATGCACACAACTCTGACTCAGAGGTTTGAAGCAGATCGTATCGGGAGCCAGGTTCCAGTAAAATTGAAGCATTTGGAAGGTCTCTATGAGCTCTTTATGTCAAAATTGGTATTTGTTTCATCTGATTCTTTTGCACCAATTGTCCAAGTGCACTACACAATGAGATTGACATATAGGACACATATATCGGGACATGAACTTGAACACCATGAGGAGAATGAATCTCGAAGTACAGAGTCTAGTGTAAGCATGGAAAGTGATTTATTCAACAACAAGCAATGGGATGATGACTTCCCTTGGTTTGAGTGGTACTCTGCAGAAGATCCAGTTAAAGGATTTGAGTTAATCACCATGTGGTTAGATAAGGTGGTTGAAAGTTCTGTTGAGATGGCTTAATTTGAAAATGCCTCCGTGCTTGAAGCCGATAAGTGGTTTCTTGTGCCCATAACTATAATGGATGGGAAAAATTTTATTCAGAATAGTCCAGTTGGATTTGCATCAAGCTTGTTGCAGCTGGAGAGAATCGTATTGGAACTCGTTCAACATATCCGTTGTAAATTCTGCAGAGATAAAACATAATGAGAACTTGTATAGTTGAGGTTGGTGTCACAAGTTCCATCAGGCTTAAAAATAATTTTCCGATCAATCCGACAAGGGCCGATTGGAAGGAGGATTCCGTAAATCAATTTGACATACAAATCCGCTTTTAAATGTTAGGTGCGGCAATGTGAAATGGAATATCGAAGAAATGAAATCTATTCCTGGAATGCTGGTGCAAGCTGGCAAGATTCTTTTGCTTTGGATGATGGTCGACTAAGGGAGAGTTTGTTATGTCAAGATGACAGCGCCCCAATGTTATAAATGATGCTAATTATAGAAAATTTGGCTTTATTCAAATGGTAAAGGTAAAGTAAAAAGTCAAAAGCCAAAGCAGATATCTATCACAGCAGAGCAATCGAATTGATTGGCCTATTTTCGGTCTTTAGTTGCAAGTCAGAAAGTCAAGCCACAGGTTTTTCCTATTCATTAGTTATCAACAAACAAAGTGTAATGCTACTCCTTTTCAGAGCAGACTTTTCCTGTTTTTATGATTTTAGGTGAAACTGCTCTCTATTTTCATCGATTGGTTTTCCCCATCTCTAAGTTTATTTATATATTGTAAATCATTTGTAAAGAGGAGAGTTCTAGAAAACAGTGGGAGAGGTGTGAAGGAAAACTTCAATGTACAAATTTTGACAGGGATTTAATGAAAAGATACAGCTTTGACTCCTGAGATTCTTGTGGTGTGAATTTATCATTTGTCTTTTCTTTTGTTTCATATGTAGCTTGTTATGTTTTACATTTCATTTCATAATCATTTCCAATTGAATACTTTTAAGTGAGAAGGGCAGAATCTAGTTTACTGCTCTGCCTTGGGAAGGTATTCATGTTCTGTGTTTTCTTCTGTTTGATAAGGATTCAACTATTTCCCTTTTCAACCTTGCAGCAGTCTTTCACTCCATATAATTTCAAAATTGGATGCTAAATTTATTGCTTGTCTTGCCTCCTGAGATAATCTGTGTCTCGGATTTAACTTCTCTGCTCATGCTGTCCTTTGTCCCCATACTGCCCAGAAAACCCAATCATTTATCAAAAACCCCTTTCCTATCTATTTACTAGCCTAAAATCAGTATCCATTTTAAGTCATCTCGTACCCTATTGCTCATTTTATCGAGATTGACTAGAGAGAGCCCTCTCTTGTCCTCGTAGGGCTAGCTACGAGGCTGAGCTTGGTTTGATGTTGCCTTGAACCTCGTCCTCTTTCAGCCTGAGGCAGATTCAAGCGCTAACATAGTGGCGACCATAATGGGGAAGTCTTCCCTGGTAAAGGATGACAAATTTCAGATCTGATTGTTGATGGTGAACAACGGTCAAACACCGCAAGGCTGAAATCATTCACCTGGCGACTTCATTCATTGAAAAATCCAAAAATCAATGCTTCATGGTGACTTCACTGCAGGGAGATCAGTAGCTGTGAGATTTTCAAGATGGACTGAATCACAAGAAGATACGCTCCCATGAGCCGAGATCACATCCCAGGTTTTCCAAATAAGATGCCCAAGGTAGATTGGTCAAGGAATCTGCCTACGTTTAACGATGATGGTAAGAAGGATGCTGCTTTACATCTGGTTAGATTTCACATGCATATTCGCAAGTTGAAGGTGGATTTTCCTGAAGATTGCTTGATGAAGATATTCCTGGACACTCTGGAAGGTGAAGCCCAATCTTGGTATGAAAATTTGCCGCTGGCTTGTATTTACTGTTTAAAGGATTTTCATACCTTGTTCATTGAAAGATATCAAGTATCTTATGCATCATTAAATTTAGTTCATGACTGTTACAAACATGCTTCTACTTTTATTGAAAGCCTAGAGAAATATTATGAAGATGATAATTTCATGGATGATGAGATCATGGAAGCCCTGTATGAAAATCCATTTCAGCAGCATAAAGACGATCATGAAAAATTGCAGCAGGATCACGATTTTAGTGCGGTGGAAGATGAAGGAATTTTTCATTTTGACAGTCAACAGGAATTACATCAAATGGATCAACAGTATGAGGAAAATCTGTATACTCCTTCACTTGAAATCAATGAAGACAATCACTGTTTGAGCAAAAGAAAACAAAAGGTATTATCTCCTCTATCTGAAGACGAGATAGATCAACTCTTGAATGGTCATGTTCCAGCTCAAGTTAACACAGATCTGCAGTGTGCACATGGTCAAGAAGGTGATGGTGGAACTTCTTCCTTTTCTGAAAAGGATGACAGTCCTGTAAGCAGCTTTATAAATCAGCAGGTTGAAGATGTCTATATGGCTGAAAGGGAGAGTTTCGTTTCAGATTTGCCCATAGAAGAAGACAGCATGCAGGGAAGTCAAGTTTCAATTTCAGAATGTGATAATGTCTAGTTAGCTCTTTCAGGTCTAGATTCAGATTGTGATGACCAAGAATATCTTGTGAAAGAGAATTCTGCTGTTGAAATCATTTGGGATGCAGAAGACACAGGTATGGATCCAAATGTTCTCAGTTCATTAGAACACAGCATGCATAAGGAGGTAATTCAGTCAGTTCATGAAAAACAAGATGAGATCTTCATTCAAGTAAGTGAAACAGTTCCTTTGGATGAATTTATGGTAGATGATATAAATGTCATTTTTGCGCTTCAAGAATCATCTGGAGTTTCTTTTCTCTTGATTGATGAATGTAATGAGGAATATGATAATCTGGCTATTATATCATATGAAGATGATCAAAAATATATTCAGACTATAGAAGATCAGGCAATTCAGGATTCCCTTTTAGTTTCTTCTTCATATGTCTCATGTGTTGAAATGTTTTTACAATAGGAGATCTACTCATCTACCTGTTCAGAGTTTTTTGAAGCCCAGGAACATGATGAAGGAAGATCAGAAGCAGGAGAAAAGGACACCTTGTTTCTTCAGTAGGAAGAAAATCTTCATGTTTTTCAGGATCCAATGGCCAATCTGTTGCAGTCAGCAGTGAAGGTGATTATTTCAGTATTCAGTGATGAAGGAGATCAGGGTTAGCTATGTTTTTGGATGCCCAATTATCAGTTTGTATTGTTGACTAGGAGATCTGAACGGGAGAATCAATCAAGAAGGCATCTGCTTGATTGGTTACATTGGAATTTTGATATAGTTTGATGGTATATTGTCTTGTAAGAAACACAGGCGGTTATGTACTGCCACCAAGCTTTAAGTTTTAATTTCTGGTCTTGAGTTAGTTTATTAGAGTCAAGTTTTTTCAAGTCATTTCAGTTTGCCATCAAGCCGGTTTGAGTCGATTTTTAATCAAGTTCCAGTCAAATAAATTAGTCCTGTCGATTTCTTGAAATAATGAATTCCATTGCCCAATGGAAGGAGGCACTGTCTGCTCTTCCAAATATCTGTTGTTCTTGGCACCTCCAAGAAGTGGCAGCTGCCATCCCCATTGGATCCAATGTTAGACTCGGCCTTATCAGTCCTCCGCAAGAAGCCAAAATTCACCCAAAGTTCATTTCTCGTCATTCACGGTTATAAATGATGATTTTTGTCAGCAAAGAGTCTGTTAGGATTTTTAGGTTTAGGGATTTGACAATTTGGTTTGCAGAATGTTCAATAATGCCAAAGGCACGTAGGGAAGGTCAAAATATGTTTTCATGGTCAGTCATTTCATTATCATATGCTTGGAAATCTATTTTTCCTCAAAACTCTGTTTTGAGAAAAAATAAAGAATTTCATTTTCATGTAAATAAATCCAAGATATTCTAAATAGTATCAGTTGTAATAATACTTCATGAAGCCCTGGTTATCTTCAGGTTTCAGCAGCTCCAACACCTGCAGGAAATCAATCAAGAAAAAGTCATCATTTCAAAGCCGAAAGTCAGAGGAAACTAGAAATCAGATTTTGTGTCCAAGTTGTCAAAGTGCCAAGACTCTACAACTTTACAAAGTGAATTTTCCAAAATCAAAGTTATTAAGATATTTTCATTGATTGAAGGGCCATTTGCATCCAAAAAGATCGAATTGAAGGGTTAAAGGATGAATTTTTTGTTTTGAGGCCAGAATTGTGCTGACAGTCAGTGCGCGACGCACTGGGCATCATTTGTTAGTGCATTTTTGTGTGGGCACGGCGCACCAAACCAGCGTGGCACACTGGGAGTGCGAGTGGCGCGTTGAGCCCTCCGGCCCAAACTCATCAACATTTAGTGATTTTTCAAATTCAAATGATCTTCCTGCTCCAAGTTGAAGATGCTGTGAAGGTTGTCGTAGGAATACATCAATAATGAGAGGAGTCACAAGTTTTAAAGAATGCAGTAGGATTAAACGCCGATTCACAAATTTCAGATCATGGCTTTGGGCCTTCGCTACCGTAGAAGGTTTTAATGATTTCACTATTGCATCTGCATGGGAAAGATTAATTTCAAATATAGAGAGGATTTGTCATAAGTGGCTTGCCGATGGCTTGAAAAATCTTCTGGTACAAGTAGAGATAGTAAAAGGCTCAAGGAATCTGCGTCATATTACGGCTGATTTTACCTATGAGACAAAACCATACTGCCTAGAGTACTTTTTTCAAGTTGATAACAGCAAAGGTCATGGTTCTAAATTTGAAGGCAACATTACTTCAAGTGACATTGACCAATGGAGAGATGGATTGCACTTTCTATAGTTGTGGTTTGGCATTAAAGATTTTCTGATAATTGCTCCACAAAGTATGAGTGGATTTGTCCTTGATGCACTAGAGGCCACCAAACTTCTAAGTGCTGTAGCAATTTCTTTGTCAAATTGTAACAGTATTTGGTCAGCATTTGTACCAGTGCATGATCCAACTCGCAAGGCATATAAAGGCATTCAAAACATGCACACAACTCTGACTCAGAGGTTTGAAGCAGATCGTATCGGGAGCCAGGTTCCAGTAAAATTGATGCATTTGGAAGGTCTCTATGAGCTCTTTATGTCAAAATTGGTATTTGTTTCATCTGATTCTTTTGCACCAATTGTCCAAGTGCACTACACAATGAGATTGACATATAGGACACATATATCGAGACATGAACTTGAAAACCATGAGGAGAATGAATCTCGAAGTACAGAGTCTAGTGTAAGCATGGAAAGTGATTTATTCAACAACAGGCAATGGGATGATGACTTCCCTTGGTCTGAGTGGTACTCTGCAGAAGATCCAGTTAAAGGATTTGAGTTAATCACCATGTGGTTAGATAAGGTGGTTGAAAGTTCTATTGAGATGGCTTAATTTGAAAATGCCTCTGTCCTTGAAGCCGATAAGTGGTTTCTTGTGCCCATAGCTATCATGGATGTGAAAAATTTTATTCAGAATAGTCCAGTTGTATTTGCATCAAGCTTGTTGCAGCTGGAGAGAATCGTATTGGAACTCGTTCAACATATCCGTTGTAAATTCTGCAGAGATAAAACATAAATGAGAACTTGTATAGTTGAGGTTGGTGTCACAAGTTCCAACAGGCTTAAAAATAATTTTCCGATCAATCTGACAAGGGACGATTGGAAGGAGGATTTCGTAAATCAATTTGACATACAAATCTGCTTTTAAATGTCAGGTGCGGCAATGTGAAATGGAATATCGGAGAAATGAAATCTATTCTTGGAATGCTGGTGCAAGCCGGCCGGATTCTTTTGCTTTGGATGATGGTCGACTAAGGGAGAGTTTGTTATGTCAGGATGACAGTGCCCCAATGTTATAAATGATGCTAATTATAGAAAATTTGGTTTTATTCAAATGGTAAAGGTAAAGTAAAAATTTAAAAGCCAAAGCAGATATCTATCACAGCAGAGCAATCGAATTGATTGGCCTATTTTCAGTCTTCAGTTGCAAGTCAGAAAGTCAAGCCACAGGTTTTTCCTATTCATTATTTATCAACAAACAAAGTGTAACGTTGCTCCTTTTCAGAGCAGACTTTTCCTATTTTTATGATTTTAGGTGAAACTGCTCCCTATTTTCATCGATTGGTTTTCCCCATCTCTAAGTTTATTTATATATTGTAAATCATTTTTAAAGAGGAGAGTTTTGGAAAACATTGCGAGAGGTGTGAAGGAAAACTTCACTGTATATATTTTGACAGGGATTTAATGAAAAGATACACCTCTGACTCCTAAGATTCTTGTGGTGTGAATTTAGCATTTGGCTTTTCTTTTGTTTCATATGTAGCTTGTTATGTTTTACATTTCATTTCATAATCCTTTCCAATTGAATACTTTTAAGTGAGAAGGGCAGAATCCAGTTTACTTCTCTGCCTTGGGAAGGTATTCATGTTCTGTGTTTTCTTTTGTTTGATAAGGATTCAACTATTTCCCTTGTCAACCTCGCAGCAGTCTTTCACTCCATATAATTTAAAAATTGAATGCTAAATTTATTGATTGCCTTGCCTCCTGAGATAATCTGTGTCTTGGATTTAACTTCTCTGCTCATGTTGTCCTTTGTCCCCATACTGCCCAGAAAACCCAATCATTTATCAAAAACCCCTTTCCTATCTATTTACTAGCCTAAAATCAGTATCCATTTTAAGTCATCTCGCACCCTATTTCTCATTTTATCGAGATTGACTGGAGAGAGCCCTCTCTTGTCCTCATAGGGCTAGCTACGAGGCTGAGCTTGGTTTGATGTTGCCTTGAACCTCGCCCTATTTCAGCCTGAGGTAGATTCGAGCACTAACAGGAAGAATCCATAAAGCCAACTCCATTTCTAAACATTGTTGAAGGGGTTGAAGATCTACTGCATGATTTTCCAAAGGAAAAATCCCCACTACAACAAGGTCCCTCTTCTCGAGGAGAAGACATGAGGGTTTCTTCTTGAATAAGAGATTAAGGAGAAGGGTCTCTTAATGATGAGGCATTCTCCATTGATGAGGAGAAAGAAGGTAAAGAGCAGAGAAGATCCTCCAGTGTTATGATAGCAGGAGGGGATCCATTTTTATTAGGAGATGGAGATGAGGCAATTTCTTCCACTAGAGAGGCTCTTGCATCTTTGCAAGGAGTTCCTAAGGATATTCCATAAGGAGGACATGACCAACATGTGTCTATGCTAAAAGAAAATGAGACAGAACAAAGGAGGGATCACAAATCTAGCATAGAAGAAGATGATACACTATTGCTAGGAGAAGAGAATGGAGAAAATGCTCCAATCAGAGGCACTCTTGCATCACTAAGAGTGGTCTCCAAATTTCATGTGACTTCCAGACATGAAATAGAGTTGAAATTTTGGAGTGGAAGAAGGGACATGAGGATCCCATATATTACGCATATGAGGATGGTCATTGAAACCTCTTTATCTAGTGGCAAACGACCTAGGAGGCCACCTGATTCAGATTTTGTGGGGAAGACCTCACAAATTCCTACTCCAAAATTAGATCCAGGAAGGATTGGAGCACTTGAAGATAAATCTACAGTGCTGGGAGACTTGGGTAAGCTCAAGGAGGAGGGAAATATTCTTCCCTTATCATCATCACCCACTCTCTTTTTTGGATCTGTGCTCTGGGAGGAGAAGAATGGGAGGAACAACTTTCCAATGCACACATTTAGCATATAATATGTCAAGGAGAGGATCAGAAACATGATAGACACTTCTATTGATCCATCATTAGCACTGTCATTGTTGAGCAGTGTAGATATTTATTGGAAATCCCAACTGGTAGTGGATTATTCCAAAGATATTCACACATGTATGATACTTTATGACTAGCTACATGAAGAGGGCTACTTAGTCCAAGGAGGATTCATCTATCATCATGGTATAATCCTTTTCTCTAGAGATTCTAAGCTCAAGCATAAGATACTACAAGGTGAATACAAAGAATTTTGTTTCATCCATATGCATTCATGAGGATCTACAACATCATCATGAGGGGCTTTGATTGGAGAGGCTTGAAAGAATAACTACATCAACATTTTCAAGGATGCATGAGCTATGTGGATTTGGGGCAGCCATGGGACTCTATGCAAGAGCCATTTCAGCCATCTCTTCCTTCTTCTGAAAGAGGAGAAAGATCCATGCACAACTACCTGTGTATGAGAGATACTGTTGGTAAAGGACCTGTTCCTGTAAAGAAAGTTTATTTTTCTGATTGTACATGTTATTTTACCATTTTTATGTAGGCCATGACTTCTAAAAGGAGTAATGTATCATGTAAATATCATGGCAATTATTGGGCCACTAAAACTTCTAAACTTGACCACTCCCTTGATGTGCAAAGGGAGATTTACTTCCATGATGGGTGCTTCCCAAAAGCATCAAACATATCTCACACTTTCAGCCATAGTGAGATGACATGTGCAGTAAGTAAGTGGTGGGGAAACCACTTACCACACCTTGATCTGATGCAGTCAGGAGATGCACTGTGCTGGTACCATATGTGGGACTATGACCCACCTCCTCATGCTCAAATTTGTGTTTGCTTATATGTAGTTTTACTTCCATACATTGATGATATACTTGTACTATTTATGGGATTGTATGGAGGGAGGATGGGGAGCATGTATGTACCTCATGGGATGGAGACTCTCCATGTACCTTATGGTACATGCTTTAGTGAGAGTATTGGTTCAACCATGTTTGTTTCATGTGAGTTTTTCACTCCTCGTGGGATGGACTTTGTAGATCTCATAATTACTTTGGAGGAACAATTCATGGAGGGTAGAATTGGTGAACACTTAGCTTATGAAGAAAGTTTGATTCTTGATGGTGTCACCGATGGAGGAGAAGAGGTGTTGCAACACTCACCCTATTAGTTCCTTGAGGACAAGAAACATTTTGGAGGGGAGGATTGTAATATTCCCAACTAGCGCAAGCTAATGGGAATATGAAATTTTGTCTCATTTTCTTGTTGCATGAATAAAATTGTAAAGGAGGATCAATAAAACTCTTAAAACAACAAAATAAATCAATTCCCCATGTGAACAAGGCTAAATTTGGGCTTCCTTAATGAAAAACCCTCATGTGTGAAGGGGATTAATACATTTGACTCGGTCAACAAGACCAAATAAACAATGCTATCTAGATGCAATGAACCTCCTAGATGCATAACACAGTTTTAGTTGGAGGCTACACATGTGAATAGAGCTAAATCATTGAGATGGTTTAGGGTTTGGCGAGTTTTCTATCTTATAAAAGGAAGAGGAGGACATCAAGAGAAGGGATGTTGAAGATATTATTATGAATAATTTGTCTATTTATATATTTCTCATTCTCTTGGTTGTTTAGCAGAGAATATTGTTGTTTAGCATTAGGTGTTCCTGATCAGGAATCCCACCTCCTTCTTTGAGTAGCTCTTGAGGGAATCTTTCATTTCTTGTCCACTATAATGAATTTGGCCAAGCTCTTATTCTAACTACAACACATATCCTGTTGAGGTTTTGGTTGTCTTTGTAAGCTGCAACAAGTGGAGGCTAGATATATTCAGATCTAGGCCATTTTAGTGCCTCTTTTCAGTGGGGGAGTCTTCTATCCTCCAAGCAAGAGAGTATTGGATCATTGGAGCTTTAGATCTAAACCTGGGCATTAGGAAAAAATATTCTTAAAGCCTACAATGTATTCCATCTTCCTATACTACATTATTTTCAAAGGAGAAGTTGCAGGGAGTTTTGGCACACTTTTGGAAGAGAGATCTCTAGTGTTGGGAATTTGACCTTCACTCTCGTGATCCATGGATTATAGATCTAATACATGTTATATTCAGATATATTCTGAATAATATTGTATTTACTTCAGAATTTCCAAATCATTTTGCAGATCTATTGCATAAGATCTCATATCTACTCCATGTACTTCATGTTTTGCTCAAAACCCCAAGGGGCATTTGTAGAAGAGCCTTCTAGTGTACATATCTAATACAGATCTAAATTTTGTACACATATCTGCTCTAGATCTGAAATTTAATATAATTATGTTACAACCAATAAAAATAATGATGTCAATCTTGTTCACTCATTTTCTATGGTTGTAGCACCTCTTTCTTGGGGATTTCTTCATTTAAATCCTTTTATCTATTGTTTGATAATGTATGGGCTTCAACATAAATTTAATTTTCTGATGTATGAGTAAATATTGAGCCTCCTTATTGGCCTCCTACCTCTCATAAGCTAAACTACGTGATTTTATGAGCAGTATTATTTTGTGTTGCTGCAGTCCCTTCTTTTGGCATTTTTCAAGCCGTGACTAGGTGTGGGAGGTATGTTTACCTCACGTAATTTGATTTGTTTATAATATCCTCCTGGATTTAGGACTTATATTGTAAAATATAAGGTATCCAAGGGCTGATTTGGATTTCTGTATCATCCATTTTTGAAAAATGTGTTTTTCAAACATGCATTGTTGACAGTCCCATTTTGGGATATTACAATTTGTGCCAAAGTAACACAGAGATATTTAATTAAGCCTAGACATTTAACTCTATTGTATTTAAAAGAGTATAAGTCTCTGTATGGTCTATTTAAAATCAAACACCATTAACACACATAAAACACACATAACAAAACATAGACAAAATATTAGCAGAAAAGGCTTCAGCCTCATGGCTTCCTCACATATTTTCTCATTATTAAAAGAATGTAGTATTACAATTAAATAGATGAGGAGACGATGTCTCAAGATAGTGTGTGCTATCTTGGATACCTTGTTTGAGATAATTTCTCAACCAAACACACACCAATATAGGAGCTACCTAAACTAACTCCTATCTTAGAGGAACAACCCAAACTAGAGAGTTGGGCATAAATTCATAACTTTTAATACTTAATTAATTTATTGATTTTTTTGGATTTATTATTGTTTTATGAGAGAGGCTAACATTCCCCCCTTCAATGATAAATCTAAAATAAGAACAAGGAACCATCTTCCAAGTTCTCATGTTGATCTTCAAAAACATTTCCTGAAAAACTGCCAAAGCTGGATGTTGAAAAAACTGCAATCTGAAGAGACCATGAGTTAGCTGCATGTCTGATTCATCTACAAATTTTTCTTGACAACTCCATCACGTGCCAAGTTTCAAAAGGATCAATTTTTCCTTTGCGTTAAATCAACATCTTTTGTCCACTGGAAAAATTTATTGAATGCCCACTGGTTGATGATGTCAAAAACAACTCACTATTGCTTTCGTTGTGTTGAAAACTTCTCACTCCTACTTTGTTGTTGACTTCCCACTGGAAAATTTGTTGATGCCCACTAGCTGTTGAAGTTTCCTACTGGCTACAGAAGCTACCCACTTGCTGCTTTTGTTGGTTTTGTCAAGACTTTCAGTCTGACAACCACCGTCAAATTCATTGGCATTTTCCCCCCTTTGTCAGCTAAAAGGGGAGACAATCCTCTGGAAAGTATTCTTGAACTCCCCCCTTTAGGTGTAGGAGTATTGCACTGGTGTACTCCCCCGTTAAAATGCAGGAGAGTATCATCTTCTTTTCACTATTGGCTACACTATTTGTGATTGTATTCGGTTGTAGAACTGAGACAATCTTTTGACTATGGATGACCATTCCCAAGGATCAATCCATTCATAATTTATATTCAATCTGGCTGATTGTTGCTGGTTGCAACATTTCTTTGATGAATGATTTCGTTTCCCACAATGGCAACAAGGATGGAGATCAAAACAATGATCTTCCATATGACCAATTCTTTGACAATGAGGACATTTCAGTTTGACTTCAGCTGCGTGTTGCATGCATTTCTATTTGTCTACAACTTTCTCAGAACTTGCTGAGGTGATTTGTTCAAGAAATCCTACACTAACAAAATTAATTGGCTTGGAATAATATGGGATATGCAAGTTGGCGTCTTCTTGGACATATCCTAGGCCTCGTCGATTTTTGTTACTTTGGATTTCTTCCCATGGCTTGAAGATTGGCTTGGAAGAAATTTGAACTGGAACAACTTCAACACTTGAAGCTATTTGGATGAATGACTTAGAATCATATGGATGTTTGGAGGCATCACTCTTCTCTTGCAACTCATTTCTTTGTAGTTGCAATTCCAGTTGAAGAAACTCAATGGTTTCATTTGTCTGTTGTAGATGCCGTGAAAGATCAACAAGAGTTTCTTTGTTGATTTTCACCATGTCTTCATCACTTGAGTGGATCAAATTGTGAATATTTTTTAACAACTGGATACGTTGTGCCATCTGAACTCGCTCTCTTGAATTTAGGCTATCTTGTCATAGATTTCTTGCTTTGAACTGTTTCACTTGATTTTGTTACTTGAATGACAGGCTCGCTTATTATGTGGCTTGAATGGCACGCTCGCTTGATTTGTTGCTTATTCCGCTTTCTTGGAACACTTGTTAGAGTTGTAGAAATTTCTTTCTTGAACTCTTGAATTTATGCTCGCTTGATGATGATTGCTTTTCTTGAACGCTCACTCAACTTGCTTGATTAATTCACGCTCATTGAATGAATACTCACACTCGCTTGCAGAAGATGTGAACTTTTTGTTTTTTTTAGAGTTAAAACTCGTGCACAAACTTGATTTTGATTAAAGGAAGGGTGTCGAACACTATCGAAAATGCACCCAAAAAGCTTACAATGATTTCAATGACTCACTTAAAACACTGATTTCAATTGTCTCAATTTGACTTAGGTTAAGAGAATTGACGCTCTTAACTTCTTGTTAATTCAAAGGGTGTCATTTTTAACTGAGAGTGCACCTTTACAATCCAAATCAGATTACAAATTCTTAAATTTATGTGCAAGAATGTTGATGTGGACTGTGCTTTGAAACACATTAACTTGATTGTATTGAGTGAATTTTCTTGTTGAGGTAGAATGTTGATGTTGACAATATTTGATTATGTGTTGTAGTTGTGCAAATACATGTCTTGAGTTTAATTATCCTTCCTTGTAGCTACTTCTTTACAAGTGTTGTGCTTTCTTGCATTATGTGTGTGTTAAATGAGATCATTTATGTGTCAAAACTAGAGACAAATCATAAGAAACATCATGAAGCCATAAAAATATGCGCCATAAAAAACACACACATGGTGTACCTAAGATCCCGTTATTCAATTTCGGGCATATCTAGGACACTTCAACACCACAAATAATATGTCTTTATTAAATATTGAGGTCATCAACCATTCATCTCTTACAACATTGACATTGAAGCTTTCTCAAACAATGAGAATCTCACGCTTAGAAATTTGGGAAGAAAATGCCTTCAAAAACTGAATCAACCTCCTATAACAATGAACGTTCCTTTGAAAAACTGATCACTCCAAACTTACAACAAAATCAGTCCTATATCACTCCACAAAATTAATTCAATACTCTCAACTTTCAACTATCACTCCAAATTACAAAAAATAATGTCATAAAAAACATACACTATAGAATGAGCACCTACTATCTCTCAAAATTACACCTTATCACTCCATACATCCAATTAAATTATTAAAATAATTCAATATACTTTATTACAAATTTCACCCTTACAACTCCCAAAATAAAAAAAATATTCCATCCACTCCTTATCTCTCTAAAGACCTTTTTTACAATTTCTTGAACCCAAAACATTTGCAAAATGCATTAATTCTCTTTTCCACTCCTCTCTTTTCAAAAAAAAATTATTATAATAATTACACATTTGCACCACTCATTATCTCTCATGAAATAAGCACCCACCTTCTTCTAATACGTTATGCCATAACCTTTGTTTAAAGTGCATACATTTCAAAATTTCCACACCAAGTCTATTATATGCTTCCACAATTATTTATGTATAGACACAATCATTATTTCCTTAAAATATTCAATTACCTTTTACAAGCATGAATTATAAAAAGTGCCCACTTAAATGTTGAAACCGTAAAATTCATGCATTAAAAAAAACTTACGGAATTTTTTTTCTTGGATTTCCACGCAAGCAATTGCGGACTTTGCAGTAGCGCTAGCTCCTCTGTAAGTATTGTTATTTTCATATAATTAACCATAATTATTCTCGCATCTTCCACTAGTGACAGACCCAGTTTTCACATTTCCCTTGGCAGTAGTCTTTTAGGGGCTTCAACGCAGCAACAATAATGCCGCAAGCTACTTCAACACAACTCCATATGCTATCTCACGCTCGCTTCCAACTACGCTATCTCCCAAAATTTGGTATTCCATATGAGGAAGAATAACTGAAGATCTACTGCCGAAGTTTAAATTGTTGGCTCAGGTTGGTGATTGGCTCATGCTGGCTGAATTTTGGTAGTGGTATTTTCTTCATTCATTCATAAATCACAACATCTGTGCCTTATTCACAATGTTTCTCGATGGAATCTTCAGCATTCTCAGAAAAATAGTCTTCACTGTAACAACAGATTTTCCACTTCCCTTTAATTCCACTTAAAGCACCGCTCTTCTTCAATGAGTAGTATTATATGCCTTGCGCGGATGGCTTCATTGTTGATATGTTTGGAAATAAGGCCAACAAACAAATAATTTAAGCCAATCCTCTTCCACGTTGGTGTCAGAAGGTGCATAAGCTACAAATTGCAGTGGAGAAGCTTCAACTCTTCAATCTTTCGGCTCTGGTTACGTTGGGCTCTCCACACTGCCTCTACGCATCATTCACCATATTTGTTCAAATATAATACACACAGTGAAACATTGGTCAGATCTAACATTATTGTAGGTCTCTAGGATAATGGCCTCACTACTCCTCAAAAGCTGTGGATCCAATGGGCGAAATTATGAGAAATTGTACTGATTTTTCAAGCTTGGCACTCAAGTAAATCACAGATCCATATCTTGTTTACATTCAACACTGATGGAAGAATCAGATTTCAACTAAAAAAATGTGTCGAGCCTTTAATTAATTCACTTACTATGACCAACGAATACACATTACTTTGATGCATTTAAATTTCAACTAGTTTGCTCATAATGATAACTGTGATCATAAAAAAAAACATTAACAAACCTATGATTTTTTTTTTAACAACCATTTATGTAAAACACATGCCAAAGCACTGGGAACTGAATTCTTTGCCACAAAGAAACTGAAAAAATCTGAAATGAGCATTAGACTCCTAACCACACCACGTCCTATACTCTTCTGCTCTTGCACCAGTCTATAGGGTCGGCTTCCACATACGCAGGATATAACATAGACCAGCTCTAATACCACATATTGGAAAATCAAATCAACTCATAAAATACATAAAACACACATAGAAAACTAGAACCAAAACATTTGTGGAAAAGGCTTCAGCCTCATGGCTTCATCATATATTTTTTCATTATTAAAAGAATGTAGTATTACAATTAAATAGATGAGGAGACTGTATCTCAAGATAGTGCACTCTATCTTGGACACCTTGGTTGAGATAATTTCTCAACCAAACACACACCAAAACTAACTCCTATCTTAGAGGAACAACCCAATCTAGAGAGTTAGCCATAAATTCCTAACTTTTAATATTTAATTTATTTAATTAATTAATTAATTTATTATTATTTTATGAGAGAGGCTAACAAGGTGTAGCTATCTCAAGGCCAAGTCTCTCCATAACTACCTTTGGCATGAGCTACCTAAACTAACTCCTATCTTAGGGAACAACCCAATCTAGAGAGTTAGCCATAAATTCCTAACTTTTAATATTTATTTTATTTATTTTATTTTTTGATTTATTATTATTTTATGAGAGAGGCTAACAAGGTGTAGCTATCTCAAGGCCAAGTCTCTCCATAACTACCTTTGGCATGAGGTTATGAGAAGCTCCTGAATCTAACATTGCATTATGGAAGATTTTATCATGGGTATTCAAACTAACATAAAATGGAGGGACACCTCATTCTTGGAATTTTCCTTCTACTTCAGGTTCAAACAAAAGCTCAGGTTTGTCATCATTCAAGTTCACAGTATTATCATTTTCTCCTATGTTTAAAGCTTTCAAAACTTGGGATCTATATACATCTTGGCTTACTAATTCAGTGAGAGGTATGGAGAATGTTATCTTGGAAATTTAATTCTCAATACTAAAGGGTGTCTGTGTTTTTGGCAGATTTCAATCAGTTTTATGAGACATTGTTTTTGCAGAAATTTCAGATTTTTGATTTGCACTAGAGATATCAGTTGAATAAAATGTGTTTTTGGTAGATTTAAATCAGTTTTATGAGACACTATTTTTGTAGCAATTTCAGATTGCTGATTTGGACTAGAGATATCAGTTGAAACAACTTTTATTTTCACCTTCTATTGTCTTTTCAGGATTAGTTTAAGGGGTCTTCCTAGTAGAAATTTCAGGGTTTTTTCTCTTGGGAATGTCTTGAGTTTTCTTGCTTCTGAGGTCATACTACCTATGTACCTCTATGATGGCATTTTCGAAGCCTTTTTTGTAATCCTCATATTCTTGGCATTCTTCTTCTATTTAAGTTGGGGAAAACATGCCTTGCTCTTCCTTAGTGAGGAAAACAATATCCTCATTATTAACTCCCATTAGATTTATTTGAATTTCTTCTGTTTCTTTAATCACTCCCTCATCGTTATCAGCGTAGTTTTCTTGGAAAGGAGGTCTGATTTGCTGATCAGGCCTCTTTGTCTTATTTGAGGGGGATTTCTCCTGAAGTTTTGGTTTTGGTTCGGGTTTCTATTTTGAGGAGCTACTCGGTTTTCTCTAGGAAAATCTCTTTCATTTTGGTTGATTCTCTCCATCATCCTCTCCATGGTTCTAACAAGGTTATCAATATTAGTATCAGATGTGGAGGCTACAACCTCTTCCCTATATGTGACTCTCTTTTCATTTTTCATTCTAGCCCTCTTGGCAATCGGATTTGCTTCTACACTTACTGCACCCCTCTGCATGTCTTCTAATGTAGGAGGGTTTCTCTCTCTTATTTGATAAGCCATTTCTGGGTCAAAACCGTCTGGAAATTTCATTAGGGCTAGACCTTGTGGAGGTTTCATGTGAGGAGGGAGGGCATTGTATACACTACTGAACCTAGTGTAGTAATCTTGAACACTCTCTCCAACATTTCTCTTTATGTTTTCATATTCTGACAAGACTTGGAGAGGATTGTTCTTGACCTCCCATTTATTTAGGAATAGTTGATGAAAAGAAGGGAGGTCATGTATAATATTAGGGGTTAGCCCTTTAAGCCATTTTCTTGCTTCTCCTCCTAAGCTTTTGGAAAACATTCTTATTTTAACTATTTCATCATCTATCTCTTGTCTATGAAAAGAGTCATCCATTTTATCCACATGTTGTTGAGTGGTTGTAGAACCACTTGCATTAAATAAGGGAATATTGGATTGATAGTCCTGTGGTAGAGGTACTAAAGGAAATGGTAAGACTAATGGGGCATACCAGGTTGCCATGGTTTGTGGTTGGGGAAACAAAGGGGGGTTAACAAGCGAAGGGTTGAAAAAAGGAGGTGAACAGTGGGGGTATGAATGGGGGTTGAGATTTGTACAATAGGATTCTGCTATAAGATGGATGGGTCCAAGACTATCTGGGTTATCCAATTCTAGGATTTAATCCTAAACAAGCTTTGTTCCAGGTGTGAGTCAGATAGGATATCCTATAAGTCTTTAAGGTTTTCAGGTAAGGAACTTGCCTTGTGAGTAGGCCTGCTAATAGTTGAACTCTTAGATCTATGAGTTTTCCTTAGGACGTGCTCATGATTTTCAACTATTGCAAGAGGGTTTGGGTTAGGATGGGATGTTGTACATATTCTTCTAGATGACAGAAAGTTGAGAATTTAGTAAAATTAAAGGGAAATTAGGAATCCTTTAACTATACTTCAACATAAAATCCTTTAAGAAAACATTTTGGTAAAACTAAAGAGCAATTAAAAATTCTTCATCTGTACTTCACTAAGAAAACCTCAAGACAACAATCTAGTAATACTAAAGAGAATTTAAGAATTCTTTAAATAAACTTCAAAGAAATTCTTTAAGATAACAATTTTGTAAAAATAAAGAGCAATTAAGAATTATTCAGATGTACTTCACTGAGAAAACCTCAAGACAACAATCTAGTAATACTAAGGAGTAGTTAAGAATTCTTTAGTTATACTTTCAGATGAAAACATAAAGATAATAATAACAGACAGAGTTAAGGTTCCCAAACAACATATCTCACTCTAAAAATTATGTTCTATTATCAGAGAAATTGATGTACAACATGGAAACAAAGGCAAAACATTTGCATAAAAGGGATAAAATCACCATTAACATAGTTCAAGGATCTTGTGAACGTTCTTGTATTACTGGTGTCCAGCTCAAAAATAGTTGCAATGCTCCAGTGAAATAATATTTGCAACTCAGAGTCTGATCAAAATCCAACCTAGCAACCAACACTGATAATGAACAATACATGTAGTATTTAACTGCAATTTGAGTAGGTTGCCCTAATCTAAGGTTACAAACTACACTTATTACAAAGTAAAAGTAATTTTGACATTTGAGACCATGCAAGGCCCAAGCCAAAATATCATTGACAGACTTGATGTAATAATAACTCTCAAATTAACTGCTGAGCTAACTTTAAAATATCTTTGAATAATTTTCCTTTAACATTAACTTTGAAAATAACTTCTGAGTAGCTGCTAAAATATCTCTGATTGAAACATTAACTGAGGTATCTTATATTAAATCTAAACTAAACTGTAGGTGGCCAATGTGATTGGGAAGAGTTAAATGTTGAGTGGCCTTGTCATTTGGTTCTATCTTCTTCTTTGATTTGTCCTTTGATTCGTCTTTAAACCTTTAAACTGTCATCATCTGTATCTTTTATATGTTTTCCTTCTAATACCTTTGTTGTCACCGTAATCTCTTCTTCTACCTTCTTATCTGTCCTTCGTCTTAACTCTGTCTTTTAATCCTATAGTTCATCTTTAAACTTTGACTAATCTTTTATTCCTTTTACCTTTCATTGTCAAAGTGAATCTTTTACCTGTCACTGTCCTTTAACTTTGTTTCTTATTTGTCTTCATCTTTGCCTATGCAGCCACTATAAAACCTCCTTTTTCCTTACCCTGTAATTTGAAGAAACCTCGTTTTATTTGGAGTAATTGTATGATACTTATTGATCATGATCCATTGCTGCTTCTGATTATTCTTGCACTCGTAATCCTTTGATGAATAAGGCTTCTGAATCATCATCGAGAGAGCCCTAATTAAAAAATTCTTGGACTTAGAAATGCAAATTTATTATCGCATCTTTCTATATGTATGTCACCTGCAAAACTTAAAAATAAATATTAATAAAAAATGAAGTTCCGCAGGGAGGCAATATGGATTTGAAACAATTCGAGAAATCTGCGGAAGGAGTCCAGATAATGGAGGCTTTTTTGATTTCATGTTTTAGCAATGGCCTTCCATGTTTATAAAAAATGATGCAAGGGCTATCATAAAGGTTCGCGAATTTACCACGACAACACATGGTTTAAAAATATGTCAAAGGGGTCAGTGGTTTTGTTTGTAGGTGGGGGGCAGTTTTATGGTTTTATTGTATGGTAAAAAGTGGTGACACGGTTTTGGATGGAGGGATGCGATAAAAAAAAGAGGCAAGACATGGAGGAAGTGAGAGTTTACGAAATTTCCCATTTCACAACCCTCCAAAGGTTTTAAACCTCGAGCATTTGGGTTTTCAAAAAGGCATGTGGGCCGTCAGATCAAGGGGTGGAGATCGGACGGTGGTTGGGTGATGAGCTGACTTCGGGTTGATTTGAGAGGTAGCATCGTCGTTAAATGAATCAATGGTTTTAAAACATAAAGGGTAGTGATGTGAAGTGGGGCTCGGGGAAATATTGAAGCAGGGGAAGGTATGTTTTAAGCGTAGACTTTAATAATAGTGTAAGTTGGGCTTTAAACGAAATATAGGGTTCGAGGTTTTTTAGAAAACATGGTTTTATTGAAAGTGGGACATGATAGGTTTTAAAATTTACTTCAAAAATAATTTAAATATGGGCTTTTACATTGTTTAAAATGAAATAAGGGGAGTGAGTGAAGGGGAAGGGTTTTTAGTGAGGGAGATGAGGTTTTAGCATAGCGGGAAATGGCTACAATGAGGGGATTTAGGTCAAACATGGGATTTCAGAGTATAGGAGTGTGTGGAAAAGGTTAAATGAGAGACAATGGATAGGTTTAAATGAAAATAATGAAGGGAGTGAGATTTCTGAAAATAAATGATAGTCAGGGAATATTATTTTCAGCAGACTATAAAAGATACACAGTCATCTAGTGATATTGTAGAATACAGGAGACTAACAGGTCAAGTGTGGATTTCTGAATATTTTAGTAGAAGACTTATCAGAATATTTCTAGATCAAAATTTTCTTAAATATTACACTCTTCTTTTAAATTTTATACATTTCTATCTTTTCTTTTGATATCTGGTTTAGAGAATTCTTAATTTCCCTCTGATCTTGATTAACTTCTTCACCCTTCATTGATTGCACATAAAAATGGCTTCTAATATCTCCTCCTTATATAGGAATTTGATCTTTTAATTACCAAAAGACATTACCAAGGAATTTTGAATAACATAGGCGAAACCAACCAAGGAATTGTTGACTTGAGCAATCTAACTTTCACGCAAATCAAGAATTTCATTTTCAAGATGTATACGTGACTTTGTTGAAGTAACATTGTGTATGTACGCAAACTTGTTGAAGAAAATTAGAATTTTAAAATTCATATTCTTCAATCTATTTGAAATCCATCCTATCACTAAGCTACCAAAACTCTTCTTCATCTTTTGCAACACCTGTACAAGCATTCATATCATTTGAAATGGCTCAAATTTTTTTTTTTGTCATCATCCATCCATATATTAGATGGACATAACAAAAGTGCTACATCCTATGACATATTGACATCAAGGAAAAAACATTTGGCATCCGTGTTGACATCATATTATATCTAGGTTGTCATCAAGGTCATATTTGACATGTAGGTTGTCATCAAGGACAACATATAATACTTAATGCCAACACATGTGTAAGAAAATAATTTTTGTGCTCTTATAGTTTGTTTATGATAAATAAAATGTTTTTTTTTTTTTTTTTTTTCTATAGGTTTTGTTTTTTACTATTAAAGGTATTATAAATGTGTATGCATGTTGGATATTGTTTTTCACCTCATTAATTCCCTCATTTGATCTTTCACCACTACCCACATTCTACACTTGTCATCAACTTGTCCAATGATATAAGGAATCTCCATCCCTTGTTTATCATTTCATAGCTCTTGGAATACCAATTCTGCTTGTTAATAGGAACTTCCATCAATCATACAAATTGTCAGGCTCTATTGTTAGTAGCACCCACTGAATTTCTCCATCCCATCCATAATGGCTCAACCCATATATCACCTACTAGTATACCCTGTTTTAACCCCTATAATTTCATCCATTGTGGTTGCACCAATTAAATTTCAAGCATACCCCCTTCAATCATCCAATATGACCACCATTATTAATGTAGCAGTAGATTTTTCCTCGTATAATCTTGTAAAATTATGTACTTTCCCATCTCTGCAATCTCTACCAATTCATGGTTATATCATTCATTGATTAATTTTTATGTAGCATGAATAGAGGAGGGAAACTACTTAGGAATTATAGTATCATCTAATGAGTTTTCTTAGCTTGAATTATAAAGTATATTTTGTAATTTTTTTAATTCGTTATGATGAAATAAAAGAAAAAAATTACAGTAATATTATTCATTGTAAGTATATAAACATGCAATTCACACCAAAATGCAAAAAGGCTCAAGTTTTAAGTTTAAGTAAGAAGAGGAAGTTTGTATTCTAAAGTGTAGTTGATAGTGGCAAGGGTGCCATTGGTCATTAAGTGACTAATGATTGACTTTTTTATGTTGGGTATGACTTCAGTTTTTTTTTAAACTGTATAGTTGAGCTAATTTTGAATACACACAGAAACACATAAATTTCATTGCACATGTTCAATGAATTGAAGTGTGTTTCTATTTGATGATGATGAATTATTATAATAATGTTGTAGGAACTAGAAAAACATTTACACCTACATTGGGTACATCAAGAAACTACATAAAATGGGACAACCAACACAATAATATGATTAATGTGAATAATTAAAAAAATTAATCGAAAAACAATGACATTTACACTTAAAAAAGGAATTACGATCTTGAATATTCTAATGAATGAGATGTAGAAAAGAAGGAATACTTGAAGGGATAAAAGGTGAAAATAAGGAAGGCCATGTAATGCTCATATGAAATTAATTATATTTATTGTATTGTGGGTTTAGGTTAGTAAAGAAACTGTCCAAAATGAAATATGATGTGTATTGTGGCCATAATCTTGATATTTGTATTGAAAATACCAATGTGAAAGATAAGGCCAAATGCTCACATTCTAAAATATACAAAAAATTATATCAATAGTTATAAATGTGGTACATTAAAAGTGGTAAAAAAACTAAATTTTTTAAAGGATAATCCATGAAAGACTCTGTTAGCCACCTATAAAATTTGTTAGATAAAATGGTGGCTAAATCATTTTTGAAGCCTTCAAGAAACAATTTTTATTTAAAAAATGTTAGTTCTTGAAGTCTTATGAAGACATCTTATTCCTTGATTAATCTTCACTGTTGTTTCCCTATTAATTTTGAAAATCTATTGTTTTCATGATGAAAAGACTGCTGCAAAAACTCCATTTTTTCCTCATTTTTCCCTTTCTTTCACTCATTATTAACCTTCATTTTTACGCCCTAAATCCCCATAAATTTCCTCTTTTTTCCCTCATTTCCTCTCTTCCCTTCATTAAAACCCCTTTGATAAGGTTTAAGACTCCTTTTTTGCCTTATCGAAACCCTCAAATCCCTTTGAAAATTTTGAAAAATCATAAAAAACCCCATTTTTCCATTATAGGCCTTAATCCCCTTCAGCTAAGACCTAAACCACTTCTCCACCATATACCCAGGTGCTGGAACCAAGCGCTAAACCCATATGGTGCTTATCGCATTGGAAACTTTCAATGGGCACGTTTCTTTGTTTTAATAAAAAGTCCCGATGCGATGGGCTCCTTGTTATAAACCCCCAATCCCTTTGCCTCTTCACAAAGACAAAGGCCCCGCAATCGGGCGCTAAACCTTAAATAAAACCCCTCCCTGACACAAAAAATCCTTTGTATTTCATAAAAAAATTGATTTTCTTATGTTTCAAAGGGTTCCGCCCATTCATTGGTTGAAGCCATTCCCAACCATTGATCTTAAACCAATCAACGACTTGCGCAATCTCGCATCGGAGATTTCATTCGGCGCGTTTTATATTTTATTCGTCCACCTTCCGATTGGAAGTCTCCCGATGGATCCTCAGCCATTTATTTCCCCTCGCCAGATCAAGATCTGACGGCCTTTATCGCTCCATCCCAAATCCCGTCCCCCCACCTGTGACCTCCTCCGATTCATTCCCCACCGTTGATCTGGTTCTCAAATCAATGGCCCATGTTCAATCGCATCGACGCTGATTACCCCTTGCCTCCTCTGATCGCAAATCTCCGATTGCATCTGGGCCATCCATTGCAAAAGATTTGATGATCCAGAGTGAACCCCTCAACCTGTGTTAAATTTCATGAACCCGATGTATAATGTTTTTTGGAGAAATCTTCGTCGTTGATCTCTGCAGATCAACGGCCCACACTAACCCTTTCTTTGCCTCATATTTTATTCCTTTTAACTCTGAGATTAAATCTCCACCGTTCATCCATTACATCCAACGGTCCAGATTGAAACCACTTTCCCCTACCCCCACCTCTTTCCATCCTTGCATCTTGTCGATACCGCACTCTCTCACAGTTGTCTAATCTAAGACCCCAAATCTGACGACTGGGGTGCAGTTTCGCTAGATTTAAGCCCGACAGATAATTCCTAAAAATCACGCGATATAGGCAGTATTGAAATGCCACGTGTCAGGCTCTAACGCATATCGCGTTCAAAAAGCTAAAACCGCCTATATGCCTTTTTGCAATGCGAAACCGCTGTTTTCTTTAACCGAAACCACCCTTCCCATTTACACTGTGATTTCTCGCGCTTGATCTCCGTCGTTGATCTCTGTAGATCAATGGCTCGCATTAAATCTCGCTTTTGAACTATCGCCCTCCACCTTCCTCCAAGGGACTTCATCGATCAACCACAACCATTGATCTCTAAGGCCGATCTCATCCGACGACCCAGATTCCTTTCGGAAACCCCAAATTTCCTTTTAATCATATTTCCTCTGCCAAAGGTTTTTTAAGCCATTTCTTTTGTATTTTTTTCCATTTCATTATAAAGTGACCCATTCATTTTATATATCCACGATTGATCTCGGCCGTCGATCAGCACAGATCAATGGTTCAGACTTAATCTCCCACCGTTTTTTCCAACCGCCTCCATTTGACCCCCTGTGATAAATCTCCACCGTTGGATGCTTTCATCCAATGGTTGCACTCTAAACCTAAGCCTCCAAAGCATTTAAACCCAAATACATAGGTTTTTTCTAATTTTTCTTCTATTGTGTAGGTTTCAATGGTTTTTTCCATTATGTTAAAATAAAAACAAAGGCTGGGGATGACGATCCCCCGGGCCTTTATTCATAAAAGGGATTGTTCCATAGGGTTTCCCATCAACGTTTCCTGGTGCCTCATGAACACTGGTAACATTAAAAAAGCCCTCTGTGCACCTGCACATCAACAAGACACAACAAAGCTTAAACAAACAAAGAGTATCAGTTGGATAGCCTGAAATCAAACCAGAGATGAAGAATTAAAGATGGTTTACACAGTTTGGGTGGATTACGGCTAAAATCGACAATTACAAGCCTAATCCACTAAATTAAACACAGTTTAAAGAACGGAAGACAAGATTTAGGCCTAATTATGCCTAACACACTGATCATAAGCAAATTAATCCTATTTTAGGTTAAAACAAAAGTATCTACCAGACCGAGAAAGCCTCCACCACCACATCAGAGGATAATTGAATCCTCTCAGCTACCAAAAGCCACCTGTAGCCTCAAAGCATTCAAAAGATGACATAGTTACTACCAGAACAAAGGATATTTTCCTCAATATAGCTGAACAGTTAATTCAAGCCAAAGAGACTTATTGAAAAATATCAACAGAGTTATTACAAAGATGACACGGAGCCTTAAAGTCAACAAAATCTTCCCAGCGAGCTTAATACTTAATGTAAACCAATTAATACAGAGGAAAAATCTGTAATCTTCTCCATTGAGCCCCTCAAAGGCGGAGAAGCATTAAACTGTATTAATTGAACCCATAGATCTTTTATCTCATCGACCTCCTCATTTTCCTATAAAATCTTCTCGAGGACTTCATTGTAAAGGGTTGGTTGCAGAACTTTGAAATATACTTGTGCTTGAAATTTTCTACATGTAAATAGTGTTCAGAGGCTCTTGAAGCTCTATTTGTGATCAAATAAGTTAGGCTAAGAAGAAAAGATGATTGCTGAACTGAAACATTGGACTTGAAGAATGTAACTGGATTGACATCAATATAGAAGCTGATTCTTGGGATCCTGGTCTATATCACTGGTGAAGTGCTTCTTTCTATGTTATTGTTTTCCTTTCGTGTATGACATTTTGTCCATTTATTCTCTGATAAAGAAAAGCAAGCATAGAGTCAGGATTTACTATTTACAGTACCCTTCTCTGACTGATAAGCTTTATCTCAATGTTTTCCTCCAAATTGTGTATTTAAGAATGATTCAATTCAGTCCAAGCAGTTAGGAATGCTGGCGTTCCCTCGTCCTACTGTCTAAACTAAACATTGTTCTTGAATGTTATTTTCATTATCTGCTTAGTAGATTTTGACTAGAAAAGTGACGGTTTGCCCTGTTTTCTAGCTTCCTTCTCCAAAGGTAGTTCTGAAAGTTTCCATGAGAGTATGCTGAAAGCAGTTTAGATTTAAAAGTATCTTATCTCATCTTAGGCTGCCCTTCATTTTTATTATCTGTTTTCATACATTCTGAAAGTAATTATGTGGATTACTGGATTGTTTGTCTATTGAGTTAGCTTTAATACGAGCTTGTCCAAAGAATTCTATGGTCAGTTTTAAACAGTTACTTAAAATGCTTTTCTTGTTTTGACAGAGTAATAAATCCTAGTTGAAATTATTGTCTGTTTCCACCCCTCCAACACTTTATTATTCCATTCCATCATTTAATCTCAAAGATCTTGTGATATAGATGACATTCCCCTTGGACCACTCTTGAAATTGTTGCACAATTAAACCCTTTTATGACTCCATAGCCCAATGGACTAAAAGCCAGCGTCATATCTATCTTATCAGCCAAAGTTGTTCTAATTGCTTGCAACTTATACCTTTGAAACTCTTTCATTTTAGGACATTCCACTCAACATAAAATCATGCTCAACCATCCAAAACAAACAAAAACCCTTGCTCTTAATAACTAGCCTAATATCATTACCCAAAATATTTAAAGATAAATCAAACTTTGCACTTATAGAGAGATCCCTCTCTAGATTCAGGAGGGCTAGATCCTAGAATCCCACAGTGGTTCAAGTGTTCTCTCTGCAGTTTGTATTTGCCAATCTTGCAAATTACAGGGAGCTAACAGACTCAAAACATTTTATAGATAGTTACTTGTAATTCTCAATGTTATTAATTATGCTTTAATATTTTCACAAATTGGCCTTCAAAATCCACATTGATAAAGCCATAACTCTCAATTTATATGTTATGTAAGACACTACGAAACTAGTACTATGAAGCAACTAGTAAGACACTAAAGAGACCTTAAGACATAGTTAGTATGGAGCTATGATGTGAAATATGACCACAAGCATACTCAAGAGACAATAAACATGCTATAATGATAGGAATGAGATGCTACAAAGAAAATAATGTGTATTTTAAAATATTTATGAAGTTTATGAAAGGATGAAAATATTAAAGAAAATAATTCATATTACATCAACAAGACATTATATCTTAGGATTGAAGATGCAAGATTCAATAATCTTAATCAAACACTATAATCATATTTTAAACATGACAAGCTTGACATGGCCACTAATAGGCTGAATTTGCCTTGCAATATTATTTGTTTTTAAGAATTTAAAAGGAACTCTTATTATGATAGTTAAACAAGATGAACATGACATGGTTCGAGACATTAATGAGAAAAATGGTTTATATTTTAATAGTACATTCTTTTAAATATTTCATTAAAAATAAGAAAGTCTTAAATTGTTAATTTCTATACATATCTTTTTGTACTTGATTTCATCCTATACTCACATATTAATCAACCTTCTTCTATGTAATCACAAAACTAAAGTACATAAGATATCTAATAGAAGAAAACATTTAAAAGTTAAATAACAATAAAATAAAACCCAAAAAACTTCATCCTTCACCATGGTCATAATTTTCCCTAAACCATAACCTCATTTCCAAAAAATTCCTCTACTATGCCAAATACATGGAAATGACTTTTCTATGTGGAGACTCTATGGTAACTTAGGAATTTATGCATTTCCCACTAGCTTGAAAGAAAGATTTAATTGCTCAAAAATATAATATTAAATTTATTTGATAACTTGGGAAATGATGTGAGAAGGACTATTAATCTCTTAAGAGCTAAACAACAATTCTAAGACTTGTGGAACCTGTACAAGGTTGAAAAACAACACATTCTTATTAACGAGTAACATATGACCAGAAACTTGATATATGAATAGTTATGAGGTTACAATCACCAAAAATGGCTTACTAAGGTCCTATTCTTACATCAAAGAGAATACCTAATATTTTAATGCTTATTACCATACACAAGATACAAAACTAACAAAAGTGAATCTTTGACATTTACATATTAAAATCATGATAAATCTTTACACACTATAAATAAATAATTGTTAATAATGTAATAATAATTCAAAAAAACAACTCACACTTATTGAATCAACTAGGATTTTATGACTTATAAACCATTCACAACTTTCTAACCCATTTTGAGAAACCAAATTATAAATCTAAACCATTATCAAAAAAATTAATTTCTAACCCATCTTTCGCACATACACATTTATACATTTAAAAATCCAAATTACATCTATACATAAACTACTCTTATGAACAATAAACCATCCTCCTCATCATTGTCTGAAAACTTATTTGCCCGTCTCTTAAAAACCTATCCTTATGACAGCCATTCTTTTCACTAATGTCAAATTATACCAAACATCTGTACAACTTACTAATCTCTGTAAAACGAACAACCAGTCACTAAATCTTCTGAAAACAATTCTTTTCACCGATGTTATTATGATCGAAACCAATGTCAAATTATACCAAACATATGTACAACTTAATAACTAATCTCTGTAAAACGAACTGCCAGTCACTAAATCTTCTGAAATGCGTCATCGGACTTGTATATCAAGCCTGGCTTCAAAGGAAAAACACTTTGTGGGACTATTCATGGGACAGTTGGGAAGCCATCCCCATGAATTTTGATTCAAGTTGTAAATTGCTACAACCGTCTCTCTTTCAGGCTTGTCTTTGTATACTATGAAACATACACAATCCTTCATTCCTACACTGTCAAAACGCCCGATAGGAGAAATTCTATTTAGCATCAATGCAGGCATCCTAGTAATCTCAGCCCATAAAGATGAATTTGAATGAAATTCCCATATACCCACAGTATTTGAAAGTCCCTGATTATCTGATATACCTCCGGTGAGTAGAACCCTCGACCCGCAGGTGAGCAGCTGAGGCCACCCAATGGGTGCAAGGTCCAGCATCTGAAATGGTAGCGATGCAAAATTTGACGTCCCGTCTGCAATGTTAAAACCTATGATGCCCCGTCGTTCACGACGAGGAACGTCAGTATTGATCGCTAGACTGTAGCAGATTCTGTTGCAGAAGATCAATATTCCACCGTCTCCCACTCTCGTAGGCATTAGCCTCACATTCTTGGGAAATTGCCCCACTATCCTCCAACAATTTTGAGAGGAATCGTAGATTTCCAAAATCTCCACATTCTCCCTGTGCGATCTGCCCACTGCCACAATAGTGTAGCTTGAAGATTCACTTTCATTATTATTGTTAAATTCCGAAATATTCTTGAAATTTACAATTGAGATAGAAATAGCATTTTTACACATTCCTATGACAGTGACTTTCTGTATTGATGACATGGGTGAAAGCTGTAAAGATGTTGTAGTGAGAGGATTGCAAACATGATAAGTAGTGAAATGAAAGCGATCACAGGCACCCACCAGAAAGAGACCTCCAGCAGATCCGTGGTAACTAACATTAAATCTTTCATTTCTGCCGTCTTCCTCTGGTTGCAGAAAGTTAAAGGAAAAAGAGTTTCTCCATGTTTGTGTGAAGAAAGAGTATGTCATCGAAGGCAGTTCTGAGTTAAACGAGCAGAGAATAAGCAACGGCTTACGGTTAGGAATCGCTATGGCCCATTCGTTAGTTATAAATTTGGAGCCGGAGAGGAGGGCATTCCATTGTTTGCATACCATTGAAAATCTAGAGAGAGATTGTAGGGGCAACCATGCTAAAATGTACTCTTTCAAAGATTCGGGCAATTCAGACCACGACCATGAACTTTCCTCATCCCAATCAACATCCAGCAACGCGTCCATTTTCACACTCGAAAACAACTGCTATATCTGTTCTTAACTCGACTCAATCATGTAAAAGCTCCCACCTCCCCTATTTATCTTTTGGCGATAATGATGTTGAACGGTCAAATTTATATAAACACATGCTAATTGTCATAACCACGAGCCGACATGGCTATAATCGTATCTTTGAAAAATCCTTATAAATAGTTTTTTACTATTGAAATCGAAATGTACATGATTCGATGAGGGCATGCGCCTTGATTGGGCTATATGGTTCTTTGTCTTACCTATGGTATTTGTTTCTGTTTTTGACCATGATTAAGGTTGTTAAACTTAATATTAATGCTTAAAATTAGTTAATAAAATTATATTTTATAGTTATATACGAGGATGATTTAAGTTTCATGGGTTTAAGAAGATATCGATATAGATATGTAGTTGTCTTATTATTCTATATTTTGTAGTTTCTTTTGGTCGAAATTATATTAAATAATTTTTGATAGATCTTAACTTTTTATTATGTAAAATGTGTTTTTAAATGTATAAATGGATACAATGTCGTGAAAAACTTTTGGGGCACTTATATTTGTGGAAAGTACAAAGCTCAAAATGTGATTCTAACAAATGCCTACAAGAATTTTGGGCAAATTCAACTAGAAAATATACAAGAAAAACTCTCAAACATAGAACAAGTAGACTCCAAATTTAGAAATATGCCAAAGCATTAGCTTTCTTTCCTTGAAAAAAGGCCCTATGAGTTAGCCTTGGTGTCCAAAACTTGATGTGAAACACCACCTAGATAGGGATTATGTTGTGCTTGAAGGTGTTGTTAATGGCAGTTGAGTCCTAGAAGCAATGCATAGGACCTAAGCCCTAAGTATTTTCCTCCCCTAACAATAACATTGGAGTTATAAAAGAATTTGGTTAAGTATATGGCATTGAAGAGAAGTCACCAAAAACTAATAAAGAAAAAAAAAAAAAAACTCACGAGGGCCCCAATTTCAAAGTCACCTTAGGTGGAAGGTAAACTAGCATGACAATCTCCAAATCAAAGTTTTAAAATATATGTAGCTTACAATTGACATATGTTTGATTAAAATATTTATTTGGGATCATTAATAAGTGTGGTAAAGTTGAGATATAGAAAAAATATAGGGCGGAAACGTGAAGCTGGGTTACACTTTTGTGAGAATCGGGGGCAGAAATTGTTTTTCGGCAATAGTTCGGCCGAAAATTTTATAAAGTTCAGCCGAAATTTTGAGTCCGTTTAGATTGACGACACAGTGGCGGCACAGCAAATAGAATTTTTGCCGGAGGTTTGGAAAATCGGCAACAGGAGTTCGGCTGAACTTTTACTTTCAGCCGAACTATTTTCTATAAATAAATCGCCCGCGAAAGCTGTAAGGTTACTGTTTTCATTGTTGGTGCGATTTTTGCTGCTCTGTTTCTGATTGCCGCGTTGGTGCTCTGTTCTTGCTGGTCGAGTTGTTGCTCTGTTCCGCGCTGGTTGCGTTGGTGCTCTGTTCCTGCTGATCGAGTTGGTGCTCTGTTCCTGCTGGTCGAGTTGGTGCTCTGTTCTTGCTGGTCGAGTTGGGCTCTGTTCCTGCTGTTATGTAGTTACGTCCGCCATCGTGAAAATCTGCCGGGTATGTAGTTATGTCCGCCATCCCTAAAATCAGTATGTAGTATGTAGAATCATCCACACTCTTCCATTAAAATGATATCATTTGTCTCCCTGAAATAACAAAGTGATGGGAAACCTCTTGGAAGTGAAAAAACTATGTAAAGTGTTGTGAAATTAATACACACACACACACACACACACATATATATATATTTTAAATTTCTATTTTAGGATTTTTCTATCTAAATATGATACTTGCATTTTTTAGTAGGGATGAATCAACCAAAAGGTTTTTCATGGTTTAGAGGTTCCATTTGCGTTGTAAGTAGTTTATTACCTTTGGCAGTTCACAATCACATCCCATTTTTTTCTAATTCATATATATACCAGAAAATACTAGAAAATCTTGGCTAAGCTTCTTCAGTAGTGAAATGAAAGAGATTGGATGAATATTTGGGAAACTGATGAAAAAAATATTTTTGAAATATTACATTCTTCTCTGCAAGGTAAATAGTACTATGACATGGCCCAAAATATTTGATGCAGTCACAAAGAACTTAACACCTTAATAAGTTTTAGCGTATATCTCCACTGCAGCAACAATAATATTAATGTTGAGTCATCTACAAACATAATGGTATTTAACCTCCTCTAGCTTGCGTGTCCATTAGGAAAATAACAAAACACACCAACCAACTGCAATGAAACAACTATCGAATTAATGCAAGGACTAAAGTAAGTTGTCTACACCAATGTGGATACTAATTTTGGCAAGAGATCAAATTGAGAATACTCTTTTTTTTTCTTAAAGAGGGGTGCGGTAAGGAGAAAAACTCATAATAAATTTCAATTGTCACGTTAGCTAAGCCATAATGCTACATATAGCTGTGTAGTGCAACTGATCAGTCCAAAAAACTAATACAGTCAGATACATGCCATCAAGCAGATATGAAAACAGTCCCAAATATAAACATATTTTCAGGAATATTTCAAATATATGAAGTTCTCCTGTTTGCCTTGTAGGTGTTGTATAATGATATCATGGTTTTTATTGTAGTTTTCAAATTTTTAATAATAGTTTTTTTCAAAGAGAAAAAATTCGTAAACTTTCATTAGAGAGAGATTACATGTTACATATAGCTGTGTAGTGCAACTGATCAGTCCAAAAAACTAATACAGTCAGATACATGCCATCAAGCAGGTATGAAAACAGTTCCAAATATAAACATATTTTTAGGAATATTTCAAATGTTTGCATAGTAAGCTCGGTGCTTAACTTACTATACCTTTTTAATACTAGTTATATCATCATGGTATCTAATACTATGTTTTGACTTTCAAAGAGCAATGAACAATTATGGTTTTCATTGTAATATGATTATAGACATATTTTCTTTATAAAATAGGTTAATCAGCATGGTATCATGGTTTCTAATGTAATATGTAACTTTTTAAGAGCAATATATTGTGAAGGTTTCTAATAGTATTCTTCACTATCCTTCTATATTTCCTCTTCAACTATGGTTCAAATATCCTTCACTATGTCCTTCTCTTCAACTATAGTTCAAATATCCTTCTCTATGTCCACATATTTTCTTTATAAAATAGATTAATCAGCATGGTATCATGGTTTCTAATGTAATATGTAAATTTTTAAGAGCAATATATTGTGAAGGTTTCTAATAGTATTCTTCACTATCCTTCTCTATGTCCTCTTCAACTATGGTTCAAATATCCTTCACTATGTCCTTCTCTTCAACTATATTTCAAATATCCTTATCTATGTCCTCTTCAACTATAGTTCAAATATCCTTACCCTTCTCTTCAAATATAGTTCAAATATCTTTTTATACAATGATGCCAACTTCTAAATTCGTCCTCCTCTTCATCTATAGTTCAAATATCTTTGTCTTTAACCATAGTTCAAATATCTTTTTCTATAGTTCAAATATATTTCTCTTCAACCATAGTTCAAATATCTTTTTCTACATGGATGCCAACTTCTAAATTCCTATCGTTCAAATATCCTTTTCTACATAAATGCCAACTTCTAAATTCTTTGTCTTGATTCTTTTTCCTTTCTTTCCCTGAATAGCTAGTTGCTTGTAAAATTTGAGTTTCCAAAAATCTGAATATGTCTATTGTTCTTCTCTTCAACTTGGTTCAAATATCCTTCCCTATGTCTCTCTCTTCAACTATAGTTCAAATATCCTTTCCTATATGTCTAAATTCTTTTATAGAAATAAAACAATTTGGCCCCTATTTTTAAGGTCATTTGAATTGATGCATAATCAAAGTAAAACTCCATGGATTTCGATTGATCATTATCATTACTTTATGGAGGGATAAACTTGTAGCATGCACCATTGAAACTCCTTCAATATGTCCATTGTTCTTTGGCTCATATCCTTCTTTATCTCCTCCTCTTCAACTATCGTTCAAACACTGTTCAAATATCCTTTTCCAGATGGATGTCAATTTTAGATAAATTCTTTGTCTTGATTCTTTTCTTTTCCCTTTTCCCCTGTATAGCCAGTTGATTGTAAACTTTGAGTTTCCAAAAATTTGAATTTGTGAAAGCTCTTTTTCATTTGTAAATAGTGGTCGATTTTTGCAGGTGATTTGAAGATAAAAATAAAATAATTTGACCCCCTTTTTTATGGCCATTTGCAATTGATGCACTTTAACTAAAGTAACTCCATGGATTTGGATTAGTACTGGGGCATTAGACTCTTTTCCTTGAAGCAAATGGCTAAGAAATTGTTAGTGCGTGAAGGATCACATATTTCTTTTGAAAGGAAACCTTCTCCTTAGCGGGTCAAAATCCCCCATCGAAAGAGCTTCTGAAGACCTATAGGTCTTTAGATGATTTCCATAAATGCTAGGTCACCTCCAGATTTGAACTAGACCAATATTGAATGACCTAATACAAGTTTTACATATTCCAAACATTTTGAAAGAAGGAAAATTCCAGGAAAACATGCCAAGAACATTTCTTATTGTTTCTGGAAAAATTAGTGTTGTTATCGCCTTCAGCGAACTAGATGGCTCTACTTTGAAGTCTTCATTAAACTGTTTCCTTTTCTAATAATTCTTTCTTTTCCCCTCCAAAATTTTCAAATACTGCAAGTCTTTTTCAGTAAAATTTGCATTTACATTATTGTCAAAAAGCCTAGAAATGAATTCTTCTACTTCTAAAAGATCCTTTTTATTTTCTATTGCCTTCTTTTTAGACTAGTTAGTAGCCACTTTCTTAACTCTTTTGATATTGTCCACAAAGTGTTTCATTAAAGTTCCCCCAAAGCTTCAACATATTTTAATCAAATGTTTGTAATTAAGAATCCATCCATATCAATAAAGGTATAATACTTTGGTTCATATTTTCCATTATGTTTGTTATTCTATTTCCTTTTGTGATATATTTGAGTAATATTTGTAAGTTGTAACTTTCGCTTTGAATATTTCTATTTGGCACACCACAAATAGGAATTTAAACTATTAAATTAATTAATATAGATTTAATTTGATTTCAGATTCAGGCATTGAAACAACACACCATGATCTATTTCAAATTTAAAAATAATGGTTTTAGTCCTAGGTGAATTTGATGAGGAAATTAAATCCTATTTCTCCCCCCTAGCACAATTACCAGTACAGTTAGAATTTAACAGCCCCAAACTGGATTTTATTCTCAGGTTCGACCTGAAAACATAGTTTTTCCTCAATTTTCTCCACTGGTTCTATGTCCAACTTGGATAACCTACAGTTCAATCCTTCTTTTCATTTTTTATATCCCCTCTTGGATAACCATAATATCTTGAAATGGAGCTAGTCAACTCAAATACAATATTGCAAATCCCTGGCTAAGTTAGATGAGGATTACATATGGTCTTGAATGAGCATTTGGACTCTTTAGATATATATCTAAAGAGTCCAAAAGCTCATTCAAGACCATATGTAATACATAGCGTATTCATATAATATATAAAACTTTAATCCATGTGCTTAACCTTAACATTGACACAAATGGAATTTACAATTTTACTCACTGCTTTATGATAGAAAAATATGCAGATGAATATTGCCCACATATACGAAGTCAAAAGGGATAGATTAAAAAGGGATGCTTTGGTCATCTATAAAAGATAAATTAAAGAAGCATGACATATTAAAGTAATGTAAATTATATATGCATACCAATTATGTTCATATAACACAACAAATAGATGATTCAATACAAATGTCACATAGAAGCATTTGAATGTAAATTAAAAATGTGTAATAATTATGTCCTCGTTTAATATGTACAATATGTTTGGTTGAATCCACATGAAAAACAAGACTCCCAATCGTGAGAAGAGGAAATTGCATCCTATTTCTCCCCCCTAGCACAATTAGCAGTACAGTTAGAATTTAACAACCCCAAATTGGATTTTACTCTCACGTACTGCAACCTCTACAAAGGTTCGACCTGGAAACATAGGTTTTCCTTAGCTTTCTCCACTGGTTCTATGTTCGACTTGGATAACCTACAACAACATCCTTCTTTTCATTTTTTATATCCCCTCTTGGATAACCATAATATCTTGAAATGGAGCTAGCCAACTCAAATATAGTATTGCAAATCCCTGGCTAAGTTAGATGAGGATTACATATGGTATTGAATGAGCATTTGGAATCTTTAGATATGTGTACCAATTATGTTCATATAGCACAACAAATAGATGATTTAATTTACAAATGTCACATAAAAGTCATATTTATCTCATGGGCCTTCAACTTAAATTATCTATAATCGTTTGACCCCCAGAAATGTCATTTAATACCTCAAAATGACTCCAAAAGGTTTTAGACCTGAATTCTCCACCCCCCATTAAAATGACCCTACAAGTTGATTCTTTCAATTTTTTCACTCTATAAGCATCAACGTACGATTATGCATGATGGAGGATCTCTAGCACTTTCCTTTGTTAATATATTTAATAATCTCAATATTTATTTAAAAGTATCAATAGTATTTCGACCATGAGATTTGAACAATGTGATGTCGTTGAAATACTATTGATACTTTTAAATAAATATTGAGATTATTAAATATATTAACAAGGGAAAGCGCTAGATATTCTCCATCATGCATAATCGTACGTTGGATTTGGTGATAATTGTCTCCATATTTTGGCTTTCTGACCCGCAAAACATAATTATTTTACAAGGGAGGTAAGGAGGGATGATCACATTGACTTGCTTGATGACATGTCTATGAAGATTAACTACCTCAAGAACTATTTTTTTGCGTAGGGAAAGAGACACATTCCCATGTCCGAGCATGAAAACGTTCTTTGATATTGTTAATGCCTCTAGTGTTTACTTCTACAAGTTCTATAGGCAGAGTCTGTAAAGGGCCAGGTAGCCTCTGCATCTCATCTTTTATGAAAGGTGACATATCTAGTAAATGCCCCTGCAGTCAATCTCTGGAATGGATCTAAATAGAAGTTCTTCATTTTAATATCCGTAAAACACAACTCTAAGGTAAACTATGTACATGTTCCATTCATCATGAACACAAACTTCACTATCTTGAGGTAATGAACACGAAATAAAATTCCTTCTTGGAACAGCTTCATGTGCCTCCTTGGCTTTGGAGCATTTTCCATGTTTTCCATAACCAAGAACCAAATAATTAGGCCCTTCTTGAAGAACATTTGGATCAACTATGCCTTGTACATGCTTGCCTTTAAAACCCTTTACTTTCATAGCACATTTTCATCAAAAATTTGGACCTTATTCCTCTAATGTCTCTCAAAAGCACGTACACATTCATTTTCAGAGGAAATTGAAGGCAAAAACCAATAGCTAATTCTTCTAACTAACCTTGACTAAAATGAGCTAAATTGTACTTTGATACGAACTTGATTTAAATTTTCCACCCCACATTAGGCACCAATGATTATAACCTTTAATTGGATAGCACTGGTTTGTAATCATCATCTCAAAATGACCTAGTAGATGAAAAATTACCATGTTTGTAACCATCGTTTCACACCATCTACATATGACCCTTCTACACATTATATGATTGAATTCATCCCCTCTACCTATACCATGATTGATTGTGACATTAGGTGAATAAAGGAAATTTGATAAGGAAGGGATCACTATAAGTTTGTCGTCCTCCACCCACTCCATATCCAGTGATTGCCTATTTTTTCTCTTCCAACATTTTATTTTGGAAATTCATTTTGGTAGTTAATTCTACTAATAGTCACAACACACCTGGAAGTCAAATAAATTGTTATATACACTACTAAAATCAATTAACATTGTTTGTTATTGGACTTTACAATAACAAACAACGTAGAGTTCATTAATGTAGTGTGGTGTGGCTATCGATAAAATTAGCTGCTAATGAATTTCGAGAATAGAAAGTTGGAAGTGGAAAATTGAGAAATCACTAGCTATGGGGCGGATGGAGGAGGACAAACTAGAAATTATCCTCTGCTTATAAATTGTATTTTATTCACCTGTTGTCACAATCATTCATGGGATAGGTAGAGAGGATGACATGCCAAAAATTCATGCATATAATATGTAGAAGGGGTCATGTATGAGATGGTGTGAAGTGATGATGATGGAGATGGTAAATTTTCATCTGCCAGGTCATTTTGAGATGATGATGACAAACCAATACTAGCCATTTTAAGGTTATAATCATTAACAAGAAATATGGGGAAGGAAATTCAAATGTCTCATCATGGAAATTATAAAAATTGTAAGGATGGGGTTATAAGCGTTATGGAAATTGTAAGTGCCAAATACTGAGGAACAAGCCATATTTGCTTCTCAAAAACTTTATTTGATATATTCTTAAAAAACCAAGTACAAATTGTAGTAATCCTTCTTGCCTTCCATATAGATAATGAAAATCATTGTTCCAAGTCTCATGTTGCTTCTCATGTTATTTTATAAACCTTGATTGGAAAGAAAAATAGGAGGGCAGAAATGTAAGAAATATAGAACATACTGAATTTAACAGCCCCAAACTGGATTTTACTCTCAGGTACTGGAACCTCTACAAAGGTTCGACTTGGAAACATAGTTTTTCCTTAGGTTTCTCCATTGGTTCTATGTTTCACACATGATCAATTATTGTTTTGAAAGTTGTGTTCTACATAATTTGTTAACACTAAATTACAAATTGATTTTTTGAAATCTATTTTGTGAATGTCGACCAATAGATATATATCATGGAGGATTAAAGACGAATATCAGCCGAATCCCATATGGAGGTTCAGGGATCAGAGGATGTTCACGGTATTTAAATATAATCTTAAATCTCTATACATGTGTGTACATATGGAATTGATTTTTTTATTAACTTTGTGAGTGAAATTAGTTGTTAATAAGTTTCATATTTTAATTTTTAGGAGGCAAGAGGAGAAGGGTTTCTACTCCATCCACGGAGCGTGGCCAAGGTTCAACCGGTCGAGGGATGACTGGTAGTAGGTTGCGGGAAGGGGGTGATATTTATTCCCCTGAAGGCCAATCAACGGCTGCTGGTTCTGAACAGGGTCACTATGGGTCTGGTTCTCAGCAGCGTCATTCTGGGGTTGGTTCTCAGCAGGGTCATGTTGAAGATGATGTTAACCAACAACATCAAGGTTGCCATCAATTTCAATATTTTTTCATTAAATTTGTACAACTTTTTGTACATGTGTTTTTTCTAATATATGAAATTTTATATATATTGATGCAGAGGCTGAAAATTTTCGAGCCAGTGGTCAAAAAAGACGCAGGGCAGCGTGCTACATTGAATAAGAAGGCTGTCAACCCAGCACAACTTATCCGGCTGAGATTACCGATATACCATGGGAAACGAACATGGCGGAATGCACCTTACAAAGGTGTCAAAGCCTTCATGCAAAATTGCAAAGAGATCTGGAGGCTTTGTCTCTACCTGCTGAGAGTAAACAAAGCCTCGAAATAGTTACACTTTCATTGAGTGAAATGGTAAAAGTGTACAAAAATTTGGGGCGAACGACTGATTCGTTTGTAGAAGTGATGAGAAAGAGAAAAGAAACAATGATAGGTCCCGATAAATGGCAGGACATAAAACAAAGAGTTTCAAGAGATGATGCTAAGTCAATGTTTAATTATAAGGAAGGGCCAAAAAGAAAAATGTTAAAGGTGCAGTATTTCAAGCACCCAGACAAAGAAAAATATTTGTATGATCGACATCTTGCGGCCTTTGGAAGGCTTCCATGGAACGATGAGGTTCCTATTTATTTTGCACAAATGTTTTATGCAGAATTTTTTTTGGATATGAAACCCGACTATAATGACCTTCTTTCATAATTTTTTGGCCCGGGGAGAGGTCAATTATATGAATGTAAGGGCGCTAAGCGAGATGTGGAGTTGCCTCACCCTGAGCCGCCATTGGTGAGTCGACCGTTTCGAGTCGAAACCCTACGATCAGAGATGGATGCGACTTCTCAAATAAGTCGTGAAGCAAGAGATGTTATGATCGACAATGTTCATAGCGGATTGACTGGAGTCGATATTTGTTTAAATCGACAAAGAGCACGTGAAAATGCACGTGCCAATTTTGTTTATCATACAGATGAGGAGATTTACAACATGAATGTTGAAGATCTCCGAACATACGCAATAAATTGTCGCAATGGTCCGCAAGACCTAATTTTTCGTGAGGAAGAGGGCACCGGAACGGTATGTGTTAGTGACCTTAGGGTTTGAAATTATATTTACATATACATGTGTACAATTTGTAATAAATACATGTGTATGTACATGTATACACTTATTTGTATGTGTACATTAATCTAACAAAAATGTATGATTATATGTTAAAACACCATTTGCAGTTCTCAGGCATGATGTGTGATGAAAATGTTAATATTACATTCAGGACCTCTGGCTCAAACGATGCAGATGGGTCTGACCATCATGATATGTTGGCACATGTATGTTAGTGTTTTTTAAGTGACTCTAAAATAAATAATTGTTGCCACACATGTACATGTATGTATATATATAATTTGATTTTAAATGTTTTAACATATTCCGATTTCGTCTGATGTTTTTGGGATGGCTGTACCTTCTTCTTCCTTAGGAGATATACCTTCTACTTCATTAGGAGATGTACAAGTATGGACAATTTTTCACAAGTTCAAAATTTATGTTACCTCAAAAAGTTCCATTAAAAATTGAGATATATAGAGAGAAAGATCTATATTTTGAGTTATTTAAAATTTTTTGAATTTAGGTTCGTGTAGAAGATTTTTTTAATCTGAGGACTCTAGCGACGGAGATAGGAACATCCACAGCATTTGAAAAAGTTGTCTTTAGTTTTTTTTTTAATATTTTTGTTCAAATAAGTTTATATATGTACACGTGCATTTTCATTCGAAAGTTTTTAATTTATATAAATTATATATATATATATATATATATATATTTATATTTAACTGTACATGTATATTGTACAGGTTACCACTGCAGATGTTTCTATGGCAGAACCTGTCCATCAAATGGAGAGGGAACCTTATGAGGTATTGCATGATTTTTTTGTTATATTTTGTTTTTTACATGAAGTTCTAGATGTATATATTCTCATTCATTTTTAAAACTTCAAATTTTAATGTTCAAGTACATGTGCATTGTGTATGATGGTTTCCTATTCACAGGATAGGGCGACTCGAGACCCATACGCTAGATCCTCCTTTTGATGGACAATATTTACAGATTTGATTTCAAAATTTATATGGTTTTAAAATTTGTTAAACTTGATACAGTTTGATTCTCAAGTGAGATTTACAATTTTTGGACATATTTTATTACAATGAACTATTATATAATTTGTTTTATTTAATTTTTGGATGGTTTTAGTACTTTTGGCATGTGAATGTGAATTAATGTTGTCATCTGAATTACATTTGACATGTGATATTTAATGTTAAATGTTTTTGTTGGATAGTTGAATTATAATTGGCATGGCATCCGAGTTTTTAAAACTACATGAATGATAGAATGTGAACCTACATTTGCACATGTGGTAAATTGAAATGTTACTTGTAACAAGACAATCCCCATTGATTTCATTACATTATATGTTGATTTCTGATTTGATATAATTGCATGTATGATGGTACATTACTTTAAAGTCATTGGATTAATAGTGTTCATTGATTTCAGTGTTCTTTGGATGGTTTTAGTACTTTTGGCATGTGAATGTGAAGTAATGTTGTCATCTGAATTACATTTGACATGTGATATTTAATGTTAAATGTTTTTGTTGGATAGTTGAATTAGAATTGGCATGGCATGTGATATTTAATGTTAAATGTTTTTGTTGGATAGTTGAATTATAATTGGCATGGCATCTGAAGTTTTTAAAACTACATGAATGATAGAATGTGAACCTACATTTGCACACGTGGTAAATTGAAATGTTACTTGTAACAAGACAATCCCCATTGATTTCATTACAGTATATGTTGATTTCTGATTTGATATAATTGCATGTATGATGGTACATTACTTGTAAAGTCATTGGATTGATAGTGTTCATTGATTTCAGTGTTCTTTGGATGGTTTTAGTACTTTTGGCATGTGAATGTGAAGTAATGTTGTCATCTGAATTACATTTGACATGTGATATTTAATGTTAAATATTTTTGTTGGATAGTTGAATTATAATTGGCATGGCATGTGATATTTAATGTTAAATGCTTTTTTTGGATCTAGTTGAATTATAATTGGCATGGAATCTGAAGTTTTTAAAACTACATGAATGATAGAATGTGAACCTACATTTGCACATGTGGTAAATTGAAATGTTACTTGTAACAAGATAATCCCCATTGATTTCATTACAGTATATGTTGATTTCCTTTTTGATATAATTGCATGTATGATGGTACATTACTTGTAAAGTCATTGGATTAATAGTGTTCATTGATTTTAGTGTTCTTTGGATGGTTTTAGTACTTTTGGCATGTGAATGTGAAGTAATGTTGTCATCTGAATTACATTTGACATGTGATATTCAATGTTAAATGTTTTTGTTGGATAGTTGAATTATAATTGGCATGGCATCTGAAGTTTTTAAAACTACATGAATGATAGAATGTGAACCTACATTTGCACATATGGTAAATTGAAATGTTACTTGTAACAAGACAATCCCCATTGATTTCATTGTATATGTTGATTTATGATTTGATATAATTGCATGTATGATGGTACATTACTTGTAAAGTCATTGAATTAATAGTGTTCATTGATTTCAGTGTAAGCGCAAAAAATTATTGACAATGTAGAACGATTTTTGTGTTATAATAATTAAACCTAATAATATTGGAGAGCAAGAGAGACTTAAGGTATGGTGTTTACTACAAGAGTTCGAGCTAAATATTTAAATGGTTTATCTATCTTTTAGAAAATAGTTTAAGATTGATCACAAGAATTAAGAGAATGTCTTGGTCCATCATTGGTATGGCTTATGCTGCAACCATGAAGTCTCGTCCCAACACCATAGAATGATCATCCATGTCAATGACTCTTAAGTCTATCTTTCCAAACCATGACACTACTCTCACATGTGTGCCTTTCATGACACCATTCACTGCTTTCATCCTCGAGTTGACTGCCTTGAAAGCACTCAACTCTTTCTCGATGCTAGCCTTCCTATTTTTAAGAGATGAAGCTGCCTTTCGACTTAGGAAGCTATGGGTAGCCCCCGTGTCTATCAAAGCAGAGAACTTTTTCCCATGTACGGTTGTAGACATGAATCTCAAGTCCAAGGAACTTTCATCATCATTCCTCCTCCTTGTCTTGCGCCTTACTTTCGCAATCTTCTTCAAAATTTCCTCTTCCAATATGTCTTTCGAACTATCCCTTGGCTTAACATTGCTTTTCACATATCTCTTCTCATGAAGCTCCATAGAACAATTCGATCCTGGGTCTGCTTGAATTGGTTCAAGCTCTTTCCTTTTCGAATTCTGTCTAATTGCTCCAATACGACATATATTGACTCTTTCCAAATGAAGTGCACCAATCCTCATAGTGTGGTCGTCTTATTTTCCAAGTGTGTCAACACATGCATTTTCTTTCTTCAAACCAATAGGTTTCGGATCAAGAAAGTCCCTCTTGATCTTATCTTCCATGTTCTTGACTTTAGCCTGCAACGTGGTGCTTCTTTCCTTCAAGTGAGCCCTTTCCATAAAGAGTTCTTGAAGTCTTTGTTCACCTTGTCGTATCTCCATGTCAAGCTTTTCAATGTCAGCAGTTTGTCCAGATAGTGCATCCTTGGAATTTCTTGGGTGAAAAACCAAGTAGGTTGAACCAACTTTGGTCTAGTGCATTGGAATTCATTAAAGAATTGGTCATTGGCGCTGCTTCAAGCTAGGAGTGAGCATCGTCACCAACCTACATTGAATATTTTACACTCTCTAGGATGAATGATACTTTAAATCGATTGACAGTCTAAGACTTTCGAATTTTTTCGAATGCCAAATGATCTTACAAAGTTAGTATTTATAATATCCTAGTAGGTCATTCGGTGACAACTTTTACCGGAAACTTGAAACAACTTTGGCATGTGATATTTAATTTGTTGAATGTTTTTGTTGGATAGTTGAATTATAATTGGCATGACATGTGAAGTTTTTAAAACTCGAGTTTTGATGGTTTCAATCTACATTTTGCATGTGATATTTAATGAACTTTAAATGTTTAATGTTTTAATGTTGCACAATATATAATCAAAAGGGTTTTAAAACTTAAAGTTTTGGATGGTTTCAACCTACATTTGCACATATGGTAAATTAAAATTATGTTACTTGTAACAAGACAATCCCCATTGATTTCATTGTATATGTTGATTTCTAATTTGATATAATTGCATGTATGATGGTACATTACTTGTAAAGACATTGGATTAATAGTGTTCATTGATTTTAGTGTAAGCACAAAAAATTATTGACAATGTAGAACGATTTTTGTGTTATAATAATCAAACCTAATAATATTGGAGAGAAAGAGAGAAAAGGTGTGGTGTTTACTACAAGAGTTCGAGCAGGTCATTCGATGACAACTTTTATTGGAAACCTTAAACAAAGAGAATCTATCTTTGGCTAGGACATCATGTAAGATACCTGACATAAACAGGAGAATCTATCTTTGGCTAGGACATCATGTAAGATGCTTGACATAAACAGTAAAATTGTACTTAAAAGCCGAGATTCGGGCAAGTGGGGATAACCACTTGTTATCTCGTCCCTTGGAGGCTAGGCCATATGGGGACCGAATCTGACTTTACAAAATAAAGTGAAATAATTTGTACCATATGGTCGGAGAACATATACAAGAACAATTAATATACAAGAAAAATTAATTTCATTCTAGAATATATATATCCAATACATATTTAACATTTTTAATCAATGCACATGTGTATAGAAAAACTACTTTCAGTGGATACTAGAGCACGTGCTTGTACCCAAACAATTTGTAACATCTGCAAACCACAAATAACATAAGCAGTTCAATTTTTAGTTGAGTACTGAAAGGTCTAAATGATAATAAATTGTTGGACACTTCACCCAAAAAAATTCTAATGGAATTCCATCCTCAATAATCCGTTCATGATCGGATTTTGACATTTTCCATTTCTTAATTTTTGATTTTTTCTTTGATTGAACTCCTATCAACTTTATGTGTGCTGCACACACCAAGTGACTATATTGACAACTTATGGAATCAGGTTCATAGTCTTCGAAGTAAACAAAGTCTTCACTTTGACGAGTTTGTTTGAAAAAATAACCTTTTAGTATAATAGACCCTTTTTCATACTGAAATCCGTGATCATTATAGTCTTGTAATAATTTCATTTTTTGTTCAGTGCAACGCATCAAATAATACTTTACATTTTCATCGTTGTCAATAAGTGCAATTACAGCAAAAAAATCTCCTGCACAATAAAATAAATTTAACATTTAATTATGCATATTTAAATTTATTTGTAAATCTTTAAATCATTAAAAAGTAATTCAAATGTTACCTTCTCTAACAAGATCAGAAACTCGATCACCATCGGATGATATTGTAGTTTCTTCTGATTCCATTTCTTCAATCATTGCAACAGACATTTTTCCCTTTGTATTTAGCTCTGTATGTTTCCAATCGTTCACATACATTTTGTTTTCACAGATGTCATTGGATTTTGTGTTGTCTATGAAACATCACAAAAACAAGAATATTTTCTTTTATCCAATGCAAACACATTTGCGGACAATTTTGTTTGAATTGAATGCAATTTTCGAGTCCCTTTTATTGTTCCAACTTCATTTCCAATTGATCTATTTATGTCTCCGATTCCAATATGCCAGAAAAACCTTTATATGGAAAATTAGAAAAAGAATTTGTAAATATGATATCAAAATACAATTAAAAATAATCATTGCATGATAAATGTACAATGTTTAAAATTAGATTTCCAACATAAATTAAATTTAATGTACCTTCGCACTTCTCTTGATGGGTTAATCTCATGGCTTAGAGCATTTTTGCACCATTGAACAACTTCTTCAGTGTTCACAAGTCGGTGTGCAAAGTGGTTCATTTGATATATTCGAAGTACTCGTTTTATGCATGCTCCTGCACCGTCATGTTCTCCTTTTCCATGGCCAGTCTCAAAGAAATTCCAACAATGTTTAATGCAAGTTTTCTTATGAAGACGACACAACCAAAAAAATGATCGTGCATTAACAATCTGGACTCCGCATCCGTTCCACTTATGACCAATGTTCATCATCGTTATTCCATTTATTTTTTCAATGAATCATAAATTCTTTCAAATGAATGTTGTAATAAAACACATCGTGTACGATCACCACCGTATATATATAAATGATATTTCCTTAATGATATATTCATTTTCACCTGTGCTTTCTATATGACCGATATTTTGTTCAAAGAGTGTCCGTGTAGAATATGGACTTAGCATGGAGACTTGGCTGCATGATAGATTCACCGAATTTTCTTTGTGGAACAAAATGTGTAGTTTTCAAAATCAATTCACCCAAATCACCCACAAAATGGTCCCTGTGAAAACTTCATTGAGATTTTTTTGAATTGTGTCTTTCCATCGAGTTTCATGGAATGCATATGTATTTGTAAATTTCTGCCTCAAAATTTCTCAAAAAGTCTATCAAAAAAATTTCATCTTCTCGTAATTCGATTCTTTTAACACTATTTGCACCTTGAATCGATGTACCGATATATTCATATCTCTTCCATTTCACTTTCATGTTGGACAATGATTGATCATTTATATCAATACGATATTTGTTTTGAAATTTAGTCAAATTTCCACAATCATCGCATTTTTTACCACCAACACATTTTCTTTTGTAAAATAGTTCATCGCTTTCTCTTTCACATAGAATTTGAGATATGAATTCACGGATAGTGGAAGGAGGAGGTGAATCCTTCCATAATGTTCTACCGAAATCAAGGAATGTGTCAATATGTTCTTCTGCATCACAAACATGAATGGAATACTAAAGTGTCACGTACTCAACATAGCGTTTTTACATACCACATGCAAAACAGTGTACAATTTCCAGGTGAAACTTGAATTTGACGATTCTCTTCTTTGAACTTGCTGAATAACTCTATTTGAGTGGTTTCCAAGAGATGTTTTTCATGTTCTTCGTATTGATTTCGTGCTATTCTTCTTCGCATCACATGTCTTGCAGTGGGTGAAACACGCGAATTGTTCTTCCAATATTCATATATTATTTTTTTAACATCTTCTCCAAGTCTATCTTGGTATGGTTGCCTACAAATAGCTCTCCAAATGCTTTGCAGTTCATCATTTACGCTCATTTACAATGTAAATTACTATGTTCGTGCAGTTTTTCATGAAAATTTTAAAGGTTTGCTTACAGATGTTAGATTCAAAGTTTATTCTCTTTATACCAGAAACCAATGCTAATGGTATTCTCTACTATGATATTTTCTGAAAACCTCTTTATCTTCAGATCTCTTAATTGACTCTATAGCACTACTCATATTTTTTATCACCTCTTCTTTCATTTTTTTATCTTTGGTTGATTTTCGAATACCCAATAGTGTCGTCGCTTATTTTAATTTCCTTGATGATAGGAGACCTTTCAATATTTGAGCTTCAATTGTCACTTGCTCAGGTTTGAAAAACATTTCCAAAATTTTATCGACACGATATCGTATAATATAGTCATGTTTTTTATCTCCATGTGTGTGAGTGTCGACATTTTCTAACATCTCATTATCGATAGTGATTTCATCTGTACATATTCGAAAAAATAGTACATATTCAATAAATAACTAAATTAATAAATATGTCAATAAATATTATGAAAATTTTAAATATATCAATAGATCATAATATCTACATTTACATACCCGATTCAATTTCTGCTTGAGGTTGATTTTCTTCTTCAATATTTTGAGGAGTATCTCTGTCTGTTTACATTAAACAAAATATTTTTCAAACCAGTTCATCAAATAAAAATTAAGCTTCACATTGTACATTGGGAAAACTTTAAAAATATATCAATAGATCATAATATTTACATTTACATACCTGCTTCAATTTCTGCTTGAGGTTGATTTTCTTCTTCAATATTTTGAGGAATATCTCTGTCTGTTTACATCAAAAAAAATATTTTTCAAACTAGTTCATCAAATAAAAATTAAGCTTCATATTTTACATTAGGAAAATTTTAAATATATATCAATAGATCATGTAATATTTACATTTACATACCTGCTTCAATTTCTGCTTGAGGTTGATTTTCCTCTTCAATATTTGAGAGAGCTTCTAACTTTCTTTTGTCATATCGTCTCGTCTCTTCTCTACGTTCTTCAGGCTTTCTTTTTCTATCATATTTTCTCACACAAGTTCTTCGATTTCCCATGATAATAGGGTATGAGGTTCAAAAATTTCCTTTAAAAAATTAGACAATAACTCAATTACAAACAAAATCACAAAAGATTTAATTTAAAAAAATATTTTCTAAAAAATACGTAATCCTTGATCCAAAACACGTACATACCTCTAAGAAAAATCACACCGCCTCTAAAATGTGAAGAAAATTTTTTGTACAAAGAAGCTCAAAAGATTTATTTCAACACAAAACACTTACATACCTCCAAGAAAAATCAAGTCGCCTCCAAAAAAATGTCTTCCCAAAAAGTTCTTTAAACTCAAACTTTGAACCTCCAAGAAAAATCACGCCGCCTCCAAAAAATGTCTTCCAAAAAAAATTTTCAAACCCAAACTTTGAAGAAAATTTTTTGAATTCAAACCAAGTTGTAGAATGAAATGAAGTGCGAAATGTGCGAAAATTGTGACTCATTTCGCGGCAATTTATATTGACGCGAAATGTGTGTTTTGTAGGGGGCTCCACAAAAATTTCCGGCCGACGGAGAATTGCACAATAGTTCGGCCGAACTTTTGATAGAAAATTCGGCCGAACTATTAAGGCATTAGTTTTAGCGGCCCGTAAGCGGAAAACATAGTTCGGCCGAACTATCGCTAATAGTTCGGCCGAACTAACGCGTGACCGATTACGCAGAACCAAGCTCTGAAAATGGTTCTGGAACTTTGGACTGATTAAACTCCATGAAAAATTTTTAATTAACTGTCGGAACCAAGACAATCATTTTCAGAATTGAATCTACTTTCAGGAAATATAAATTTTATGGAATTTCGTAAAAGTTTATTAATTTTAATTATTTTTCTAATAAAATGAGTGCAAACAATTTTTGAGGGTCATCGTGATTCAGTGAAATCAAAATTTTGTATCTCCCAAAATACATGGTAAAAAAAATTGAAAAAATTATGGGGCATTACATTGGTTCGTTGACTGTAATGGATAGCTTTTAGATTTTTAGTTTATAACTTGTATGTTAAGAAATTTGTTGCCACGCAAAACATATCAAAAATACGCAGTTTTTTGTATTGGACCAGTTCAGAAAATTCTAGTAATTATGATATGCATCTATTTGCTTTGTAAATATGACGAAACCAAAGTAGACTCTGTCTAGATTGTTGTAACACATTTTGTTTTTTCAAAAACACAAATTTTCAATGAATACAACGTTGCCACATAACATGACTTCTTATGAATTCTTTGATTGTTAAGAAACACACACACAAAGAAACGCTAAGTTGACATATCAAATCTGCATAAAAAAATTTCAAAAAATAAGTAATAGAAAGCTAACAAAATTTCTCACAACTTTTATTTTTACCGCAAAATGAAATTCTACACAGAAAAATTGTTATAGTTTGCAGAAAGTTGAAGAACCGAAAAAAATGAAAATTTTTTTTCAAAAAAGGGCAAAAAGTGTAACCCAGCTTCACATTTTGACCCGTAAGTTAGGTAAATTTTCTTCAAGATGATCATTTTTGTTTCCCCGGATTAATGATGTGTCATTTGTTGTTCCAATAGAATCTAACCCATTTCCAAAAGAAGAATTATTGTTATGATTATTCATTAAATCTTGTTGTTGTGTAGAATTTGATTCTATTGAATGTGACTCATTATCATAAACATTAGGAGGTATCATACAAACGCTTTCCGATATAAGATTCTCTTCTGATGTTGATGGTTGAGAAAGATTAGAATTTTCATTTAAAGATTCAATAGGATCAATAATAGAACCAAGATTTATTGTTGGAGATTCCTCTTTATGTTTCATATAAGTTATTATATTATGTTTTTGAATAACAGTGGTAACTTTCTCATTTAAAATTTTCTTAGGAGGTAAATCGTCATAATGAAATCTGTAGCATAATAACATAAATCTCTCAGAAAATTTGCTGACAGTTTCATTATCAAAGATTGTAAAGTCATCAAATTCTAAGCAAAAATTCTTATAGTTGTAATTGTGATGAGAAAAAAAGAATACCTGCATAAAGTGATTCCAAGAGTGAATACACTTAGCTGGTAGGATCTTGTACCATTCTTGAATCCTTCCTTGAAGTGTGAGAGTGAATAACCTGCAAATTTCATTGTCTTTACTGATGTTGAAACATTTTCATTTACGTATAAATTGATTAACATGGTCTAAAGCAGAAATGAAATTCTCACCATCATATTGCAATTCGTATATCGATTCAAGTTGTCTCTTAGGTATACCTCTGGTAGGCTTGCGTGAGCTAAAATCATGACCCAATGTAGGAATACCAATAGGAGCCATGGCTAGTTAAAAATGTTAAAACAATACTTCATGTGGATTAACTAGCTTAGGCCCTCCTTCTAGTGCCAAAAATGTTGAGGCCTCAGAAATCTGTGGCAACAACAAAGGAGGATAACCGCCTAGTCCGGACCGTAAAACAGTTCTTTTTCTATTTGGGATAGTGGTTCAAACTGGTCAAATTAGGTCCAATTACCTTTTCCATTTTTTCAATTGGTTTAAGATGTGTCTCTAGTTTCCAATAGATAGGGATATCAAGTCGATTCTTCTTACTGGTTAGGTAAGAGAATGACTCTTAAGATGTTTTTAATGATACAACCAAACTACCACTAAGATCTACCTTGAAATTAACCTATCCTGGACTTTAAGAGTTAATCTATCCATGTCGTGTTAAGTTATTTTATGTAATATTTATTGTTAATTTCATAAATCTAATGCAATATATAACTTGTATTAATTATATTAAATCTATGTTATTTTATTAAACTTATGTTAATATTAAGATGAAATGTATATATCTAAATAAACCATAAACTAATTATTAATTAAATCTAATAATTTCATTATTAGATTTAATAAGATTGATCCTAAAGAAATGTTAAATCTATTTAGATCTTAAACCTTTCTAATTCTATTGATAGTGAAAAGAAATTACTAATTATCACTAACTTGTAAAAGCTAAATTCTATAATTAGATTGTATCAAAAACTAATTTAAACAATATTTAAAAAGAATTAAACTAATATATACAAAAATATATAATTACAAATCTTTTTATTGATCTATTAATGATGTAAAATTAAAGATTCAGATCAATACAAAAATTTTGACTAAACCTCACCTAAATGAGTGTGTGTCTTTAAAGAGGCCTTGTTGCGTGATTAAGCTATAAATACAAAACTAATTTAAATCCTATCTCAGACTAAAAAGGGATAATTATCTCTTTCTAATTCGAGAGAAATTTGAGTAAAATAGGGGGAATGACTGATGTAATTCATCACGAAACTTTTGTATTAATTAAAGGAAAAAATTCATGTTAATCAATACAAGTGAAAACAAAAATAAACCTGTAAATGATTAATAAATAGTTATCAACCACCACTGGAATACTTGAATGAATTAGAATTTTATTTCGATCTGATTCTGTCTTACAAAGATAGCTTGAACAATACTTCGATAGTAAAATATTAATGACAAAACAATAATGTATGATATCAAAGAAACATAATACTTTTTGGAATTTGAGATCAAAACAAAAATGAAATTTTAATAGTAAGAAAATAATCCTTCGTTTCCGGTAATAGTACACAATAACGAGAATAAATTAAAATCATATTAAAATCCCATTACCACATTCTTGAGAGTAGCTCTAACCTTGAATAAAAGTACCCACAATAATGTGAAGCCACTTTATAACAGAATCATAGATTCTCTACAATCTCAGCAATTAAACACTAAACTCTCTACAATAGTGCAAAAGCACAAATTGATCAATTACAGAGAAATCCCCTATGCTGGATCATAACCCCAGTAGAATGGCTATCCTTCTGGTCCTGTAGAGTCTCCTTCCACCCTCCTCTCTAATGTTTTTTCATTCTTCTTATATAGCCAAACAAATTAGTTTGTTTCCTTCTCCTTGAGCTAAGGCTTCAAATCCTCCATTATTCCTCATCTTTAGATTCCATGATTTTTGTTTCAACTTTCTGTAAAATCTAAACCAAAAAATGTTAATAAAACTTATACAAATATGATTTAAATAATAAAATGGAACTATATAAAAATAAATGTTTTTTTTTTTAAATAAAATCTAAAAACTTAAATAAAATATTAAATCTAACTTAAATCTCGTATTTTAACGCATAAAATTTCCTTTTTTCTGCAAGCTTTTTTTTATGTGATAATTCTTGAAATCATTTTAAAACTTCGATAGTGATTTAGATTTATTTTCATTGGCTTTCCGCTTTCAGGAATTGTTTATTATCTTGCAGGAGTTTTCAGAATTATTTTAATCCCTCTATTAAAAAAAAAATTGAAATCTCATTGTAGCAGGGATGCTTGTATATCTCGAAATTTGGTTAATTGAATGTGTTTCCTTTGTGGTTCTTCCAGATAGTTTTGCCACAAATCTGAGTGTGTATTTACGGTTTGTGCCAACCACCATAATGATTAAACCTCCAACGTTCTGTAGCAGTGATTTTCTCACTTGCAAATCAAAACAAATTATAAATCTTTGGATAATATAGAACACATGTGATGAATCATGAGCCTTGGATTCGCGATTTTGGAGAGTGATGACAATTTTGAAATATCTTTGTGATTTTCTAGAGAAAGTTGGCATTCAACAAATGTATGATCTGGGCGGGTATCAGAATTGGCAGATCCCAAATTTTCTTGGCATAATCTGCATGTAATCTGCGTTGGTTAAATCCGTATGCAATCTGCTAAATTGGGAGTGCACTGATGTAATCTGCGCTAGTTTAATCCGTGTTTGATCTGCTAATTGGGAGCAAACCGATGTACCATGATTTTGGAGCGAATGTTAAATTATGAGTAGAGTACCCACCTGTAAGGAGGGGAAAATGTTTTATTTTAGCGCCAGAAAAATTGTTCATTTCCCTACAAATGTGGAAGAATCGATTATTAATAATTCATTTGGATCCAATGCTAACAAAACAAATCCAAAATATATGTCAAATATCCCATCTATTATGCAAATTATTATAGCAGATCTTTGAGCCTTTTTTAGAATTCATATGTCAAAGTCGTTACAAAAATGTTGATTTTCCTGTTAAAAAAATGTTTTTTGGGATTTTCTTTTGTTTTTAAAAGAGTTTAATATATTTACAATATTCAAAATAAAATGTTTTTTGGGATTTTGATGTTTTAAATAAAGAAAATAAATATAGTTTTAAATTAATCTAATGATTTTATAAATTATTAAAATAATGAAATTATATTCATTTATGTACAAGGTATAAAAAATGGATAATATAGTAAATTAATGATTCACTCCTTTATTAATGGATATGTCAAGCCAATTGAAGGAGATAAACAATCAATATACCTAAACGTGGAATGCGAAATGATGTGCCAAGTCATGTGGAGGAAATGCCAACCAGTGAAATCAAATACCAAATGCGAGGTGATGTGGTAATCGAAGGTGCCACTTTGTCTTCAATTGATCATTTGTGAAAATATTTCCATGAATGAAAAAGGCGACAAGGAGGTACAAAATATGATCAAAACCAACATGATCGTACAAGCGTGAGGCAAGTGGTAAAGATTCAAAAAGTCGAGATTTTTTCCAAAATGCCAATAAAGAAGGGAGTTGGAAAATGAAAGGTCCCTGTGATAAATATTCACAAAAAATATAAAATCAAACAAATGGGGTAATGTACAAAATAGAAGACCAAAACGTCTAAAACACATCCAATCTTCAAACGAGTGTATTTCACAACAACTAATCCAAATGAGGACAGATAAGGAAAAATCAAACTTATTTAGACCCTTCCTCATTCTCAAAATCGAATAATAATATTATCAAGTGATTGATTAAAAAGGGCCCCCATTTTTCATTTATAAGTGAAAACAATGTGTTTCACTTAACATGCTAGAAAAAATTAAGGTAGATAGTACTCATGAAAAGTCTCGGGTTATTAAAGGAGCAACAGTAATCAATTTACTTCAAATACATTTTCAGCTATTGTGGTTAGTGAAGACTTTATTTACAGAGAGGCCATCATTCAACAAAATCACTGCTTTATATTGGAATATCACAAGCTAGTTCATTCACCTAATACAAACATTGAGATATGGAAGAAATGCAGAGCCTGGATGGAATATTTACCAAAGGACCCCTCGACTTCAAAGAAGGACAAACCATCCAGTCAAGGAAATGTAGCAGCAACATCATCAATTCACATTCAACAAATAGATTAGGATTTATTTTATGTTAATTTTTTCATTTTTAAAGAGAATGTAATTTTTATAAGACATTTTGATGACATTTAGTAGGTAGTTGGCGAAGTCATAAGTAGTTGAAGCAGTTAGGATTAGTTCTAGTAGTTACAAACTACTTTCTATTGTATTTAAAGAGAAAAAAAAAGAAAGGTAAATGTTCTGAGTTTTGGACCTTCAAACTGCAATTTTTGTACTCATATTTCAAATGATTAATGAATGAAAAGTAAGATTCTGTATTTTTTGATATCGATATGTCTTCCAGTTTACATTATGTGTTTTCTTTCTTTGAATAAAATGAAGTAATGAAGCTACAGGTTTCCTTTTACTTGTGTGAATAAGAGTTAAAATCCTTAATAGGCGCTCCTTCATTTTAACTGTTCCTTGTCTTATAATTCTTCTGAAGTTTGAGGTGATATATTCTATACATCAGCATATCAATTTGGGCTTCTTTCCTTCATGTTCTTTTGATCATTCCATTCTATATTAACAAATTATAGCATTGTGGGACATTCATTGTATTTGATATTTGAGGGTTCAATGATAAACATATGAAGGTGATTAAACAAAGACCAATATTTCTGTGACACATTTATATAAATTTCTTAAGCACTGATTCCTTACCACGGTCAAGGGATTGTCTCTTAAGTTACAACATTTTTTGGCGTCATTTCCGAGGACGAAGAAGCAAAGTTCTTTCCCTTTTTTTTGTTCATATTTCCTCTAGTTGTTCAGAGAAGAGGAAATATCAAGTTGTGTTTTTATTTCATAATTCTGGCATATAAAAGGCCACATACGAGGTCAGATACCTCTAAGCAAAAAGCTCTTATTCTGTCAGATCCTGAAAAGCTGGTTTCAAAAAAAATCCATAAATCAAGAACGCTTTCTACACCTAATGCTACCCTATCTGCACCAGGCAGCAGTTCCCATACCCTTTCATCCAAGGATATTTCCTGAAAACTCATTTTATCGGAACACGAATCCTTGTCCCCACCTATTCATTTCCAAGAACTAAAGTTAGAAGAAGAATCTTTTGATTTTGTTTCATTCACATTTATAGAAGCTCAACCTAATACAGTTGCCAGTTCTTCTGCTATTGTTCATCTACCCCTTCCCATATCAGTTGTTTCACCTCATCCATCCACATTTACAACTGGTATACAAACCCCACCTACTCAAGGTGCAGTTAATCAAGGCATAAACATGGCAGCCCATGTCCCTACTTTCTTGATGAATAGATATGCACCATTAAATCTTTCTCAACCTATGAATGAAATGCCCCAAGAATACCTTAAGTTGCTTCCTAGATTTATTGGTGAAGATGAAGTAATTACAGAACAACACCTGCCTTTGTTTTTCACTTTTGCTGAAAATTTAAATGTTGAACATCTTGATGTAGTAATGAGACTTTTTGTACAGTCTCTGAATGGAGAGGCAAGAAAATGATTTAAAGGATTTCCAAATGGCTCAATTAATAATTGGGATGAATTAGAAACACAATTTATCCAAATATGGGGTGAAAAGAGAGATCATGGTTATTCATTGACATATTTTAATGCTATTAAGAAAAATTCTAATGAAAGCATGAATGATTTCTTTAAAATATTTAACAAATTGTATAATAGTTTTCCCACAAAATGAAACCCCCTCCTGTTGGAGCAAGAGTTTTTTTTGTTGGGCATTTGTATCATATTTTAGTTTTACTTTGAGAGAGAGAAGATCTGCTACTCTTGAACAAATCCAAACATATGCTTTAGAGATTGAAGCAAACATGATTGTTGCTGGAAAAACACAGGAAAAGAAGTCAGTTCAAGATAAAGGTAAGGCCAAAGAAGATTCATCACAAGATAAAAGGATTGATGACATGACTAAGGTCATAAATAACTTGTCAAATAAATTAGTGAAGATGGAATTGGAAAATAAGAAACCTGCACAGCAAAATAGAGGGGATTTCAATCCACAGTTCAGAAAGCGGCCCTTGCAGATTTTGCAGAGAGAAAGGAGAGATCGGGATCAAGTTCAAGCACCATTATATATAGAAGCAACACCTTCACAGTTTGCTGAGGATGATCAAAAAGAGGTTGAAGATCAAATATTTTTTGTTTAAATGGAAGACGATGAGGAAGAAGAGAAATGTGAAGAAGAATGCGCAGACGCTGATGTGTCATTTGGTCAGGAAGAAATGGATGATTATTGTAAACAATTCACTGATTTTATGCAAGAAGAACTGCATAAGAAGTATAAATTAAGATCAAAAAAGAGATTAAGAGCTCGATATGATGAGGAAAAAGAACCAGAGTCAGTCCCTTCTCCAATGGCGACTCCACAACCAAATAACTCAATAAAACAATCAGACAAGGGGAAACAACCTATGAATTTAGTAAATGGAAATGAAAAACAAGCTGAGACTTCCCAGAATAAGTCTATTGATTCTAATATTTTGGAGAATATTTTTATTGTACCTGAGCAAAATGCTAATTCTAACAAGAATCAAGACTAACCTGAGAATATTATTAAACATAATCAAGCTTTTAGTCTGTCCAAAGAATTAGAAAAGATTAAAATTCAAGTACCCTTGCTTGAGTTAGCTAAGACACTTGGTTACAAGAAGGAAATTACAAAATTTATTAATCTTTCTCAGTCTGATGATATTGGTGATACTGTGAATTTACAAGAAGAAAAACCAGTGGTCACTTTTGGTCCACATGTGGAAGATGTAGATTCTTCTATGCCTCCATTTTATATATCAATGCTTCTTCATGATTTCATTCTACATAATTGTATGTTATGTTCCAGTGCATCACATAATCTCATGCCCTTATCTATAATGAAAGAATTAAATTTACAAATCACTAAGCCCTATAAAGACCTTTATTCATTTGATTCAAAAGGGTGAAGTGTTTTGGGCTTATCAAATACAAGGTGGTATCTCTACCCCAAATTCCAACAAGAGTATTATGATGGATGTAGTAGTTGCAGATATTACAACCAGATTTGGTATGATTTTGTCCAAATCTTGGGGAGCAAAGCTTGGAGGTGTTTTAAACTTGGACTTCACATATGCTATCATTCCCATGTTTAATGGGGAAGAAAGGAGGTTATACAGAGAAACAATATTTGTAAATACTACCACAAAGAAAGATGTAGGAAATTCCCCTATATATGGTCAAGAGAAGGAAGATCTCTCTTGTTTTATGCTGGATGAAAATGTATAATTTGCTGAAGACTCACAGAAGCAGCTCTCTTTAGCAATTGTACATAAAGAGATGGATTGAAATAAAATTTGGAAGTGCTATTTTGATGGTGCCTATTCTAAGGATGGAACAAGAGCTGAATTTTTACTGATTTCTCTAGAAGGCAAGATTTTTCCTTTTTATTTTAAGCAATTTGAATCAACAAATAATGTAGTTGAGTATGAGGCATTAATTTTGTGTCTCCAAACTACAGAACAAATGGTAATTCATTGTATTTCCTTTTTTGGTGATTCTGAGTTGATTATAAGACAAATTAAAAATTTGTGTCAAACTAAGCATCCAAGGTTGAGATCGTATAGGAATGAGGTTTGGGACCTTATTGAGAATTATTTTGAAGCTTTGAATCTTCAATTCATTTGAAGAGAAGAAAATAGAATGGCAGATTCACTAGCAGTTGCAGCCAGTACATTCAAGCCACCAATAAATACTAAATTGGTATATGAGATTGAGTTGAGGCATAGACCCTCAATCCCTGATAATGTTAAACACTGGCAAGTTTTCGAAGATGATGAGCAGATAAATCATTTTTTAACAATGATTATAAATTTTGAAGATAGTGAAATAGATCAGGAAAGTGAGCAGACTGATCAGGATGAGGACTTTACAAATCTTAAACAATCAATAGGTGAGCAGAAGATAATAAAATTGAAAGACAATGTATTACCCAGAGGTTTGGTTCCTCTTGAAAGGTTGTTTGATGCAAATGATGTAGCACTGGATAAAAATAAGGTTTCTCAAGAAGGTGAGATGGAGGAATGTAATCTAAGAACTCAGCAGGAACCCAAGATGGTCAAGTTATTCAAAGGAGTTCCTAAGAACTATAAAGAAAGGAATATTGATATTTTCAAGAAGTATATGGATGTATTTTCATGGTCCTATGATGATTTGAAAACATATGATCTGGATATTATTCAACATAAAATACCATTGAAGGATGGAGTTAAGCCTCACAAGCAGAAGCTTAGGCAGATTAATCCACTGCTCCTTTCCCCAATTGAAAAGGAGGTGAAGAAAATGTTGTAAGAAAAAATAATAGTCCCACTTAGATATTCAGACTGGGTTTCTAATTCGGTTCCTGTGAGGAAGAAGAATGGAGAGATAAGGTTATGTGTTGATTTCAGGAACTTGAACAGAGCTTCTCTAAAATACAACTATCCTTTGCCAAAGATGGATTATGTTTTACAAAAATTCATAGGAGCTTATAGATTATCTATGGTTGATGGTTTCTTTGGATACAACCAAGTAGCTATTGAAAAGGAAGATTAGAAGAAGACAACTTTTACCACGCCTTGGGGAACATTCATGTATGCTAGGATTCCATTCAGTCTCATGAATGCAGGGGCTACCTTCCAAAGGGCAATGGACATAGCATTTGTGGGTGACAAATTTGTAATCATATATTTGGATGATGTGACTATTTTTTCAGATTCTGATGATGAGCACTTGGAGCATCTACAGAAAGCTTTCTTGAAATGCAGGAAGTTTGGGTTATCATTGAATCCTAAGAAATCTATGTTTTCTTTGGAGGAAGGTAAGTTACTGGGACATATAGTTTCAAATCAGGGGGTGAAAATTGATCCAGCAAGAGTTGAGGCTATACGGACAATTCCATTGCCTAGAAGTAAGAAATATATCCAGTGATTTCTAGGAAAAAATAATTTCCTAAGAAGATTTGTCCCGAATTATGTTGAGATTGTCAGAAACATAATAGATATGCTGAATTAAAATGGGACAAAGATGTGAGAGGGTCCTTTGCTAGGATTAAAGAATCTCTTCATGAAGCTCCAGTTTTAATCAGTCCCGACTATCAGAAGCCTTTCCAAATATTTTCATTTGCATCACCTTCTACCATTGTTGTTGTGTTGTTGCAAAAGAACGAAGAGGAAAAGGAGCAACCTGTGGAATTTTACAGTAAAGTTCTCAGAGACGCAGAACTCAAATACAATATCTTGGAGTAACATGTATATGCCTTAGTTAAATCATTAAAATCCTTCAGGACTTATGTGTTGCAGTCTCAAATAGTTGCATATGTACCTAACTCAGTTGTAAAAGATGTGTTAGTTCAAAGTGATGTTGAAGGAAAAAGAGGAAAGTGGATTGCTAAAATCCAGGAGTATGACTTAGACATTAAACCTACTAAATTGGTGAGAGGACAGGGCTCAGCAAAGCTGCTAACAGAATCAAATTTTCAAGCTCTAGGAATTAATCTGCCTGCACCTTTGGATGAAGTTGTTGATGAAACAATTCAAAATAGCACAAAGTCGGCAATTAAATACAAATTTCTCTGTTCTGATTGGTATAAGGATATTATTCACTACTTGTGCTTTTTCTCTTGTCCACCCTCGATAAACAGAACAAAGTACAGAGCTCTTAAACTCAAATCTCAACCTTATGTTATAATTGATGCTAAATTATATTGGAAGGATCCTACTAGTATTTTGTTATTGTGTTTGACAGAGGGGGAGTCAATGGAATTTATCAAAGAATACCATGAAATTTTGTGTGGAGGCCATTATAGCTGGAAATTTACTGCTCATAAAATTCTGAAATCAGGTTTTTACTGGCCTTCCTTGTTTTTTGATGTATACAGAGTGGTTAGAAGCTACCAGAAATGTCAATTGTTTGCAGAAAAGAAAAGGTTAGCTCCTTTAACTCTTCTCCCTGTATTTGTTGAAGAACCCTTTAGAAAATGGGGATTAGATTTCTTTGGAGAAATAAATCCACCATCAAGTGGGCAGTTCAAGTGGATTCTGACTGCCACTGATTATTTTACAAAGTGGGTGGAGGCAATACCTACCAGAAAAGAAAATGATCTGGTAGTGATGAAGTTTCTGGAAGAGAACATCTTCAGCAAGTTTGGATGTCCAATCAATATTGTAACAGACAATGCTCATGTATTCAACTCAGTCAGATTCATTAATTTTTGTCAAACATATAATGTCATTTTGTCTCACTCTACAGCATATCATCCTCAAGGGAATGGGCTAGTTAAATCTTCCAATAATAAATTGGTTAAGATTTTGAAGAAAACAATTAATGAGAATCAGAAGAACTGGGATTCAAAGTTGATATTTTCTCTCTGGGTAGTAAGAATGACTACTAGAAGATCTACTGGTAAGTCCCCTTATTAATTGGTATATGGTACTCAAGCTTTGTTTCCTACTTAGCTAGCTAGACCAGTAATTTCTTTTCTTCAAGAAGCACAAGAAGAACCTAATGCATTGATAAGAAGACTGAATAAGGTGATAGAATTGAGTGAGAGCATGAATAAAGTCAGGGAAAACTTGGTCACCTATCAAGAAAATACGAAGTCTATTTTTGATAGAAAATCAAAGGAGATTCTTTTTCAATTTGGAAATTTGGTATTAAGATGGGATACCAGAAGAGAAGAAAAAGGAAAGCATGGTAAGTTTGATCCTCTTTGGTATGGCCCATACAGTATTATTGAAGCAAGATCAAATAACACTTTCATGTTGGAGAAGCTTAATGGAGAAACGGTACAACTGCCTATGAATGGGCAGTATTTAAAACATTACTTCCAGCATTGAAGTTTTATGGTTCACCATTGTACATATTTAGTTTCCTTCATTTTACATTTTCCATCAAACAACATTTGACTCCATGACCGAAGTGAAGGCACTAATCTGCGGTTCTTAGTGTTTCATGGCAAAAAACACTATCCCCAAGTGGAGCCAGATGTTGTGGCTCATTTGCAATATCATTTATTTTTAATTTTAAAAAATAGAAAAAAATAGAAAATTATCAAAATATATGTTAAAGTATAAAGATTCATATACTTTGGCATAAAAATGTAATATTTGTTGCATCAAATTCTAAAGTTAATAGTTTAAGCTTTTGTGGAAGCGAGTCCCAACACACAGATTAAAAAGTGAGCATCTTATGGACTGGGATCCGATGATTTATCAAAAAGGGAATAAAAGTGTCAACCTGCGGGCACTTTCAGCGCGTGGGTTAATGAGGAGGGTGCCTCCACAGGTGACCCTATTTACTGTGGGGCCGATCTATATCAACAATCGAGATTCACTGTGGGGGCATAAACCCAACGAGCTCTCCATACCTTGAGACCTCCCCAAGTGACGTATGCATCCAGCTGGTGACAGATGTGATCCATGTCGGAGTACTTCTAACGGTATTTTGGCATGTCTCTTCAGCATTTAATTCTTAAGCCCGCGCCACCTATTTAAGATAGATTTTCATTTTTCTAAGGTTATTGTTGTTAATTTGTGTTTGAAGTTGTGTCTTCATTGTGTCTTTCTCTGCTATCTACCACCTTGTCGATTATCTGTCACCCCAAGATAAACTATGGCCAAGTGTACATCCATTTCAGGTTCTTCCAGTCACATTCCTCTCATGGACACTTACAGGGAAATCCAGGATACTTTCTATTCTCTAGACCACCTTTCATTTTATCAGTAGGTATGCCTAAACAATAAAACTTCTCCAATTTACACCACCATGGTTAAAACTGGTGTGTTGTCTACGTTCATCCCAAGAACACCCATTTTTACCGAATTTGTGTATTGGCTAGTGTCTGTTATTTACCCTGGAAAATGTTTTGTAATTAATTATCAAGGGGAAAATGTTCTACAAGTCTGAGCCCAATTAATTATTCAAGCTCTGTGTTACCCTGAGTCAAATTCATATGTCCAATTTACCTATGATTCCTTGATGGTGCATTATGATAGACTTGCAGGTCAAGAGTTTAACCAATTCATATTTTTTATGAAGCCAGAGCACACAATAGTTTGCACCTAATAATAAGGAATTCCCATGGAGGCTTTTTAATATACGAACTGCATCAATGTAAAGTTGCACGTACATATTTTGGGAAAGGATGATGATGACAAAGGAAAACTACTCGGGAATGTTTTTCTCGATGAAGAAGTCAAGAGGAAAGCAGATATTACATCTTATTGGCAAGAAGCTGTTAACTCTCAGCTCATGAGCTTATCACTGACGGGTTCATTCAGGTTTCCTTCTCTTGTTATTTACCTCTTTTTATATCAAAATGTAGAAGAATTCATGCATCTGGTGTTAAATATAATGGATATAAATAAGAAGAGGTAGTCAGTAGTATCCTGGACAGACATAGTGAGGAAAGAAAAAAATGAGGGTGGTTTGTTTGATTTTGCTAGTCATTTTATGTCTATTGCATATAAAATTTTGAATGGAATTTCTCCCCCTGCTTTCTGCCAGAAGCTCAAGAATTCTTGCAATTAGGGACAAATTGTAAGTTTGGTGATTGGTTTGTCTTTGAAGACTATTTGAAATAAGACTTTATGGAGTTGGTGTAGAACATTATAGGCTTCCTGTATTTGTGCCTATGAGATTATTCGCTTTGGAGTTCAGTAGGCAAAGTTTAAACATGGATCAAATACACTTTGTGCCTATGAAGAAACGTCACATTTTAAAGTTACCAATGACATTGGTCCTTTTATATAGTTAATATGAGACAAGAAATTGATGAAGCCTCTAATATGTTAGATGAAATGCACCTACTATTAGGAGAGAAGTGGGCTTATGACCCTCACAGTGTGATTTCTAATAGGAGAATTGAAAATGGGTATTCAACATTCATTCATAAAAGCAGACCTGATATAGAAAAAATGGAAAGTAAAAGTTTTACAGGTTCAGTGAGCTCAAATGTACAGACTCCTATCATATCAAAAAAGTCAAATAAGAGAGGCAAAGAAGCAGTGATTGATTCAGAGGATGAAGAACAAAGGACTAAAAAGAGGACAAATGTTAGTGATTATTTTGTAGATGCTCAACTTGGTTTCTCATTACAATCAAGATATGAGAAAAATGTCCCTGCTTCGCCAAGGAGACATGAAACCACTGAGGAACAGGTGCCCTTAATTAAACAAATGTTTGCTCAGATTGCAGAAATAAATTAGAAAATGAAGGCAAGCATGGAGGCTCATGATGAATACCAGATAACCCCCAAGCAAATAAGACTTCTAATTGCAATGGATCTTGAAAAGGATCAATTTAAGATTTCCCTTTCACATCCCTCTGATATTTCTATTGGTTCAACCAATAATTTTAATACTATGAATCTAACTATAGATGTGAAGAAAATTCCATTGCTTCAAAAAGTAAATCTACATATGAAAATAGGTCAACTGATTGTAAATGACCTAACCAAAACCAATGCAATGACACTCAAGGCTGAAAATATGCTTGGAAAAGTGATCAAGTAATTGAAGTTAGAGAAAGAAAATTCTATGGCTTTGATAATCCAGAACGAAGAACTCAAAAAGATTATTATGAAGATTGGGGTAGATCCCAATGACAGGTCTGTTGTAGAGAAGCTTCTGCAAAGTGTTGAATTAGGAATATCTGTGCTGAAGAAAAATTTGAAATTGCCTATAGGAGAACACTCCATGGCAGCATAGGTTATAGAGATAGAAAATGAGAAAGAAAAAATTCTTCAACAGCTCTTGCAAAAGGAAGAAGAAATCACCAAACTAAAGCAAACTTCATTGTCATTGCAGAAGAATCTCATACTTGTACTTTTGTTTTTCCATCTGGTAATGAAGATCCATTAGCACAAATATCTCAATTAACCACTGAATTGCAGATGGAAGAGAGAGATCGGAAAAAGGCACAAGGTGATTGGGAAACAACAACAAAGATCATACAAGCCATAGAGGGAGAAGTCAGTAAATACAGAATAGACTGCCAGACTATTGATGCTAAGATTAAAAATCTCAAAGAAAAATTGAAGGGAAATGTATCCCTAATACAGGCTAAGGATATCATCTGGAATGATATCATTGTAAAAATGAAAGGAATTTGGGGTTTTATGATTGTTGTTGTAGAGGAAAGAAGTATTATCAGGGATTTTGAAGGACAAGTCATGACAGACAAGAAAAAGACAATTAATAGGGCCATTTGGGCAAGAAAATTCATTGATTTCAATGATTCCAAAACAGATCAAGAGTTGGAAGAAAATGAAATTAAAGACAAAATTTTATATGTTGAGGAAAATAATAAGATGATTGTCAAGAATGATTGCAGGAAGTCTACAGAAAAGAAGTTGATTGAGCTTAAGGAAGCAGTGAACCAGTTTGATAATTTATTTGATAAAATAGCAAGAGCAGGTTTTCCATCATGTTGGGGTCTTGGAGGTAGTATTTTATCATGGGATTCTTATGAACCCTTACTAGTGTTGGAAAAAATTAAGATAGATAGTACTCATGAAAAGACTCAGGTTCTTAAAGGAGCAACAGTAATCAATTTCCTTGAAACATATTTTCAGTTGTTATGGTTAGTGAATATTTTATTTACAGAGAGGCCATAGAGGCCACGTTGGGCAATTTATTTTGAACAAATTGCCAAGGACAAATTATCGACTGTGTGGAAGCAGTGAGCTTGTGATGGTGCCAGCAATATATATGCAAGAGTAGGCAACTAACTCTATGTCTAACTAAATTATTTATGATTCAATATAATATGCAAGGGAAGAGGCTCCTAACTTAGGAGGTCCTGGTTGTCCTGCCCTACAGTATCATAGAGAAATCATTCATAAAACCAGAAACTTGAAATAAAGACAAGGCTATTCAAAAGCTGAAAGTAATATATTCTATAACTCTAACTCAATTGGTTTAAAAAGAGGAATAATATTGAAATGGTTCTTGACTCAAGAAATCCACTTTCACCTCAATTACCACTTAATGAATCAGAGATTAAAACCAAGAACTTAAGATGGATAAATTATTAATGAAAGAAGCTCTTAACTTAAGAGACATGTAAATTATTCCATTATAATTCATTCATCTTAATATCAAAAATCTCAACAAGAAACTACTTGCACACAAACAAAAGAAACCAATTTTAATCTAAGCAATGAAATGAAACAAAATCTAATATGAAATAAAATGTTTCTCCCATCCTTTTAGAGTGAGCTCAATTCTCTTAAGAACAAGACAAATTATTCCATATACTACATTAAGGAAACTTATATCTAAAACTACATAAATTCCATAAATTCATATTCTACATTAACAAAATTTACATCTAAAACTACATAATGGAAATATATGAAAAATGAAGCTTTATTCTATTCCATTATCAATTGGATACAATGCTCTAAGAGTCCTCCCCTTGGAATGGAGGAGGTACTCCTATTTATACAATGAGAGGAGTAACAAACTCATAATGATCATCCACTAATATCTCTAACCATCTAGACACATAACCCTATCCTCCATGATTTCCTCCATGATCTTTTCCATTAGGTTTATCTTCTTAACTTCGAATTTGATCATCCAAGGCCACATAAAGGTGTCTTGGAAGCTTCCTTTGAGCCTACACATGTCAACAAACTCATGCTAATTGTCAGGCATAAGTATAAGCATATTATTTTCTAAGTTTTAGCCATAAATTCACTTTAAAATGTTAAGAATTAATAAACTTTGGAAAAACATAGTTATGACCCAATAATGAAGTGAATGTAATGATATGGAGGTGGAATGGAGGTGACATGAAGGTAAAATGTGAAGATATTGATGAATAATGGAGTGAAAATAGAGACTATTTTGAGGCCCAACATACCCCCAAACTGAAGGTATTGCATGTCCTCATGCAATCTATTACATTACTTTCTGGTACTTGAGCTTTGGCTTAAACTCTGCATGAGATCATTTACTTAACTTTTGCAAAGCGTTATTTTGATGAACTACAACTTGGTTGGTTCTTGTGTTTCAACCATATTTTGTTTGTTGCGTTCATTGTATGATATTTGCATAATGATAATGTGCTTTTTATGGCAGAGTATTTTTGTTGGAATGCATCATGGTTGGTTCTTGTGTAACAACCATGATTCTATTAGCATCCAATTAACTTTTAAATACTTTAGACAAAGCCATTTGTATGCTCATGTAATAGTAAATATATTTTGAAGGTAAGTGGGTTTAGAATGTGATATATAACTGTGGATATGAATGTAAATGTATCCTTCCCATTAAACGGATGGCTTTGGCAATGAAAGGAAAGGAAGTGAAGTTTTTTCCAAAAATTATTATTCTAACATTTCAAGGAATTTAATGGTTAAAAGTTAGAAAATAGCATACCTTAACTTACCCTTCCAAAAATAGGTGAGAGTTGTGCATGTGTGACTGCAAACTGTTGTGAAAATGGTGGATGAAAGATGGATCTGTATTGTTGTATCAGCTGCTAGATCCGCTGCTACTAGATGAAAAATCTGAGGAGTCTGCTGAACATAGCTGAAAGTTGTATCTGCTGCAGGATGATGAATCCGATGAGTTTGCTGAATATGGCTGAAAATCTATAAGGCTTGGAAGGTATACAAAATATAGAAGTTACATTTTCCTCCCAGCCTTATTTATTGACTTGTCTTCAAGTGAAATACAATAAATACCATGAATGGAAATAAAATGAATGGAACTTGGCTTCATCTGCTGCAAAATATGTGTCTTCAAGTCTTCAACGCTCGATGGCACAAATCTTGCTATGTGATTAAATGTGTCGATGTCGAACATAGCAAGAAGTTGTTGACTTAGTGGCCGTTAATGAATGCCCCTAGCCAACACAAGAGCTCCCACCATTGATTCCAATGGGAGTTAGGATGCCTAACACATCTTTGTAGGTACGAATAAATTTGTCGTGGTCGAGTCACCTCCAAGATCCAACGAACAAGGGATATTAATGTACTCCCATTGTTCATTGGCAAGAGTACTTGCCATTAAGGCATGCAAGCCTCTAGGTGTTTTTCAATGATACTTAGACTCTAGGACTTTGACTCAAGCAGGGTTTTATTGGCGGAAATGAAAAATGGTATGAAAAGGGAAATGGAAATGGAAAATGGCTTTTATTGATGAGTTAGGAATAGATGAAAGGAAATGCATGGTGAATGGAGAAGAACTCTTGCTGTGAAAAATGGACATGGAAATGGTATGCTTTATGGTTTGACAATTGGTGGAATTCAAAATCTTTTGCAAAAAGGGAGGTGTAAGGTTGTGGTTGTGAACATGGATTTGTCTTTATGGTTTTTCATGAATTTAGTCGTTTGAAGACCAGTTGTGCGCACAATGTAATCTCCTTTATGAATACTTGATTATCCTGTAACCTGTAAAAAAAACTTGGTACAAAGAAAACATAAGTGTGCTCTAGAAGAAATGGCCAGTTCCTTCATGATTCTTACGCAAAAATTTTATACCAAATAAAACAAGTTAAGGACAATCAAAGGTGTTGAAATTGACTTAATCATGACATTAAAATCAATCCATTCTTAAAAATAACCATGAAAAATAATACTCCCTGTCAGATAACTCATGAAATGTGCTTCGCAAAAAGATTGGCATTAGAAAGCTCTGTTGTGTCCTGCAGATTAGTATGTCACATAACAGAAAATATTATGAGTTTAATGCCAACTTGAAGCTATCGAAACAAGATAATCATCATCCGTAGAATCCTCCAAATGTTTGATAAATCGATCCTCGAAATTTGTTTCCAAGTGTTCCATTATTTATTTTCAAATCTGCATGAATTTTGTGGAAAATTTTTTTAATTTTTTTTTTTAAATTTTGCACTTTGTACCAACTCTTGCACTTTCAATCAGTTCCTGTAATTTTCATGATTTTGCCAATATCCTTCAAATCTTCACCCTCTAAATCCTTCAAATCAACACACAACAATTTTTTTTATTTTTTTTTATTTTTTTATTTTTTTTTATTTTTTAAATGATGTAGTTAACTTTAATAAAATGATAATCTAAACAATGTGCTAAGAGAATCATATAATAACAAACACAAATTATAACTATAACAACAAATTATAACTATAATACTTAATGCAATTATAGGTCGAATATTAATATATTAATATAGTTAATATACCTAATATATTAATATATTAATACAATTTTTATAACAAACATTAATTAATAATTGAATAACATAATTAAATAAATATATACAACAAAATATAACAAATTACAATTATATTAACCTAACAAATATTAAATATATAAATAAATTAAAAATATAAATAACAACAAAATACAATTATAATAATAGATTAAATATTAATAGAATTAATATATCAATATATTAATTATAATAACAAATATTAAATATATATAAATAAAACTATAATATTAATAAATATACTATAATATAATTATATTAATATATTAATTATATTAATATAATTATAATAACAAATACTACATATTATAACTAAAAATAAATAACCAAATCAAAACAAAATAAATACAATTTATAACACAAACAAATTAAATCTAAAAATATAAAACAAACCAAAAGAAATGCAAAAAAAAACGGATCTGGGCGCAATATGTTAAATTAGGATTGAAAGAACCTCAATTTTCTCCTAAACCGCTGCAAATTTCAGGAAATTTCTCATGAGTTACCTAATTACCCCCGTTTTGGAGAAAACCCATGTCTCAGTTTTTTTTAATTCATCTTAGTTTGCTCAGAAAATCCATTTTAAAATCGCGTGTTGAAACTGGTGCGATTTCGTGAAGCTTTTGGCAATAGAAATCAATCGCTGTGCGTGGAGTGAAATACAGTAGTCAAAGTTATGGTTATGAATGCTGGCATCGAACTTCAAGCCTGCGTGATATTGTTATGTGTATGCTTCACAGAAATTGTATGCTTGACTTATTCTTTTATTTGTGTACTGCTGTAGGATCAACGAAATTGATGGAATCATTTCGCACACGTGAATAGCAGACAAACAAAAACACAATTAACAGATTATTTATTATCGCATTGCAGATTAGTTTTCCAGCAAGAGTATTTTTATTTGAACAAAATCAACAGATTTTCTGATCTTCCTGATCGCACGAAGCGCATGAAGAGAGCATACTCACCGTTTGATTTGTTTTTATTTATGCAGGGGGGGTGTTTTTGAAATGACGAAATTTAAAACTAGCTAAACATTAAAACATCAGAAAATTCAAACTTAAACTCCTTTGCGAAGATCCTGCTGTCACCAGGGTTCACAAATTATTTTGTCTAAAGAAAAAATGCTAGTACTAAATTAAATTTCTAATGCCTAATCCCTTAGCACCATCCCCGGCAACGGCGCCAAAATGTTGGGCAATTTATTTGAACAAATTGCTGCATTAAATTATCGACCAGGGAAACTCGTGAGCTTGTGATGGTGCTAGCAATATATATGCAAGAGTAGGCAACTAACTCTATGTCTAACTAAATTATTTATGATTCAATATAATATGCAAGGGAAGAGGCTCCTAACTTAGGAGGTCCTGGTTGTCCTTCCCTACAGTATCATAGAGAAATTATTCATAAAATCAGAAACTTGAAATAAAGACAAGGCTATTCAAAAGCTGAAAGTAATATATTCTATAACTCTAACTCAATTAGTTTAAAAAGAGGAATAATATTGAAATGGTTCTTGACTCAAGAAATCCACTTTCACCTCAATTACCACTTAATGAATCATAGATTAAAACCAAGAACTTAAGATGGATAAATTATTAATGAAAGAAGCTCTTAACTTAAGAGACATGTAAAGTATTCCATTATAATTCATTCATCTTAATATCAAAAATCTCAACAAGAAACTACTTGCACACAAAAAAAAGAAACCAATTTTAATCTAAGCAATGAAATGAAACAAAATCTAATATGAAATAAAATGATTCTCCCATCCTTTTAGAGTGAGCTCAATTCTCTTAAGAACAAGACAAATTATTCCATATACTACATTAAGGAAACTTAAATCTAAAACTACATAAATTCCATAAATTCATGTTCTACATTAACACAATTTACATCTAAAACTACATAATGGAAATATATGAAAAATGAAGCTTTATTCTATTCCATCATCAATTGGATACAATGCTCTAAGAGTCCTCCCCTTGGAATGGAGGAGGTACTCCTATTTATACAATGAGAAGAGTAACAAACTCATAATGATCATCCACTAATATCTCTAACCATCTAGACACATAACCCTATCCTCCATGATTTCCTCCATGATCTTTTCCATGAGGTTTATCTTCTTAACTTCGGAATTTGATCATCCAAGGCCACATAAAGGTGTCTTGGAAGCTTCCTTTGAGCCTACACATGTCAACAAACTCATGCTAATTGTTAGGCATAAGTATAAGCATATTATTTTCTAAGTTTTAGCCATAAATTCACTTTAAAATGTTAAGAATTAATAAACTTTGGAAAAACATAGTTATGACCTAATAATGAAGTGAATGTAATGATATGGAGGTGGAATGGAGGTGACATGAAGGTAAAATGTGAAGATATTGATGAATAATGGAGTGAAAATAGGGACTATTTTGAGGCCCAACATACCCGCAAACTGAAGGTATTGCATGTCCTCATGCAATCTATTACATTACTTTTTGGTACTTGAGCTTTGGCCTAAACTCTGCATGAGATCATTTACTTAACTTTTGCAAAGCATTATTTTGATGAACTACAACTTGGTTGGTTCTTGTGTTTCAACCATATTTTGTTTGTTGCGTTCATTGTATGATCTTTGCATAATGATAATGTGCTTTTTACGGCAGAGTATTTTTGTTGGAATGCATCATGGTTGGTTCTTGTGTAACAACCATGATTCTATTGGCATCCAATTAACTTTTAAATACTTTAGACAAAGCCATTTGTATGCTCATGTAATAGTAAATATATTTTGAAGGTAAGTGGGTTTAGAATGAGATATATAACTGTTGATATGAATGTGACAAAGCATGTATGTAAATGTATCCTTCCCATTAAACGGATGGCTTTGGCAATGAAAGGAAAGGAAGTGAAGTTTTTTTCCAAAAATTATTATTCTAACATTTCAAGGAATTTAATGGTTAAAAGTTAGAAAATAGCATACCTTAACTTACCCTTCCAAAAATAGGTGAGAGTCGTGCATGTGTGACTGGAAACTGTTGTGAAAATGGTGGATGAAAGATGGATCTGCATTGTCGTATCAGCTGCTGGATCTGCTGCTACTAGATGAAAAATCTGAGGAGTCTGCTGAACATGGCTGAAAGTTGTATCTGCTGCTGGATGATGAATCCGATGAGTTTGCTGAATATGGTTGAAAATCTATAAGGCTTGGAAGGTATACAAAATATAGAAGTTACATTTTCCTCCCAGCCTTATTTATTGACTTGTCCTCAAGTGAAATACAATGAATACCATGAATGGAAATACAATGAATGGAAATTGGCTTCATCTGCTGCAAAATATGGGTCTTCAAGTCTTCAACGCTTGATGGCACAAATTTTGCTATGTGATTAAATGTGTCGATGTCAAACATAGCAAGAAGTTGTTGACTTAGTGGCCGTTAATGAATGCCCCTAGCCAACACAAGAGCTCCCACCATTGATTCCAATGGGAGTCAGGATGCCTAACACATCTTTGTAGGTACGAATAAATTTTTTGTGGTCGAGTCACCTACAAGATCCAACGAACAAGGGATATTAATGTACTCCCATTGTTCATTGGCAAGAGTACTTGCCATTAAGGCATGCAAGCCTCTAGGTGTTTTTTTCAATGATACTTAGACTCTAGAACTTTGACTCAAGCAGGGTTTTATTGGAGGAAATGAAAAATGGTATGAAAAGGGAAATGGAAATGGAAAATGGTTTTTATTGATGAGTTAGGAATAGATGAAAGGAAATGCATGGTGAATGAAGAAGAACTCTTGCTATGAAAAATGGACATGGAAATGGTATGCTTTATAGATGTACAATTGATGGGATTCAAAATCTTTTCAGAAAGGGAGGTGGAAGGTAATGGTTGTGGAGATGGATTTGTCTTGAGAATTTTTCATGAATTTAGTCTTTGGAAGACTAATTGTCATCACAATGTAGTCTCCGTAATGATCGCTTTGTCGTCCTGTAACCTGTAAAAAAAACTTGGCAGAAAGAAACATAAGTGTGTTCAAGAAGGAATGGCCAGTTCCTTCATGATTCTTACGCAAAATTTTTATACCAAATAAAACAAGTTAAGGACAATCAAAGGTGTTGAAATTGACTTAATCATGACATTAAAATCAATCCATTCTTAAAAATAACCATGAAAAATAATACTCCCTGTCAGATAACTCATGAAATGTGCTTCGCAAAAAGATTGGCATTAGAAAGCTCTGTTGTGTCCTGCAGATTAGTATGTCACATAAAATCATTCAACAGAAAATATTATGAGTTTAATGCCAACTTGAAGCTATCGAAACAAGATAATCATCATCTGTAGAATCCTCCAAATGTTTGATAAATCGATCCTCGAAATTTGTTTCCAAGTGTTCCATTATTTATTTTCAAATCTGCATGAATTTTGTGGAAAATTTTTTTAATTTTTTTTTTAAATTTTGCACTTTGTACCAACTCTTGCACTTTCAATCAGCTCCTGTAATTTTCATGATTTTGCCAATATCCTTCAAATCTTCACCCTCTAAATCCTTCAAATCAACACACAACAATTTTTTTATTTTTATTTTTATTTTTTATTATTTTTTAAATGATGACAATCTTAACAAAATGATAATCTAAAACAATGTATTAAGAGAATCATATAATAACAAAACACAAATTATAACTATAACAACAAATTATAACTATATTAATTAATGCAATTATAAAATATATTAATATATTAATATAGTTAATATAATCAATATATTAATATATTAATACAATTTTTATAACAAACATTAATTAATAATTGAATAACATAATTAACAAATATATACAACAAAATATAACAAATTACAATTATATTAACCTAACAAATATTAAATATATACAACAAAATTAAAAATATAAATAACAACAAAATACAATTATAATAACATATCAATATACTAATAGAATTAATATATCAATATATTAATTATAATAACAAATATTAAATATATACAACAAACTATAATAACAAACATAACAAATTATAATTATATTAATATATTAATATATTAATATAATTATAATAACAAACATTAACATAGATTATAACTAAAAATAAATAACTAAATCAAAACAAAATAAATACGATTTATAACAAAAACAAATTAAATCTAAAAATATAAAACAAACCAAAAGAAATGCAAAAAAAAACGGATCTGGGCGCAATATGTTAAATTAGGATTGAAAGAACCTCAATTTTCTCCTAAACCGCTGCAAATTTCAGGAAATTTCTCATGAGTCACCTAATTACCCCCGTTTTGGAGAAAACCCATGTCTCATTTTTTTTTAATTCATCTTAGTTTGCTCAGAAAATCCATTTTAAAATCGTGTGTTGAAACTGGTGCGATTTCGTGAAGCTTTTGGCAATAGAAATCAATGGTGCGTGGAGTGAAATACGGTAGTCAAACTCCCTCCACCTCTATCGAATTATGCGTACGGTTATGGTTATGAATGCGGCATCGGGCTTCCAAGCACAACGTGATATTGTTATGTGTATGGTTCCACAGAAATTGTATACTTGACTTATTCTTTTATTTGTGTCTTCTTTGTAGGATCAACGAAATTGATGGAATCATTTCGCACACGTGAATGTGAACAAACAAAAACACAGTGCGAATTGTTATTATCGCATTGCTGATTAGTTTTCAGCCAGAGTATTTTTATTTGAACAAAATCAACGAGATTTCGATCTTCTGATCGCACGAAGCGCATGAAAGAGCATACTCACCGTTTGATTTGTTTTTATTTATGCGGGGGGTGTTTTGAGGTAATGAAATTTAAAACTATTTAAACATTAAAACATCCCAGAAATTCAAACTTAAACTCCTTTATTGAAGATCCTGCTGTCACCAGGGTTCACAAATTATTTTGTCTAAAGAAAAATGCTAGTACTAAATTAAATTTCTAATGCCTAATCCCTTAGCACCATCCCCGGCAACGGCGCCAAAATGTTGGGCAATTTATTTGAAAAAATTGCTGCATTAAATTATCGACCAGGGAAACTCGTGAGCTTGTGATGGTGCCAGCAATATATATGCAAGAGTAGGCAACTAACTCTATGTCTAACTAAATTATTTATGATTCAATATAATATGCAAGGGAAGAGGCTCCTAACTTAGGAGGTCCTGGTTGTCCTTCCCTACAGTATCATAGAGAAATCATTCATAAAACCAGAAACTTGAAATAAAGACAACTCTATTCAAAAGCTGAAAGTAATATATTCTATAACTCTAACTCAATTAGTTTAAAAAGAGGAATAATATTGAAATGGTTCTTGACTCAAGAAATCCACTTTCACCTCAATTACCACTTAATGAATAAGAGATTAAAACCAAGAACTTAAGATGGATAAATTATTAATGAAAGAAGCTCTTAACTTAAGAGACATGTAAAGTATTCCATTATAATTCATTCATCTTAATATCAAAAATCTCAACAAGAAACTACTTGCACACAAACAAAAGAAACCAATTTTAATTCGACAAGAGAATGAACATCACAAACAAATCCTTAAACATCTAAGAAATGAAATGAAACAAAATCTAATATGAAATAAAATGTTTCTCTCATCCTTTTAGAGTGAGCTCAATTCTCTTAAGAACAAGACAAATTATTCCATATACTACATTAAAGGCTTTATATCTAAAACTACATAAATTCCATAAATTCATATTCTACATTAACACAATTTACATCTAACACTACATAATGGAAATATATGAAAAATGAAGCTTTATTCTATTCCATCATTAATTGGATACAATGCTCTAAGAGTCCTCCCCTTGGAATGGAGGAGGTACTCCTATTTATACAATGAGAGGAGTAACAAACTCATAATGATCATCCACTAATATCTCTAACCCTCTAGACACATAACCCTATCCTCCATGATTTCCTCCATGATCTTTTCCATGAGGTTTATCTTCTTAACTTCGAATTTGATCATCCAAGGCCACATAAAGGTGTCTTGGAAGCTTCCTTTGAGCCTACACATGTCAACAAACTCATGCTAATTGTTAGGCATAAGTATAAGCATATTATTTTCTAAGTTTTAGCCATAGATTCACTTTAAAATGTTAAGAATTAATAAACTTTGGAAAAACATAGTTATGACCCAATAGTGAAGTGAATGTAATGATATGGAGGTGGAATGGAGGTGACATGAAGGTAAAATGTGAAGATATTGATGAATAATGGAGTGTAAATAGGGACTATTTTGAGGCAATGACCATCATTCAATAGAATCACTCCTTTTAGAGTGGAACATCACAAGCTGGTCCATTCACCTAGACAAACATTGATATATGGAAGAAGTGTAGAGCCTAGATGATAGATTTACCAAAGGACCCCTCGACTTCTAAGAAGGACAAACAATCCAATCAAGGAAATGCAGGAGCAGCATCATCAATTCACATTCAACAAATAGATTAGGATTTATATTTTATGTTATTTTCCTCTTTTAAAGAGAATTTAATTGTAATAATACATTTTGATGACATGTAATAGGTAGTTGAAGTAGTTACGATTAGTTCCAGTAGTTACAAAATACTTTCTATTTTATTTAAAGATAAAAGCAAGAAAGGAAAAGGTTCCGAGTTTTTTCCCTTTAGGCTGCAATATTTGTACTCAGTTTTCAAATGATTAATGAATGAAAAGAAAGGTTCTGGCATTTTTTTATATCAATATGTCTTCCAGTTTACATTGTGTGTTTTGCATTAACAGATAAAAGAAAGAAAAAGGTTTTGAGTTTTGGACCTTCAGACTACAATTTTTTTACTAAAATTTCAAATGATTAATGAATGAAAAGCAATATTCTGGTATTTTTTGATATCGATATGTCTTCCAGTTTACATTATGTGTTTTCTGTCTTTGAATAAAATGAAGTAATGAAGTTGCAGGTCTCTTTTACTTGTGTGAATAAGAGTTAAAATCATTAATAGGTGCTCCATTTTAACTGTTCCTTGTCTTATAATTCTTCTGAAGTTTGAGGTGATAATTCTATACATCAGCATATCAATTTGGGCTTCTTTCCTTCATGTTCTTCTAATCATTCCATTCAATATCAACAAATAATAGCATTGTGGGACATTCATTGTATTTGATCTTTGAGGGTTTAAAGATAAACATATGAAGGTGATTAAACAAATACCAATATTTCTATGACACATTTATATAAATGTCTTAGAGCGATTCCTTACCACGATCGAGGATTGTCTCCTAAGTGAAACAATAACCAAAGAGTCATGTTTATGAAATAGGCCATGTGTCCACTTTCCAAAATAGAGATATTGTATTACAAAATAGAAATTGAAAGTCTGAAAATTGAAATATTTAATATCATAATAAAAGAAATGAAAATAGAGAATTATTCCAATAAGATAATATAATTTTGTTAATGTCCAACAAATGATCAATCTAGTATCTAATATTCCTTCCTGTTAGCACTACCACGAGCATACACATGGATGTGGATGTAGAGGTAACTGCAAAGATGAAGTTTTACCTAAACCTCATGTTGTTGTAGTCTTGGTTGGGCTGAACATGGCAGTAGGCGAGGGTGGCATTTCAACATGATGATGATCATCAAAAGGTGCAATATCAAGTTATCCAATTCCAATGCTCGAACTTCTAAATTTTCCTCCTCTAGATAAGTATCCCAATTGTGATAATTTTTTGATCAATCAT